>JAEUWS010000982.1:600000-932879 GCA_018524945.1 Podaxis sp. C-F-92630
ATCGAAGGAGAGGCTTGCAGAAATCGTTGTAGCATCCAATGAACACCTCCAACCCAATGTCTCTGCAATTGCTCGGCTATGCGTAAGCAACTTGCTTGTACGAAGCGCTGTTGCGACACAGTATGAGTCAGATGATCCTTTCCTCGCGGGGAGAGACGACCTCACGCCGACGGATCAGGAGTTCGTTCGCATCGACAATATCAGGGCGGATGCATCACTCGCAGATTCATGCAATGAAGCGTCTGCCAATCATACCTGTCACGTTGTTATCGATATCCCTCTGATACGGGGCAACTTCCAGCTGAGCAACGTCTATGGCGCCTTGCTGGCTCTTCAGACAATACAAACAATCGCCAAAGTTCGACGCACTGTTCCACACGGGACCCACAACGAGGGGTCATCTTTGATCAAGTTGTCAATGGAGTGTCGAGTTAGGACGTTCAACCTCTTATGGAGTCTACCGAATCAGACTGTTGTCTCCCTCCTCGAAGACGCATGCTTCACCTTGCTTTCAGGACAACCCGTCCGGACACAGTTCCAATCATTAGTATTTTGGGTTCCTCCTTCGGTACCTGCGAATAGATGGGAACATGATCTGGATCAGAAATGGGACGAACTACTCGCGCTTTATCAATGGGATATTGCATTACCTGTCGTGGACCATTCGGAATCCGTTGCAGCCAAGGGCGAGAGCCTGCGTCTGCGCATCCCTCACGGCTATGTGTTGGCGGACTTAATCCTTGATCTCACCGTTGTAGCCAAGGCGGTGAAACATCTTGCTGATATTGTCAAGTCGGGTACATTCTCAGACATGCCTGCTCCTGAAGCTGAAGGACCGAAGTTGTGCCCAAATATGACCTTCGATGTTCGCAGTTTCTGTATTGAAGCTATTGACGATCCATTCGAAGTGAAGTTGGGCGCAATTTGGAAGATTGGGTTAGAGGCGGTGAAGCAGCGCCTTGAGAGAGAGGAAGCGTTTAGCGCTAAGGTTGCTGCGATCCTGGCTGCCGGGGACAACTCGGACATGGAAGTTGTAGTTGAGGGGGATCACGATTATCGGTTCACCGCGAAGCATACTGTATCGGTAGATGATGCTCGCCGACGGCTCGACGAAGTACACTTCTTGGATTGGAAGTTCAGGCTGCAGAATCTGAAGACAGCATGGTCGAGACAGGAAACGTCGATTCTTCATAGACTTTATGGTCCCCATGCTACGAGCAGGAACGCGCCGTTCCCCAAGTCCAAGGTCGCTGTGGATACAGAGGCTCCACCACTCTTCAGAGTCTTCATCACCTCGCTCAATTTATCCCTTTCATTACCCACGTTTTCCTTGGACAAGATGCCCGATTTCCTCCATGAACAGGGGCAGGGGTTGCCTAGAAATACGGAGTTCTCTCTCCTCGTCCCGATTCATGTCAACTTCACACTGAGTTCGTTCAGGATCACTATTCGTGACTTCCCTATTCCTCTGCTGCATGTTCGGGGTGATCCAGACACTAAATCTCCTGCTTGGACTTTCGACTCGGACATTGTCATTGCGGAGGAGATGGGCTCTGAATCTTCGGTGGACTGGGTAGAGTGTCCCATATTGGCGGCGAACCAAGGGTTGCACGGCACAAATCCCCTATCCCTCCATGTACCGAAAACGATCATGCCCGTCAAGTCCTACGCGTGTCCCAATGTCGATATTTCTACGATGTGTCCGACGATACTCTCCTGGGGTGTTAGTTATGGTCCGATCATGCAAGATGTCGTGAGGATCATTGAGACCCTGACGCCCAATCCTCGAGACCCCTCTCCTCCAATTGGTTTCTGGGACAAGGTGGGTCGCTGCATGCATTTATTTACGTCGGAATGCGAACATTGAATTATTTATAGTTGCGACTCATTGCTCACTGGAAGATCAAGATCTCGTTTAGAGGGGAAGTACGGTGCTATTTGAAAGGTGCATTGGCTTTCTCGGCTCTTGTACACTCGGATTGAACTGACATTTATAAGGTTCTCGGGACCCTGTGCATGTAGCTGATAATGGGGCTGGCTTTGTCCTCGTCTGGAAGGGGTCACCTCAATTGTTGATCGGATATCCCAACGACCAACGAGAACTCATCCAAGTCACAAGCGACACGATGTTGATTGCCATCCCAAGGTACTTTACACTCGGAGAAATACTAGAATCTCACTAACATAGATTTTTAAAGATTCGGTGAACCAGCGTCGGATGGTGTCCTTAATCTAACGCATTCTTCAATGAACCCTTATCGGAAGATATGTGCGGAGCTCCATTCTGGTGTCCGCTACGGTATCGGCTTCGTTCTGGAGCGGACATGCGATGTCGAGTGTCTTGATTGTTCCGGAGACATATTCCAGAGGGACTGCAGAATTTTCGAATTTATTCCTCATTATGAAGTCCGGTTAGAAACTAAATCCGATAGGCCTATACTGAAGGTATGATATTCCATTGAATGAGTTAGGTGGTTACTAAAGCTGGAGTTTGTCTGCAGGGAGTTGATGACTCGTACAGACGGTTCCGCTCGGATTTTATCCATTTCTCTTTCTCACTTGCGGCCTCTACGCAGACGTGCAATAATGTTACTAATGCCTTGCATCTCACGCCCAAAGCCTTCGCGCATTTCTGGGCATGGTGTTCTCTCTTCGACAGCATCCCGACCTTACGTATCCGAGTGGGCACCTACTATCCTCCTCGGGCGATTACTCCCAAATTCGGGAGACACATAGCGACAATCAAGTACCGTATAATCCTGAGCAAGCTATTCGTGATGCATGGCTACATCGATGACTCCCAAGAAAGTGAGAGTCGCGTCTTCTACTGTACAAGTCAGCACAAATCTAATAGCCATTTAGCCTGGATTGATGGTATAACGCCCTGGATAGGCGTCAAAGGGATGGTTGATGAGCTCCGGGTTGATATGCACCAACGAGATCAAGAAACAAAGGTTCGTGGTATTGACCCCGACACAACCAAGACGACCCATCGCAAGCCATTCTATGCCGCCGAAGCTGTACTCAAAGGGGTTGATATGCGAACTGTGCTTGCGATATTCAAGGAACCACTGAAAGCAGAGGTTTCTACGGCAGGGCCACCGCCGCAGACAAGTACATACCTCAAGTACAATGACCTCCCACAGACACCCCTCACCTCATCCTGGTACAACATACATGACTTCGTAGAACTCGACTGGACGTCCCCCTCCGAACCTATTCTTCATTATTTACCCTTTGCGACATGCCCGAGATTTGCATACTTCAAGCGAAATGCTGCTCAGACGGACAATAAACAGGACAGTAAGTTTGGTATTGAGCCGACGCACTACTGTTTGCTTGGCCAGGAACCTTGTAAGTACGTCAAATCTAAAATGGACAAGAATGACACCAATGTTCGCAGCCGCGCCACAAATTCAGGTTGCATTGGCAGCTTCACGGATAGAGGAATTGAAGCGATGTTCTATGGATGATCCTTCTTATGTTCGTATGCTGTAATTCCTGGCTACTGAGGAGGGTCCTAATCTCTTTCCTTTCTTCCTCTCGTAGGAGACTTCGCAATCTCGCAAGAAGATGATGACATTACTCCAGGATTATATCAACTTCCTCACAGATGCTGAAGCTGACGCAAGGCGTGACAAGTCGCATATGGAGAACTATCATCTGCCCTCGGAAGTTGTACTTCCAGAAGAATGGGCTGGGTTTGACCACGTCTATCAATTGCATTGTCCGAATCTCTCCTTGGATAAAGCTACAAGAGATGTGAGTTTCCGTGGCTCGAGAGCTTACTAACGCTAATGTGGGGACAATTTCACAGATCATGATTCAGTATTACCATTGCTCAAGGGAAAGGAAGGGCTTTGAGTATCACCTAGCTACACGGTACGTATATCCTTTCACATTGTAGATTCAACTTGACCACTCCACAGTGCCGTTAAGTTCATCCGAGACCAAGCCAAAGCAACCGGGGTTACGGCTAGCCCAGAAGTCAAGGACCAACGCCACAACTCGATGAATACTGCGCAGCTGGCAGCTTCTGCGATCCGCAGGATGCTGAGAGGTGAAGCGGGAAAAACATCAATTGAAGTCGACCCGCAGAGGGACGTGGGCTTGCGGATCGATCCGTTAGACGGATGGTCCGATGGGGTTACATTGCGTAAAGCGCATTGCTGTTTCCTCTTGAAACCACAAGTGGTCCTGAGGGACGAAGAGTCTAGTGATGTATGCATCGTCGCGGCCGTCCAAGCGAAGCTCCAAGCCTTTGCAATCATGGATAACGCCAACATTGATGATCCTATTAGCGGAAAGATCATGTCGCGGTATGCCCTCCCGAATCTGAATTACAATCCAATGGCTGATTGTATTTAGGAGTTATACATCTTTATCAGGTTTCCAAACATTTTCTCCCGCTCACACAGCATCATCCAATCGCCTGTGTGTTCCTCTCGAAGTATTGATAGACCTCCGCTGTGAAAGTGCCGAATTCGAACGTTTGGTTCCACAAACAGACGCGATCTTCCACTACGATAAATTCAATCGTCTGCGTCTCCGAAATGACGTTACGTCGGAACCTATGGCGCGCTCTTCTCTGGACACCGTTCCTTCGATATCCCACACTCATTTACAAGATCAAACAGTATGACATTCTTCACCAATGTTGCATCTACTTACTTATCTCCTTCTAGGACCTCATCCGGATTCATATACCCCATTTCACCGTGTCAGCAAATGACAAACACTTCCAAACTATATCGAATGTTGTCACAAAACTGCTTCTCTTTTCGGATGCAACCCACAAAGCCCGCCTTGACAAACTGGAAACACTCCTTTTCACCTATGATTTCACCGACCTCTGTCAAGCTGCAGATGTCATTGTTAATCTGCAAGGTCGGATCAGAGCGGCCCTTGAAACAGAACAGATGGTTGAGAATGATCCTCGTCATTTACTTGGAGAAGAAGACACCAAACTCGGGCGGCTCCGCCTGAGGGCACACATCATCACGTTGACAGAGGAGCTCAACTATCTCTTCGACGCTATCAAACTGGCTCAAGACCGCACTGATGAACGAATGGACCAGAAGTCTGCATTGCTCGTCCATGCTTCGTCCTCGGAAATGTCATGGAGGATGCTGGGTGAAGACAAGGGCTTGTTAGCAAAACTCGTGGTACAACAGAGCAATTTTTACTGGCTAAGCCGACAAGATAGCGCTATGGTCAACGACTTATCCATTGGGAATCTGCAAGCATTTGACGGATCCACAGAAGCTATCTGGACGGAGATTCTGTCGAAGCATGGCGAGCCAACTAACCATCCACTTCATAGGGTGAGCTTCCTTTTCCCCTATCCACGTCCAAACAAGCTCATATATTTTAGCGTAACTTGTTCTTACTGGCCCATTGGATCATCCTTCCGCCAGTCGGTGGGATTTCAATCTATGAAACTTTCGAAGTATCCCTACATCCACTCAAGCTCCAGATCGACGCGAAGGTGGGACGTCGAATCATGGAATACCTTTGGCCCGATAGACGCCACCGACCGCAAAGCATCGAGGACGAATCTGCATCCTCCCCCGAGTTGAACCATTCGGCAGATGTGCCCAGTCTTCGAAGTCCCTTGCGTACATCCCTTGATTCCCCCCGCGCACTGCATCATCTTCACCCAGACTCTGCCACTCGCAGTACTGGATTGGCATCCCCAGGTCTACGGAAGCTCGGACCATCCCGTTCATTCACCGATCTTCGCAGCACGCGCGATGAACACCATCGATCTCATCTATTATCCTCCGAAAGCGGGCCCAGTTGGAAGTCCGAAATGTCTGACGCGTCGGGATTCATTCCTTCTAAGGGAAAGGCGGACTCTGGAATGGAAGAGCAGAGAGGTGATGCAGCGGTCATGAAGACACGCTCGTCTCAGAAAACCTTCATCTTCGTCAAGATTGCCAGGTCTGTAATTATTTACCCCGGTTCACCCCTTGCTGACTCTCATTCGCTTCGCCAGCATGAACCTAGTTTTGAGTGTTTTCAAGGAGGGTTCATTCGAATGCAGTGACGTCCGCATCAAAACGAGAGACCTTGTTTATCGTAACCAGACCTCGAGCGTAAGCTCTCTATATCCTTTGTTTGGGTGAAAGATTCTGATCTATAACCATCTAGTTCGAGGAGTTGGTAAACCAATTCATACCCTCCAACATGAATTGGAAAGGATGGATGAAAATGGTCTTCCACCAGCCATTAATTCCAGTCCTGCCAGTTGCTAAAGAGATTCTATCCAAAACCAAGTTGATTGGTACTTCCAGGGGTGCTCATGATGTAGAGCCTGAAAGCTCCCGTCCAGTAAAAGGAGTGGAAAGAAAGCGCACTTTGACTTTTAGTCTGGGCAAGGGCCGAAGCCGATCCTTACATTCCAGTCGGATGAAAAAACCTACGCAACGACGGCTTGATGTCCCCACCTATGCTACTCAACCTTTCACCGCAGAACCGGAAACCCTTCCACCAGACGAAATGGGAATCATTCAGACACCACATAGGCAAGGCCATGGGGTCCTCCATCACCATCACCATGAATATCACACAGGTTCAAAAACCTGATTTACACAGGTCTCTGCTACCCTCGGTTGGCTCCCCTCCTTTCTGAATATCCATCGTTATTTCTTATAATTTATTCTGCATTATTTGCCACCTTACACCACGTCTCCCTATTTATATCTACACTGCATAGATAGGACGCGTTTCTCACGGATACCATAGCCACTCATCGACGTAATTGAATAGTCAATACATCATGCATCACATACCCTGATCTAGTTGAAGGAGCAGCGGTTGCTAACGCAGATCGCAACGCAACACGATCAAACGACGAATACTCCACATACACACAACTCTTGTTTTCCCAATCAAGTACAGGTACGCAGTGCCTGGCCAGAATATTTACAGAGATGACCGTTCAGTATCGCACTTTCTATATGTTTTCTAAACGATGGAAACTCGATTTTCCAGGTCAGCGGCATGATAAATCCTTCAAACTTGACTCTAAATAGAAAATAGATCATTTTATGTGGTACCATATGGGGGCTAAATCGGTAGATGCCATAAGACTACCCGTGATATGATATCTATGCTAAATAATTCCTCGACACACGCCACATTTGGAATGATGCCAACGTTCATTGTCCCTCTGCTTCTTCTGGTCCAAACACGCTCTGACGTGCAACCCAGGTCTTTGGCCGCTGAACGTTGAACTTTGAACATTCGTCCCAGTATATCCCAATGTCATCCGTGAGTCTTACATAGACGAAGCATCTTCCACCCCTTAGTACGCTTCTCCCGTGCCAGGGAGGCTGGGGGACAAGAGTTGATGTAATTCAGCCGAATAGTGACTATGGTTAATTAAGACTTAGGGCTTATGCACCATGGATAAAGCGTAACGTTGTAACGGGAGCTCAACTATGGGGGTAGACTCATAGATACTACCAAAGTACAGACGAATAATTAGAGATCCGACTGAAAAACGGGCAAAGAATATGGCATAAGATGATAATGGTCAAGTAGCAGAGCCAAACGCGTGGGGTGATATCTACAGCATTGCACAACTGGAGGTCGAGGCGAATGATAAGTCCTCCTTGACCGATGGATCAATCAATCAACCTGGACTGCACTTTGGGATTGGTAGTGCTCGTGAGCAACGGTTTTGCTACCCTGTGATAGTTCGTCGTGATCGGGAACATTCAGCTGCACTGCAATTCTCCTGAGCAAGGATTCTAGTTTCGAGGTTAGGTGCGCCTCAATGTTCGTTCCAAGATCGGCGATGCGAGCCTCGAGACCGACGGTACGATTTTCGAGAGAGGTGATACGCGATTCCAAGGTTCCAAACCTCTGGTCGACGGCGGACTCCAAGGCGTTAACGCGTGCCACGGTGAGGTCCACCTTTTCGCGCTCAAAGCGTGCTGGCTCTAGATTATGAAGTCGGAGCAGGGGATGGCTAGGGCTGTGGGTGGTACAACCCGGGCCATCCTTCAGTACTGGTAACTCTTTCTCCTCGCAGTCATTACATATATACGTCTCTGGGGCTAAATACCCCGTCAGTTGACTCCGTCAAGGAAGCGGGACGTGAGACTCACCACAGGTAATACAAGCCCAGCATGGAATGTCCACGGGCCTCGCGCAGGAACCGCACAGTAACTCGGAGTCATCTGCCGCGCTACGGCGTCCGTCAATCTCATCCATATCCTGGTCCTCCTCAGATAACATTTCGGTGAATATTTTCTTCAAATTTACGGTCATTTGCCTTGCTCTGTTGATAATCCCGGGGAATAAATATCCAGGTATGTATTGTCGGGATTTGATCAGTGTGTGGCCGACAGTGTGACTAAACGTGTCTCGCTCGGCAGGTTTGTTGATGCACTGAGAGCAAAGATCGAACGAGTTGGACATCTCGGGATCCATGCATGTCAAACAAATGAAGCGAGGCTCGATGAGGCTCCCACCACACCCGTCACATGTTACGTTGCTACGGAACGTGGCTGAGTATCCAGTTATACAGAGGCAGTCAAGGAACATACTAATGGAACGGTAGTCTGCGCAGAGACCAAACCAAAGATTCTACACAAAGACAGATCATTGCCGGTGGCAAGCGATGTTCCAAGACCCGCCAATTGTCCTTCTCCTCCCGAGTGAGAGGATTATGAATCGTAAATCCACGGCGGCGCAACCAGTGGCGCCTGTAGTAGTCGAGGAACGCACGACGATCTGCGCTCCAGGCTCGGAAGTAACGTTGGGACCAGAGGTGTTGCCGAATGACATGCAGAACGGCCTCACGGAGGAACTTCCAACGAGCTTTGGCTTTGCTCTCGTCTTCATCCAGGATGTGCCGAAACCCGCACACTTCCACGGGGGTACGACGGAATATGAAGGCCTTGATCTTTTTCTTGTGGGAACTACTTTTTGCCGCGCTACTTGCTGCTTCTTGACCATTTGTCGGAGGGTTAATGCTGAATGGATAAGCATCATACGCCTTCCTTGCATCCTCCTTTTGAGAGAAACCTTTCCATTCTCCAACGAGCTCCTCATCTCTCTCAACTCGCCTCCCGACAAACCTCACCGACTTACCACCGTCACTCGGCACGACCATATCGAACTCGTCAGACTCCCCATCTTCACCCTTGACCCATCGTCTCCGACCATATACTGAACGGTTCCCAGTGCCCATCACAGCAAATCCCTTCAGTAGACGACGATCTTCAGGGTCGATCTCGATTTTGAGCTGGATCAAACCGAATCCATGACGAGACTTTACTCTTTTCCCTTGGGTATAGACTCGACCAGTCCAGTATCCATCTATCGTACCGCGGAAGGGATTTGTGTCGAAGGAGTGAGGTGGCCAGTTTCGCCAGACTATACCATAGTCCGGCTGTGAGTCGGGGTCAGAGAAGATTGGGCTACCGCTTGCTGGATGCCCAGAGCTCTCGGGTCCATCAAACTCTTTCTTAGACTTCGATGTATCTTGCCAGGTCGTAATGAGGCTTTCTCGAGGGCCATATTTCCGCGCGCTAAGCGCAAAATCGTGGTACTACGGACGCCTCTCATTAGTTTTTGTCCACAAGTCAGAGGTTCAACCATCTGCCTACCATGCCCAAGGAAAATGTTTCCAGGTGCACGTGGAGATCGACATGTGTTTGTTTGGCGACAGCTGGACAGAGTAATCATAAGCAATCGATGAAAGAATGAGCCGCGTATCCATACCTTTGAGAGTTTGAACGCGTTCTTCGACAACATCCAAAATAGACCGAAGGCTTGTAGACATGTTTGGGAACTCCTCGGAGTTGACGATGCGCTTGCAGGCATAGCGGAAAACTTCAAGATGTCGCTTGAGCGTCAGGTATAAGAGAGGAAACAAGTACTGCGACGACGGGTTAACAGAATCACGGATTTGAGAGATGATCGACGTACACGTCCGATCCTTCTAGGCCCAGTAACGAGTGTAACAGTCTCAGCGCTATCAATATCGTACTCTATTCCTTCTAGGTTCTGTCGAAGTTTCTCTTCTTCCATACCTACGTAGGCTTCTGTAAGCGAAACGAGCTCTTGGCACACTGGACTGGACTCCTGGTTTGCTCTGGTTGATCGTAGAATGAATTCTATGACAATGATAGCGCGCTGTCGAAGATAACTATCGGTACAGCCCCGATTTTCTTGAAGGACTTTGTCCCGGAGTTGATCCATCTCTCGGAGGATGAGAATGATCTTATTTTTATAGTCCGCAAGACTCGTTTCCCAGCCTTTGTGAAGAATGACGCTCAACCATATTGAATAGAAAAACGGCCCAAAAGCTTTGCGCTTACCCTTTGCCCAGAATGCAACCCAGCGTAGTAAACTTGATTGAAATTGAGCCTAATAACAGAAGGCTGAGAAGACGCACACGCACCTCCAACCCTTCGGACGTTCAACTGCGAATGCATTCGCTTCATTGATACTCACAAATCCAGTTCCGTCATCATCGATAGCCTCCAAAATTGATTGGAGGTTGGCAACAGTGAGATATTGTAGCGCCCACCGATCGTCATCTAACGTCGGCCGACTGGGAAGAGTCTGGATTGCAGAGCCATTTGTAGTGTTCGATGTCGGCTCTGGCGTTGTCAATTCCACTGGGGAGGCTTCGCTGGCTCTTGGAGCCAGGGTATTGGAAGTGAACTTATCGGTGAAGTAATCACGAAGGGCCAAGACTAAATGGCGGGCCTTGACGCTTCCTTTCCAACCCTGTCAGGCGCCAAGTCAGAGCTGCGTCGGAAAAAGCGTCTCTATGAGGCAGGAAAACATACCATTTCCTTCCATAGATTTTGCAGCTCCTATAATATTCATCAGAGGGACGAAGGATCTGTCAATTCTCGAAATGGCACACACAGTATCTTTGATCCTGTCATGTCCCCCGGAGAGGAAGCTGACCATATATTCCATATACTGGCCCTGTTTTTCCAAAGCTTCCCTGGTGTTTCGTTCTTGGACTTTTAGCTTGCGGTCGAAAAGCGTAAAGTTCCTCTCTAATGCCGCGTCTACATCCTCTGACAATTCCTTTTGCAGCTTCTCCTTGACGAAGTCGATGTGACTTTCGTTGCTAGGACTCTCGTCGGCCAAGTCGTCCATCGTCTCTCCGGATTTTGCGACGAGGACTTGAATAAGATCGTCGCGCTCGACAACCATCTCCGCACCTCCACTCTTTTCAATGAAATCGTGAACCTCTCTTTCGCGTGCGGTTTCCAGCTTCTGGAACAGTAAATCGAGCTTGCCTTTGATGGACTGAAGGTCAGATGACTGAGTATCCAATTTCCTGTTGGCTGCATCGACTCCAAGTGCGATGTGGACAGTAAGAGCCTTATCAAGTTGATCCCGATAGTCCGTGAACTTTGCGGCATAGCTCGCCAAGCGGCCTTGGTAAATCTTGGATTTCAAAGTCTTGGCTACTCGGTATGAGCCGCAGCCTGAGATGACGAGCGGTTTACCCACCGATAAAGCTCTTCTTTGAGTAGACATCACAAGCTGAACCACACTCTTTGATGTCTCGCGCAATTTGCTCCATTAAAGGTTGCATACGATCTTTCAGGACTATGCCGTCGGGCCCAGCCGTGTCTGGATCTTTAACTTCACGCAGCCTGTTCCGCGATTAACCCGGGGAGGACGGAAGCAAGCCAAAACATACTGGAACAGGGTGCACATCATCTGCTGCATCTGAATTTTGACAGCCATGACTTTCTGGTTGTTCTCTCTCCTCGTCATATCAAGTGTCACCACGAGCTTGAATGCGACGACGGCCACTAACGCGTCTGTGAGCGCGCATTTATAGGGATAGGCTTGAGAGCCCAGACATACCTCCGATAAAAGGATGGACTTGGCTTAGGCCGTCAAGACCTTTCATCACAACCTTGACTGATTCCGTGAATCCAGATATAGCGCTATCAATGGTTTTATTGTCAAGTGACGCGAACCCGGCAGCGGCAGTGGTAATGACAGCGCGATTGGCATTATAGAACTCGTTCGCAAACGATAATGTAGGTGATTCGCTTGTAGATGCGATAGCATTCCCTAGATGCACGAAAGAGCGCTAGTTGGTTTCCGGAGCAGGAGGTGATGATCACCAATACCCACCGACGGCATCGAAGGCTTTCTCTACTTTACCTGGACCCTCCTTCGAGGCTTCCAGTGTCAGATATGCGTCGTTCAAAGTAGCTTGCGTGTCGGAAGCGGGGGTAGGTACTGGAGACATTAGAATCTGATGGTCTGTTACCATGCAGACTTTGTCTGAGGTGCGGTTTTATAGGCGTACTTCGACGCCCAGGTCTCCCAGGCCCCTCACTGTGGATTTTGCCATATCCATCTGTGGATTCTAATTGGCGAGAGATCTCTGTCACCTCAGGTCCACGGCACAATATGTACATAAACTTACAAGTTCGACGCCGGGGACCATGGTTCTAATCCGTCAGTCACTTTCGAGATGTGATGCCCCACCGGTGGCTTGAGAAGGCCTCTTATACTTAGCCCTGCCAGCATAATGTTCAGCTCCAAGATCACGAGAGAGGTTTGGACATACTTCATTTGCCAAGGTCAGTGGTGAAAGCGGAGCTGCAGAGCGCTTGGTAACATTCAAGCTATCGCATCTATTTTTAACTCAGTTCACATACCTTGATGAAGTATGTTGTGGCGCACTCGCCAGGAATACACCACGTCCTAACGCACCATGATATGCGCCACGAGACGCGCCTTATGATGAGTACCGGACAAGAGCTATGTTGCAGGGGTGCACGGCCTGTCCATTGGCCCTTCCTCTATTGTCATTGTCATTATCCATATGTGGGTCCACATAAGACTCACTCCGACCTCGAACAATTCACCTGTGTCTCGGCGGCGCGATCTGCGCTCTGAATATGTACATTCTCACCCACAGGCTGATTGTATTCTTGTGCCACAGAGGATGTACATAGTCCATCAATAATATGATGCCAATACTTGTTATGGAAAACCTCTCAGAGACGAGGCAAGAATCGCTCCACCCTCAAAATAGTTCATAGGAAGATATCCTGGTTTAGATTAGTACATCGCCTTGGCTGGTTGTTGACACCACCGGTGTCGGCACATGGTGATAGTCCTCGATATAGACCTTTCTTACACGGTTATCCGATTGGGCGGTCAAAGCTTCCTGGATTCCTGAATAGGGCCGCTCGCTAGTCAGAAGGATAGGATGTATGTGTTGAACATCCAATTGAAGGGCACACAAGATGGGAACTGTATGTTTCCATGACCTCTGTCTGTCTGAATGTGAGAACTAGAATACCTAGGGAGGGTTTCCATGTTGAGCGATAGCACGGGAGTACGGGATCCTCATCGCTGACACCGGACCCGAACATTTGGGTTTTCCCGGTAGGGCAGTGGATACGGAGAGATGAATGCACGACTTGATACTGTCAAACAGCGAGGAAAACGGTGCTCCGCCCGAGTAGAGGTTCATACACACTGGAAACTTGCTGCTTGTAAAGCCCCGTCGCGCGTTTCACAAGGCACACCTCATGGTGAGCGTTAGCAAGAGTCATCCTCCTCGTTGCCGTCGCAGCGTATACCCGCTTCACAGGTTCTTTACAGGGCCATTAATGACCACTTATACGCGCGCCCGGATCGAACCTGTCCTGGCTTCAGCCGAGTTCCATGTTTCTTAGAGGTCCTACCTCCCTCCACGCCATAACCTCTATTCGGTCCTTCGGGCCAGTCATATGCTAGCGTCGCCAAGTTATTGCTTCTGCCCATAACATTAACGTCACCGCAGTCGTTTCCTAGATTGCAAAGCGAAGGGATGATGCCCGTGTCGGTGCCCAGGAGTTCATATACGCGGAAGTTTGATTCGTCGAAGGAGGAAAACGTTGCAGGGCTGTCAGGAATCCTGATTCCCAGGACGTGTTGTCTTTCCTCCATAGGATACGTATATTCCCTGACGCCGGTTTTATGAGCTGAAAGGTGGAAAAACGGACTCTTTGAAATAGGGGCAGCTTCCACGTCCAAATTAGTTCTGGGTGGGAGACAGTACGTGGTGTTGGCTCGTTGCCTCGATTGCTTACTGGTGTCACCGTTGAATGATAATGGATTTGGATACTTGCGTGCTTCCCATAAATGATTCAGTTCGAAGCTAAGGTCCCTGCGATCCTGGCTGCCGTGGGCAACTCGGACACAAAAGTTATAGTTGAGGGGGATCACGATTATCGGTTCACCGCGAAGCATACTGTATGGTAGATGACGCCCGCCGACAGCTCGGTGAAGTACGCTCCTTGGATTGGAGGTTCAGGCTGCATAATTTTGGGACTGCATGGTCGAGACAGGAAACGTCGGCTCTTCATAGACTTTATGGTCCCCATGCTACGAGCAGGAACGCGCCATTCCCCAAATCCAAGGTCGCTGTGGACACAGAGGCTCCACCACTCTCCAGAGTCTTCATCACCTCCGAGTCGCTCAGTTATCCCTCTCGTTACTCACCTTTTCCTCGGATGAGATGCCCGATTTCCTCCATGAACAGGGGCAGGGGTTGCCTAGAAATACAGAGTTCTCTCTTGTCCCGATTCATGTTATATTGCACTGTATAGATAGGACGCGTTTCTCACGGATACCATAGCCACTCATTGACGTAATTGAGTAGTCAATACATCATGCACCGCATACCCTGATCCAATTGAAGGAGCTGCTGCTGCTAACGCAGGTCGCAGCGCAACACGCTCAAACGGCGAATGCCCCACACACAAAACTCTTTTGTTTTTCACGCTACCACCATGCCATCCGTACGAGTCCGGCGCGGTTCCTCTTACTTCAGCCTCAATGAAGACCCCGGATCCCCCCAGCCTTCCCCCCTCTCATTAGTGAACCGATTCAGTCCTACGACGCCGACACGGACGGTCGCACCACCTCCCAGAGCGCGGCCCTCTCTGCAAACGATCAAAAGCGGAGAAGTCACAACACCTTGGCCTCGCTCAAATACGGGTCCTAGTAGAGTCCAGTCTCATGTACTGAGGAATTCTATTAGGAATCGTAGGGCCTTGACGTACCATGGACGGGATAACGACCGCGTTGCGGATATGGGTGCCCCTAGTGCCCGCTACCGTCGGCTGGACCAACCTCTGGTCAGTGCGGTTTCGTCGCAGGATTATGGGCGGACTGGCAACCCCGCCGATGCTGCGCAGGAGCAGGATTGGGATAGGCATCATCACGATGACATTGTGGAGTACCTGGATGCTATTGGTGCACAGTTCCGCGAATTCTGTGCCTCACGCCTCTGCTAAGTGATGACTAGACCCTCAAGTCGGTGCAGTGTCTATATTGACGAACGCTGCCAATTCCATTGTCATGTACGTCGTGGTTGTTCGGCAAACACAATGCTCTTTGCAAAACTTAACATGTGGTAGACCACCTTCTCCCCTGTACTCGCGAAAGCCGACTATCTCACTACCCGCCCGGCCGTCGGAGGATCGAGAGACAGCCTCGATGCATGAAGACGATCTGGACCGGCATGTGGATGATGTTATAAGACGTCCGTCGCCAATACGGCGGACGTTACGTGGTGTGTGGGCGTTTTTGAAGACTCGTACGTGATAAAGCTTTTCAACGCTGCTTGTACCCTTGCTCATTTTTTGTATGTCAGCAATGGGTGTGCGTCCTGCTTCTCTTATTATTACAGACTCGTGGCGCTGAAGTGACCTTAACAAGATAATTACCGGTATCTACGGTTTTCTCGTTGGTGAGTCCTGTTGTATTACACTTATTATCCCAAACTTCACGACAAAGTAGTGTTTTGGGGTGCGGCAATTGTGATATTCTTGGCACGAATCATCAACTTCCACGACGACAACTTGCAAGGATTTTGGGTTGAAGTTTCCTCCCAGATTGAAAATGGTACGCCCTGACGTTCATTTCGGCGTCGCCCACACTGATTTACCCGAACCAGGTTTATTTACAGCAACGAGTATAGGTCTCATACCGTTTCGCGTAGTTGACACATACAGTACGCCCCCGCTGTTCAAACCGCCTAGGCAACTTCTATTTATACACGATTCTAGGAATTTACAAGATATGGCATTACAAACGCAAAACGATCCGACTCCGGAAACAAGCTGGTTTGCCCCAATTGTTTGACTTGGACGACCTACCAGACCCTCTCTATGATGATAGCTATGTCCGCGTTCTCTCCGACGAGGAACAGCAGGATTTACATAGACGTGCGTGTCATCCCGAAAAGTTGGGTGCCATCTAAATCAGACTTCAGAACAACTCAAATTCCAGTACCACCAAACGTGGTATCGACCACATGGAAGTGAAACCCACCGAGTGAGTGATGTGTCGGTCTCTCGAAGGAGCTAGAGTCTTACCGATTGGAATACACAGGCATTCCCAATTAAGTACGTGCGTGCAGTGCCTGGCCAGAATATTTACAGAGATGACTGTCCAGTATCGCACTCGCTATATGTTTCCTAAACGATGGAAACTCGATTTTCCAGGTCAGCGACACGATAAATCCTTCAAACTTGATTCTAAATAGAAAATAGATCATTTTATGTGGTACCATGTGGGGGCTAAATCGGTATGCGTCATAAGACTACCCGTGGCATGATATCTGAGAGGCTCTTGTAGGTTCCGACGACCTGCATGGACCACGGGGATACTAATTCCGGCAACCTTTTTATGCGGTATAACTGCCGCCATCCTGATCTGGCGCGGAAGCGAACGAACCAAACGCGTTGAGGAAGTTCGACAGAAATTACATGAAGCCCTCGCTGAAATGCCCCCGCCACCAAACATCCCTCCACCT
This sequence comes from Podaxis sp. C-F-92630, assembly GCA_018524945.1. Taxonomy (NCBI): domain Eukaryota; kingdom Fungi; phylum Basidiomycota; class Agaricomycetes; order Agaricales; family Agaricaceae; genus Podaxis; species Podaxis sp. C-F-92630. The sequence continues at coordinate 616,826 of JAEUWS010000982.1, forward strand.
TTTTTGCCTCAGACTCAATTGGTTCAAGGTTCTGGCAATGTTAGTTCGGTTGACATCCCTGATATGGAGGTCGCGAAATCATCGTCTGAAAAGCTGACAACTTACAACGACGAACCCATGTCCCATGGTACAAGGTGATCAGGTACACCTTGCGAACCCCCGGTTTCTTGCCAGGCACATTACAGACGATTTATTTGACATCAGGCCGCAAGGCTATTGAGAACTATTATTGTATGCGCTTCAAATACGCGTTCCACCCTTCCTCCCTATACCTTTCTGCACGGACCCGGATAGCCTCGACGTTTTTTAAATCCGTTCCATAAATCCCTCTTCCAACGATGATGATATCACATCCACTCCGCCGAACAACCTCGTCTGGTGTTCTGTACTGCTGCCCCATCCCGTCTCCCTTCACCTCCAATCCCACTCCTGGCGTCAGAACCAAGAAATCATCGTCTATGTTGGCATCGCCAGGGGCCAACCCGATACCGTCCATTCGACGCTGCGCGATGAAGCCGATGACGAATTCGCTGTTAGCTCTTGCCATACGCACCGCTTCTTCAGTGTAGCTTCCGGCGGCCAGAGCACCCTTAGTGCTCATTTCTGCCAGCAGGAGGAGCCCGCGGCCCAGGGGCAGGCCTACAGAAGCAAGGCCAGTGATGATAGACGGCCCAGGAACAGGATGAGCATTAGTAATATGTGACCAGCTTGCGATTCTATGTACACCACTGGAGTACTGTAGAGCGACGGTGTTTCCTGTATATATTGTTAGTCGATCGTAGACTTGTGCACTTCGTAGAGTCCTAACCAATGTCTGCAAACTTCCTGTCTTCAAATATCACGAAGTCGTGTTTTTTGCTTAGTTCTTCCAGTTTCTTGATCAGATTGTGGTCAAAGTCTTCGAGAATGTCAATGTGTGTCTTGGGCACATCAGCCTGAGCGCCGGGACAAGATGAAGGAGATTAAATGCCTTGATTAAACAGACAAGGGGTCCGACGGCGTCGATGATAGCCAAAAAGTCCTCACTCTTGGTGACATCGACGCTCACGGCAAGGTTGGACTTCTTCCGTTCAATAGTCTCTAAAAGCAGTTTGGCTGCGGGGTTCTTGTGCCTCGCAGCGCGTTGTGCGTAAGTAAGTGTTTGGACGGAGGACATGGTGCTTTTCAAGATAAGATTTGCCTGGCGGTGTATCTAATCAAACATTGATCGACGTTTTTTTGCATCTGCCATTTCCTTTCAAGGCACTTGCACTTGTCACGCATTCATGTCTTCTGTCGTCCTTCACGAACGCGAACAGGACGAGGAGGATCTAGAAAGGTATAGCAAACGACAGAAACTAGACGAGGACACGAAACCGGGCGCCAAGTTCCCGGAGCAACAGCACAACCATATTCTGCCGCCCAGTCATGCACTATTAGGCATCCCTTTGCCAGAGGCTACATCTTCTGGCGCTATCAACTTCTTGGAGACAAACGTTGGAATCTCCGAGTATGTTGGCAGAGAGTCTGCAAAAATTCAGGGCATAATCAAGCAGAGGTATGTTCTTATATTCTTTTACATTGCTCCTAACCTGAAGCATTTATAGGTTTACTGACTTTCTCGTCTACGAAGTTGATTTAGATAGTAATATCATACGCCTCAAATCTATTGATAAACCTCAGTCACCGAAGAAAGGAGAAGAGGATGTTGGCGGTGATGTTGGTGCAGCAGAAGCCCCCGCCCCGGCAGCGGATGCTCCTTTGGAAAGCATCGCTGAAACAAGTATGTTCACCCTCAGTTCAAGGCGTTAAGAACTTACACTTGCGACACAGGCCAAACACCTGGAGCTGCTCCCAGCGTGCCTACTGCCACTGAGGAGGTTCAAAAGGCGTCCGAAGCCGAACCATGGCCAGAACACTTCAATACCACACTGGCGCCATTCCTCTCCGAAAGTGCGATCGCGCAGCTAAAACAGATGTGGCTCGAAGGTCCTGAACCTCCCCGTGTCAGTGACAGTGGTTGGGCGGGGCGAGCGGCCAAAACTCAAACAGACGGCGAGGCGAGCGAAGGTGTTCCTGCACAAGGAGAAAACCAAGAAGAGAGCTCGAAGAGTTCCCGAGGGGGGCGAGGAGGAAGAGGAAGGAGAGGTGGGAAGGCAGATGGGAGGAAGGGCAGAGGTGGGGGTCGAGAGGATAATAGAAAGGTCATAACTGAGGTAGGTGAAGAGCATTTTTCACATCGTTCTCGGTGTGCTGAGAGAATGTTCACATAGCCGATAGACTCTAAAGATCTGCGCACATCATTCCACAAGACTATCCGCCAACTATTCAACGGCCGTCTTGATTCTGAAACGGACATGTCAAATCCTTCTGCGGAGGACGGTTCTCGCATCGTTGTTCGGTGGGGGCGCCGTGGTGGGCGTGGGGGAACGTCTAGAGGAACTGCTGAGCGAGCACCTCGGGGGACATATCCCCCTTATATCCACTTCACTCTACAAAAAACGAATCGGGATACACAAGATGCGCTTGGCCATTTATCTCGTCTATTGCGCGTGAGCGTGAAGGATCTATCTGTTGCTGGAACGAAGGACAAACGTGGTGTTACCGTGCAGAGGGTTTCGTTCAAGCGCGGCAATAAAAGTGTGGAAGACGTTTGGAAACTGGTGAACGGGCTAGGGCGGAGGTCGCGTGAGGCGATTATGAAAGAGCGTGGGGAGCGGGGCATTCGAATTGCGGATTTGAATTATCGAAAGGCGAGCTTGGAGCTAGGAATGTTGAAGGGAAATGCGTTCGTAATCACGCTACGGTAGGTTCTCCTCTTCTTCGTGAGCCTTTCGCTTGATCTTATGCATGTTTCAACGTAGAAATGTGAAGGTAGAATCCATGGAAGTCCTCGAGGAGGCTATGAACACGATCAAACACAAGGGGTTCATCAATTATTATGGTAGGTTCATTCTACTCAGCTGCGCGCAAACTTCACGACAGTTCCCTAGGTATGCAGCGATTTGGAACGGCGTCCGTTCCTACGCATTCAATAGGTCTAGCACTCTTGCAGTCCCAATGGCAGAAAGCCGTGGACATGATACTATCCAAGAGACACGGCGAGCATCCCGATGTTGTAGCCGCACGCGAAGCTTGGTTGGATCACGGAGATCTTGATCGAGCCTTGGAGCTGATGCCCCGGCGTGTTGTAGCTGAACGTTGCATCCTGGAGAGCTATAAGAAGCAAAAGGGAGAGACGCGGAATGCTATGGGTGCTCTATCTACGGTGGGTAACTTACTCCCTTCGCTTCAAGTCCTTGCTAAAAATTCTTTGTAGATACCCAAAAACCTTCGCCTCATGTATATCCATGCATATCAATCCTACGTATGGAACGCGATCGTTTCTGAACGTATTCGCACGTATGGCGCCGATAAGCCCATTGTCGGAGACCTCGTCTTTGAATCTGGTTCCGAGAACGCTGGTGAAGCTGATGTAGTTGAGGGCGAAGAACAAGAAGAGGAAGGTTGGTCGCTTTCGCTTTCATGCACCAGCGTGACCTGATCATTACTTCTCATCAGTGAGCTCTCACAAGAAATCGAGGAAGCCATTCGTTCCGCCTCGCGTGAAGACCCTGACGGAGGAAGATCTTGACAAATATACGGTCTTCGATGTCATCATGCCACTGCCAGGGACAGACGTAGCTTATCCCGGAGGCCAGCTCGGAGATCGTTACCGTGAATTCCTTCGTATGGATGGTTTGGACCCTGATAACTTTGTTAGGAAACAGAGGTACCTGCTTCCTGTGGTATTCATCCAGAAGCTAATACCATGTGACAGGGACTACACATTGAATGGATCGTATCGCAAAATCCTTCATTTACCAAAGGAATTGACCTGGACCGTGATGCGTTATACTGACCCGGACGTGTCTCTCGCCCAATCCGACGAAGACAAGTTGCTTGGGTTTGATCCGCCTGTGATTGATCAGGATGGGAAATTTATGGCGCTTCAGATCCAATTGACACTCGGGACTGCTTCATACGCAACCATGGCATTGCGGGAGATCACGAAGACTGACACAAGTTCGCATTACCAGATGAACCTCACCATTGCTTCCGAAGACCAGCAATACAGAGGAACCGAACAAAACGTGGTAGCAGAGACTGAGGACCAGGAAATGCTGGAAGATGGAAATTAGGTTATATGCACCCCACTTCGAGTATCTTACGCGCCAGCGTTCTTCATAATCTTGCACAGAGTAACTATGTTCCCAGAAGCAAAATGTTACATATGTAATTCATCGTTGGAGACGACAATCAAAAATCGACTTGCGACGGTTGCCAAAATTGATGACAATAACGTAATAACACCGAGCACAGCGATTTGTGACCAAGACTGGAAACGGCCATCTGACCGAGTCTCCCATTTCGGCGTTAATGCATATGGTTCCTTGACTTATAACACAGTTACACTCCTCCGCTCTTCACGCTGGTACACCCACTTCCGCTTCTGGAACGATGGCAAAGGTGGAGACCATCGTCTTCCTCTCGCTCATCCTCGATCTCTTTGCATTCACTATCCCGCTGCCCTTGTTTCCCCGTCTCATCGAGTGGTATACCATAGTGAGTATGACCTGGCACTTGCTACCTTATAACCCGAAGCTGATTTCTTATTTATAGCGGGAGAGCTCAGACCCCAATGGCTTTCTTTCGTTGACTCTGCGCTCAGTCTCGTATGTCAGGGGCCTGTTCTGCAACCCGGGTTCGCAGTCACAAAGATGGGATATTGTACTCCTTGGTGGATTCATGGGCTCTGTCTTTTCGTGCGCCACATCATTTCTGGCTCATATGTCTGAACACCAAGATGTATGCGCAGGACTCTTCAGTTCATCGTCTCTCCGAAGATTGGTTCCCTCTCTGATAAATATGGACGTAAACATATTCTATTGCTGACCATGATTGGGAATATACTCTCTGCACTGGTGTAAGTCATCCCTACAGGTCGCTATACGTGGGTCTCCTTAACGTGTGCTTTAACTAGGTGGATAAAATCTACGACTTTCGCTTCATATATGCTATCCCGCGTTATTGGAGGACTCAGTGAAGGGAATGTCCAACTTGCTATGTGAGTGGTCACAGAATAAACCTACGCTCCAGGACTTTGGCTCACCCTACTGTCAGTGCCATACTCTCGGATGTCACCTCCCAAGCTACCAGATCGAAGGCCCTTGCCCACGTCGGCATTGCCTTCGCTATATGCTTCTGTATCGGCCCTCCCATCGGTGCTTACTTCGCTACCAGACCTCTCCCATCTGCTGTGCAGAAATGGGGTATTGACCTCAATATATATGCTGCTCCTGCAGCTCTCACACTCGTCCTGCTCGTGGCAGAGACGCTCTTCCTCATCATTGCCCTCCCCGAAACGCGTCACGCGGGCGGAAAACACCGGAAAGAGCCAGTACCTTCCCAATCCGACAAAAAGGTCCATGAAAATTCCGAAGAGCCCGCGAAGGCCAACGGCAGTTCCACGAAACGCGACATCAAAACCCGCATCAAACTCCTCAAATCTTTGCGGAGGTTGCATTTCCTTTTCCTGGCCATCTTCTCCGGCATCGAGTTCACGCTCACTTTCCTCACTTTCGATCGTAAGAGCATCTCTTTTTCCCCTGGTTTTTTCTTTCTTTATCTAACGTCATATTCAATGTCACAGTTCTAGATTGGAATAACACACAAAACGGAAGACTCATCGGATCAATAGGCATAATTAGCGCCCTTCTACAGGGTGGCTATGTCCGACGCGCAATGTCAAAAGTCGGCGAGGGCGTCATGGCGAAACGTGGTGTTTCGAGCTGCGCTGTAGCATTCACGCTTTTGGCCTTGTTGCCATCTTACGTGGACAAGAACATGTCTGTTGCAATGAAGTTATTGCAAGGCGCTGCTGTTTGCATGGCATTCACCAGCGCTACCGTCGTTAATTCGCTCACGGCATTTGCTTCATTGCAATGCGATGAACCAGGGGTGGACGATGTTTCCGGAAAGCCTATTATGGAACACCCGGAGCTGGCTAAAGGGAAGGCTTTGGGTCATTTCCGTTCAGCTGGGCAATTGGGACGAGCCATTGGCCCTATCCTGGGTGCGTTCTATCTCATCATCGTCGGCCTATACGTTCGAGACTAATTCCATTAATCCAGCCTGTGCATCCTACTGGACTATAGGACCAGCCTATACATATGCAACTTCGGCTTTGTTGATGTTTGCACTGTCTGCCGGAATGAGACGGGTAGCTTCGACGAAATCTATATAGACTAGACATACGAACAGTCTCGTCTCGCGAGGATACTAAATATATAGAGGTGAAGTGGGATATCTAATACTATACTTTATGTATCCACTAGTGCTTGTCCGCCGGATGAGGGAAAGTGAAACGCTCGAATTAGGCAGTTTCTTGTGTGTATCGTCCAAAATAACATGGGGTATCCTAATACATTGATTATAAGCAACCTCAGATAAACACATTCGGATCTGGGTCCTAAGGATTAGCTGGGTGAATGATGTTTCAAGGGCTGGCACGGGAATGGCTGCGGTATGGAGAGTCGGTGAGATCGATCAGTCCCGAATCAGACTCCCGATCATGATGGTGGTGTTCATCTGTGGGAGAGCTAAGGCCCTGCTCCAGGTCCTGCATCAGCCGTTGCTTTTCTGGGGGCAACAAGCTCGGCGCCGTGGGAGGACGTGGAGTTGGTCTTGATACCAAGGGGGCGCTCAAACGTGGGGATTCGAGTTCAATGTCTTGGGATGTCGTAAAGATAGCGGGAAGGAAGAAGAGGATGCCGTTTCGAGGTCGATTCCGGCGAGGTCGCACAGGGGTGCGGGGAGCATCCTCACGAGGGGAAGCGAGATTAGCGACTCGGCTGCGAATCCGGTGATAAACTTCAACGATAGGACTGGTCGTACGTCCAGCATACCCGTCAACCAGCGTCGAAGCGTCCGAAGAAGTAGGTGATGTAGGTCTGACGTTTAAGGGGAGATGAAGGACAGGGACATCAGTGTCAATTGGGGAGTTGACTTCACTACTACTGCTCGGGGAGGAGGGCTGTGTACTAGGCGTGGATGATCCACCCAAAACAAAGTGCCAGCGCCCAGAGCGGTTGGATAAGCGCGGTAATAGAACCTCGTATCTTCTCAGACTGTAGCGTCTTTGGCCTTTGGGCACCTTGAGGAGGCCGAGAATAAGGATGACGAGCCCCAACCACATGAGGCCCTTTCCCCACGTGCCTAGGAACCCAATAAAAGCCGCGTCATCTGCGTGCCAGCTGCTGCCGTAAAAGTGGGAGAAGAAGGAATGCGGGGCTTCGCCCTCCTTTGCATTCTTCCCATAGAGCGACTTGGGGAGGATACGCACATCGTTTGTGGCGGTCGTGGGGTGAGCGGACATGTAGATGCCATATTGGGCCGAAAGGAACATAGGACCGGTTGAGAACATGACAGTAGGGTAGTTGAGAACCCAGGAATGGTCGAAGGTGACAAGATTGTGGATGGTTTGCTCCATGAAAGCGTGCTTTTTCGCAGAGAAGATGAGGTCATTCGACACACCCACGGGAATCGTTTTGGGGAGAATGACGGGGTAAGCTAGGAGTGGATCCATCGGGCGGAGGCAGCCTATATCCAAATCGATGTAAATGCCCCCATAGTGGTGGAGGACGAAATAACGAATGGTGTCGGCACGTTGGATGTTGTACTTGTACCCATCAAAGGTTTCAAGAAACCATGGGTAGTGTTCTGCGATGAATTCTCGAGAGCTCGCGTCAGTCCAGAGCTTGTATTCGCTAGAGGGAGCACGTCTCAGAAGAATATGTAGTTATGGGTAGCTGTTGACATACTAGTCGGGCATCATCTCGCGACAGCCTTGAGAGAGGTTCTGCCAACGAGCTGGAAGAGTCTCTGTCTTCCATGTCTGGTGAATAATCTTTGGGATATGTTGGACTCTGTGGTGCTCCGCAGGATCCCAACGGGTTTTGTTGTCGAGAATGGGGACCTCGAGCTCGGTGAGGTATGAGTCGGGGTCGATGGCGAGGTACCAAGTGATTGAGGAGAGGACGACGACGGTGCCAACGAGGAAGAGGGCTAGGACGGAGAGGAAGATATAGAACGCTCGTCGACGGTTCATGGGAGATGGGAAAAGAGAGGGAGAATGGGCAATCAGCCAAGGACTGCCCCAACGACCGTCAACGACAAACCCAATTTTACATTTCAATTAAGGATCACTCCTCCGGTGCTCGGCCGGCCGGCACCCTCCGCCAATTCATTGAATCTCCATTTTCTCCACATTTCCTGCTACAAATCAAGGAAAATGTTCAGCCAGCTCCTGGTTGCTCGCCATGCCTCGATCCACCCTGTGTATCCTTCTGCCTCAGACTCAGTCTCTCCACGGCCTCTCAGCAAATCTCGAAATTTTGTCTTGATAGAGCTCTTGTGATGGCGGACCATGCGATCATCCAAGTACGGTCACGGTATTCCCCAGGGTGGTTCGCCCGAACCTGTGCAATCCAATTCTGATCGTTAGCCGAAGTTAAGAGATGCGATCTACAGGGGAGTCACTGCGCATGATTACTTGAAAATTGAAATGCCCTTCCCATCCCTGCACAAACCCAGCTTCCCCAAGGCCAGTATAGCCATACACCAGTACTTAGGTAGACTCCGGGAGAGAGGTGGCCGAGAATAGTATTTAGTTTATGGAGTGACATGCCGAATAGAGCCTTTACGATCTGACATCCCCTTCAGCTCCAAAGCCATTTCAAGAAACAGCAGATCAGGTCTCCTGACTCCAGAGACACGACGAACCGCAGTTCGCGCAGTGCCATTACGTTGCCCTTGATCGACTTATGCGGCGCATATCGTCCTGCCCTCGGCGTTCCAGACCAGTGCTTCCGGCATCCTCGTAGGCTACACATCAGTACACATCGCAGCAGGTGATAGTCTCCTATTGGAAAAAAAAAGCTGGTACTCCCTCCGGTGTTGGACCGCCACGCCGCGCCCAGACGGCATCACCGAAAATTCCCCACAGCATATCAACTACACACGATGTTCAACAATTCGAAGTCTGATGCAGAAACTATAACGTAACTTCAAGCAACAAAATTATCACGAAATGATATATATGCGATATATCAATCTACCCGAGGGACATGTAAGGTTTATATTAAGAATAATTAGAATGAACTATGTACTGTAGAATGAAAATACCTCCATCCAAGACGGAAAGCAAAGAGCAAAGAGCAGGACTTACGAATACTCAGCATTGACATACTGATCCAACAGGTCAACATGCTGTAGCATTGCATCATCCTTCCAAGTCTCCCCAACCTGCCGCAGACTTGCTGCTGCCGCTCTCCACGCACTTCCAGACCATTCTGCACCCGAGAGAGCTCCTTTCCCAGAGTACGGACCCCTCAAAAACCGCTCCAATGGCGGATCTGGCTTCGCAAACACAATCTTCCTTTTATGCTGCAGATACTCCAAACAGTCACCAACTTCCCACTCGTCCACGGGTTTGTCATTTTGCTGCCATCGTGGCGCGTATTTTGAGATCGAACAGCCGTCCTTCATTTTACCCAGGTTCTCGAGATCATCAGCGCCCACTCGTTGCACTAGCGCTCGAAAGAGCGGTATGAATCTATCGATGACTTGATAGTGCACCAGTGTGGCTAGAGGGATTTGTACTTGGATATCTTCGTCGACCATCATGCCGTCATCCTGCCTCGTATTATTACTTCGCACGACGCAATGGTAGTTCTGGACTATCTTGTTCATGTATTCTTCATATTCTGGTAGAATCCCTTGTATGCATTTGACCAAATCCAGGCTAGTGTACTCGTGTGGTCGAGGTGGACTGATAAATCGAAGTCCTTGAATTATGAAAAACAAAGCCCAGTCGTGACCAAGTTCAACCTCAGAGAGAGAAGGGTCGTTTAACGACCTACCTTCTTGATCGCAGCGAAGGCATAGGTTCTTGTCGCCCGTATAGAGTATCGTAGGTGCCTTCGAATGAAAATACTTGCAGCAATCGACGATCATGTCATCATTGGACGACACCTACACACGCACACCCCATGGATCACGTATCATAAATGAAACGCTGTCAACGGCAGAGGAAAAGGGAACTCACCTCACCCTTCTCCCTAACCTTCCAATTTCCCGTTGATCGGCACGTCTCACGCTGAGCCTGGCCTTTTACAATAGGCTGAGCCAGATCCTTCCGCGTCACTTCTCTCATCATCCAGTCTGTCGCGTTCCGCGCTAGACGCCCGAGACTCGGTTGATTTTTCTGGCTTTTGGCATCCTTGTCAGGACGAGCATTCGATCGAGGAAGCTGGAGAGTGGGAACAAGACATACAAATCAAGTTCATTGAGGACAATGCCAGGGCATATGATAGTTATCGGAGCGTTTGCGAACACGATGTCCTCCACGAAGTTCTTGAGTATCTTGAGGTGGTGCAATAGGATGTTGGTGTCTAGAACGATGTAGATAGCATTGTTCGCAGCAGGCTGAATGTAGATTCGCGTTTGAGATAGTAGCTCAAAAAACATGTTATGGGACATACTTGCATTTCTATATCCTGGTTGGCAACATCGTCAAGGAGCTGTAATTGTGCTGAATGCTCAAGGTGAGCAGACTGAATCAGACAGGTATTGGGAGGTGATCCTACCACTCGTGCTCGCTGGCCAACCATTGCGGTGCGCCATGAAGAAGGAAAGAGCCAGAGGCACGCTCAGCGTGAGGTTGCTCCAGCGCTAATGAGTGGAGACGGACCGTTGCCAACATGTTCCAGGATGTTGCCATGCCTAGTTACTAAACCGGGAAATTTTCCAGAACTTCGCCTCTCGAGTGATCTAACGGAAAAATAGCCCAAAAGTACAGATATATTGCGTTCTACTCTCTAAATGCACTGAGGGAATACACGATGCTCATTATCATGCTAATAAGAATAAGAGTTGCGTTGCATATATCCAAATGTCGAATGCAGTATGATGTCCAGCGAAATGCGAGTGAGCGGCAGATGGGTGGATGAACGAGGGAACGAAAACTGATGACGAAGAAAACCGTCATGATTGGGCCAGAGCCAACTTCTTGAGTGGAGGTGTTTGATCCACTTCTGTTGAGTCCAAGGGTCCATCATGCTCGACCTTACGCTTGACGCCTGCAAGTTTTGAAGGCGATGATGACGGGGACCTTGAAGGTGACCTTGCCGCTCTCACAAATGGGGGCGTAGAACGTGATGAAATAGCCTCAGGTGTAGTACCTCGACTTCCTGTGCCTATATCACCTTTGAGTCGATGTACTAGATTACTTGTCGAAGCTGCAGCTTCTGCATGACATGTAGCATGGTATATCTATGTAGAGTCAGCATTTGCGGCCAATTATGATAGAAATAAATCACTTACTCTGTCGTCCTTCTTGACCGCATTTCGCCAAACCCATTCTTCTTCATCCTCGAGGAACTCAACTTGTAATGCTTCTTTACATATTGGACACGACATGGGCTTAGCTTCATCACCAGGCGGCACAGTGACGTATTGTAGTTTGAGATCAGTTTTATTCTCCACCTTCTCAACAGTAACAGCAACCTTCGCATGAGGGGTTTTGACCTTAGCGGGCCGAGGCTTGCCTTGGCTGTCACCAGGTTCATGGACCCAATCCTAACACAATGGTCAAACGACTTGTAGTAATCTCGACGGAAATCACGTACCTCAACACTAATAAACCAACTCCTATCATGGCCCCGACCGGGATTCTGACTCAACTTGCGGTTTTGTCTGAAGTGCAAATCCAAATGATCCTCTAGCCTCTTTTTGCCTAACGTTGTATCAGGGTATCGAATTCCACATTGCTGACATTGAAGTGAAAGATAATCGTATAGGAAGTCCGGAACTGAAACAGCTGGGTCATCACTGTACTCGATGGTCAGATGGGTTGGACTGGAGGGATAGGCGACAAAAACTTACACCGAGTTCTCAACAAGGGACGCTTCCATCTTTTCAGCCAAAATCCGCTTGCGATAATCTGCCTGCGCCTCTTTGATAGCGTTCAAGTCTTCAGCGGTAGGAACGACAGGCTTGGCCTCCTCTTCAGGCTCTTGCTCCGTCGACTCTGCCTTCGCAGCAGCCGGGTCCGCGGGAGGGGCAGAGACCAGGCCAGACTTCATAAGGGAAGATAAGATGTTGGTGATATTGAGTTGAGCCTGATCAACTGATGCTGATGCCTCAGCAACCGGTGCAACTGGTAATGAAGGTGCGAGAACCTCGACTTTCACTTGGGGGAGGGCAGGGTAGGCAGAAGTGGCTGTCGGATAGGGAGCTGTCGGAGGAGGGTACGTGCTTGGCGGCACCGGGGGTGGAGTGAATTGAGCAGGTATCCATTGAGGTTGTGAGGGGGCGGCAGGGGCTTGAGGTGTTGGACGAACGAAACTGCGAAGTTGGGTTAAGATTTGGCTCAATTCTTCTTGAGAGACTCCGGCTTCCACGAGGTTTCTTAACTACGGAGGGATTAGTCTGAAAACCGGACGCAGACACACATAGGACATACTTGTAAGAGAACCTGAATATGATGTTTAGAAGTAGTGTCATTGGGGTTGGCCTGAATCGCTCGTTCTTTGGCTTGGAGGGCGAAGTTCAATTCACTCATTACCTGGGGCTTGGTTATCTGGCCAGGGCCCTGAAACAAATGAGAGGACTGGACGATATGGTATAGATAGAGCCTCACAGCTTGGTCGCCCCAGATACCACGCTCAATGGCCATTTGCGGGCCGAGCCCGAATAGCTCCTTGCCAGTCGGAGAGCCGGTGCGCCAAGTCAGAAGCATTTCGTCCATTTTGCTGCGAGTATTGTCGTCAACCGCTCTGTATGTGTCGAGGAAGAGAGGAATGACGAAGGAGGCAAAAACGCGCGCGTAAGGCTCATAGACATTCTTCGAGATGGCGTCGAGAAGATAGAAGGCGGGAAGTTTCATCCAAGGCGGGACCTGAAAAAGATTACCAAAAAGGGAAGATGAGTCAGCATATCCATGGAACATTCGCGAGCAGAAGGCAGTGAACAATGGCGAGCGATACGTTTCGTGTCTTAGGCTCAGGTGTTACGATCTACGTTATGTACATTACATTGTAATGTAGACAGAACGGAAACCATTGTTTCCCATGAATCCCCTCGTATCGCGTGCTACAAGAGCAGAGATGAAGCGGTGATACGATCGATAGAAGGCTCACCTTACGAATGTGGCTATCAAGACACTGAGCGACGACATCTGCGTACCGCGAGTACTCTTGAGCGTAGAACGACAAGCTTTGAATGATTGGGCGCGAATTGAATTGAAGTTGGTCGAGTCGACTGCTATAATCCCTGCGAAAAGTTGCTGGATCAATGAAGACAGGGTGCGGAGGCGCATGGGGTACAGGCTGGAGATGAGGAGGCTGCTGGGGGTACTGGTACTGATATCCGGTCTGTGCGGCCGGAGCAGCATAGCTAGGGCCACCGTAGGACGGCTGGCCATAATAATTCTGCGAATACAGCGACATGTTCAAACACGAAAGAGGAACGACTCGATTGCTGGCAGAGAAGAGAGGCAACCTCAAGATCGAGTCCGACAATTCCAAGTCAACTATCCAGACGTTGACGAGTGTAGTGGCGAGGGTGTTTTATTCAAAGGTCTCACACAATCTGCCACAGACAACGACGACGACGACGAAAATGCTTCGAGATGGTGGTGGAGGTCAAGTGTACTCGTGGCACCTCGGAGCATTTGCACTCGTTTTCAAACTCCGATCCAAACATCATTGTTTGCCACCCGACTCCTGAGTCAGGCTGAGTGCTTTATTTAACCGAGTTCACAAGGCTGTTCCCAGGCAGTCCGTTCAATGATTTTGAGAAATGTATTTGCTGCCTATAGTCGGTGAGAGACGTGAAATGGATAGGCGTATCCATCACTGGGCCAATGCTTGGAATCCAAACTGAAGGAATTGTTGTTCAATAACCACACTTAGCAGAATCCATATTTTCCGTATTTGGACTGGCTGTATTATGTCAGCAAATCTGAAGCCTCCCGAGTCCCAAATCTACCTGTGCCCTACCCACCGCCCAAAACTCACCGCTCAAGGTACGTAGTGTTCATTGCCGCATGTCCTAATCGCGTCCATAGCGTTATATGGCACTCTCCCGTTCGTTTGATACCAGTTTCACCAAAATCGGCAGAGTGCAAGTGTTGGATGCGAGAGGGAGACTCTGGATGAACTTTACGCTCACATCGTTTTGACCTGGCAGATGCGCGACGTCCTCAAGACCGAAGAACTCGACATTCCGGAAGGTATTGATATTACCATCAAGTCTCGCGTCATTACCGTCACTGGACCCCGGGGCACGTTGACGAAGAACGTGCGACATGTTGACATGGACATTCGGTTACTGAAGGGCAAAACCACCAAGGTCAGCCTTGCAGTTTGGCAGGGCGGCCGTAAGCACGTCGCTTGCTTGCGTACGATCCGTAGCTTGATTAACAACATGATCATTGGTGTGACCAAGGCAAGTGGTAATTTTGTGTATTCAACAGGATTGAGGTTTTTAATTTTTAACTCTGCGCAGGGTTTCCAATATAAAATGCGTGCAGTCTACGCTCACTTCCCTATCAACTGCATTATCCAGGACGGTGGAAAGGCTGTCGAGATCCGTAACTTCTTGGGCGAGAAGGTACGGAATTCAGTTAAATCGGAGGTTAACCACAAGCCTAATAACAATGCGATTAGACTGTGCGACACATCAACATGTTGGAGGGCGTGATCATTTCAGAGTCAAAAGCGCAGAAGGATGAGTTGATTCTTGAGGGCAATGACATCGAAAATGTCTCGCAGTCAGGTAAGCGAGGCGCTTGGGCATGCAGTTAGCCTTTTGTGCTAACCCATTTTCAGCTGCATCTATCCAGGGGATCTGCCGGGTTCGCAACAAGGATATTCGTAAATTCCTTGACGGTATCTACGTGTCGGACAGGGGCACAATTATCCAGGATGTTTAAGGGCTTTTGCTATGTCATATGATGTCCCGTCTTCCCATGTTTTCGTCGTATGATAATAAAACCATGCATCATGACACAGCAAATCTTTCTTCCACACCGAAGATATGAGATCAGATCAATTACTGTGTATTAGGTCGATAGGCAGTAAACAGTTGACGGGTAATCCGGGTATGTTATTAAGGGATGAACGGAATTTTGGTCCCAACTCGCCGACGATAGTGAATGTAATCCTGGCCAAAAAATTTGACGAGCGCGCGTTCCTCGGCTTTAGAAAATCAGTCCAAATTCGCTGATATTGTTCATGGACACACCTCTTGTGCGGTAATAGAAGAACCTCCAAAGAAGCAGGGAGTACAGGACGAAAGACAACGGGTTTTGCAGAACCAGCTGCGTCCCAAGAGCCCAATAGAAAAATCCAGCGTAGGAAGGATGGCGGAACCAGCTTGCCACATGTTAGTCCTTGATAATTGGGAATGAAAGATAAAACATACGCATAAATGCCATCCGTAACTAGTTGGTGATTATTACGCTTCTCAAATGCGACTGCATGAGAAAAGTTGGTTGATGCGTGGATCATGGCGAGCGAACGTAAGGTTTGTCCACATAACACTATGATAATTCCTGGTGACGACGTCAGCTCTACAGGAGAAGTACCGAGAAATCGGATCACCTAGCTGAGAGACGAAAGGGAATGCTTTGAATTGAGGCTTGATGTAAAGGGTGATCAAATATTCGGCGAGTGCTGTCCCATGAGCAATATGGTACATATGTCCATTGTTCAGGAGGAAAGCTATGCAGCGTGTAAATGTGAGCACACAGCTGGATAAGGATTATAATCATCACACACAGTCAATGTTGCACTTTTCTAGGTTCCATCCTGCAGTGACAGCAAATTCTGCCCAGTGAAAGAACGACCAGGCAGCAAGGAAGAAGGCGAGCCGATATGTTGACCACCAGTATCGTTCGAAGCCACCCAAAACGAATGTCAGGAATGAAACGAAGAAAAGACCACCGAGGGCAAAAGCGATAGTTGCGACAGCAAGAGGAGTGTTCGGCAGGCTGCCACGGAGGTCTGCAGCTTCTGATCTCAAGTGGAGGGAATGCTGGGTGGCGACACGATCGCGCAATCGCTCTTCTATCGAATCTAAGTCGTTGGATGCCATGGAGGAAGGATAGAAGGAAGAGAGACTGAAGTGGCCAAAGACATATTTGGGCACAATACGAGTGAAATGTTGTTTATTCCTGTTGATAGAGGACGCGGCTGGAAGAGATTGCCAGCGCTTGTGTGTCCAAAACGGATCGACAAGCACACGTTAAGTCACGAGCTGTCTGCCTCCTGATTTATGCTTTTGCTAAAACGGCATTGCCGTCCTCCTCGACTCTGTCGAGTCCTGTCAACGCGATGCTATTCAACAAAAACCCCTCAAGACCCCTCAAAATTTCGCAACATGGCGCTGGTCGCTCATATTGGTAAAGCCCCCACTCGCCTCGGAACGACACTCTTTCGCTTACACCCCGCTCCCTTAGATTCTGGAAAAACAACTTTGACAGAATCCATCTTGTACAAGTCATCATACCTTGTAGAATCTGGCACGGTCGATACTGGCAGTACGACCACAGACTTTCTTCCCGTAGAAAGGGAGCGAGGGATTACGGTCCAATCCGCAAGCATACCTGTACGCTGGAGAGACTGGACCTTCAACCTCATAGATACCCCAGGACATGCTGACTTCGGGATGGAAGTGGAAAGCGCTAGCCGTGTCGTCGATGGTGCCGTTGTTCTTATTGACTCTGTTGAGGGCGTCGAAGCTCAAACGAAGGGTGTTTGGACCCAATTAAATCGGTAGGCGTTTTACCAAATGTGCTTTTACCACACATTTCAGAAGATCTCATGGTCTCCTTGACAGATATGGCGTTGCCACAAAGCTGATTTTCTTAAACAAGATGGACCGTCCTGGCGCCTCTTTCAAGTCCGCCCTTTCCTCCATTCTCCTGAACCGACTCCATCCCCAACCTCTGGCTCTTGTACTACCAATTGCATCTTTCAGTCCTTCTGCTTATCAGCAAGCAGAACCCGGTATACAAGGTCTCGTCGATTTGGTAAAATGGGAATTGTGGCGATGGAATGAAGAAGGCAAACCTTCTGTAGAAACCTTACCACGGACACTTGACGGCCTTGCTTCTGCGTTCGAACCCAATCACCCAGTTCCATCACACCTTGTCACTGCGCGCACTCAGCTCTTGGACAACTTATCTATGCACTCAGAGGAACTCATGGATACGCTTCTCGGTCTGCCTTCCGCTCCGGACGCGTATCTCGGTGTCGAGAGTGGGCGGATCCTCCCCCCTCTGCGGCAGGCATCTCTCCAGAATACTATCCTACCAGTTATATGCGGTTCGGCCATTCGTCATATCGGCACGGAGCTGGTTCTCGATTACGCGGGTGAGCTTTTCGCGGGCCCATTCGACGTCTCTCACGACCCCCAGGGCCCAAACGCTCTCCTGCGGCTTCTTGCGTGGAAGGTTAGTTGGGATCCGCGACGAGGTTGGATGACATTCGTTCGCGTGTATTCAGGTATGTAGCATATGCTCGAAGTTCCCGTAACACTAGACTCAAACAATGCACACAGGCAAGCTCACGCGACAAAGCAAGCTTCTCAATACCAACCGAAACCAAAAGGAAGTCATCTCCAAACTTATGCTCCTCTACGCTTCGGAGTTCCAGGAAGTCGATGAGCTTCCTTTTGGTTCTGTAGGTGTGATCCTTGGGCTCAAGCACACTCGAACTGGCGATACCCTTGTTTCCACCGGTACACCCGCATCAGCTCGTTCCGTACTGCGTGACATCACCCCACCGTCTGCTGTCATTTCCTCCTCCGTCATCCCCCAATCCCATGCAGACCTCGAGCCTGTTCAGAATGCTTTGGAATCATTGGCACGAACGGACCCTTCCGTGCGCGTAGACACTCAGGAGGGACAGGTTTTGGTCCATGGTCTTGGTGCCTTACATCTCGAGATCGTCGAAGGCCGACTCAGAAACGAATGGAATGTCAACTTCGAATTTGGGAAACGCAGAGTGAGCTACCGCGAGAGCCTCGGCTACGATACACCTAGTCCAGGTTGGGATACATGGGACGCCGACGTTGGTGGTGGAAAGCATATTTCGGTCAAGGTGCCTTTAATCGTGCGGCCCTTAGAGAGTGGAGAGGAGGGCGATCCCGTCTGGGATGGTAACAAGGTCCTTGACGATAAAGGAAAGCCCCTTCCAACACCAGAGTCTGTTCCCGTTGGACCGCTCTCCTACATTGCACAAGGCATCGCGAGCGCTCTCTCAAGTTCACCTCACTCGTCACTGGCCATGACCCATATATATATCCAAATTCCTAGGCAAGCACTATCAACACAAGCAACACCCTCCATCCTAACCGGAGCCGCTGCGGGTGTGCTACGTCAGTTCTTCCGTAGTGCTGGACCTGGACCTATTATGGAACCTTTCATCAACCTGAAGGTTACTGTCCCGGAAAGCCATCTCGGCAAAGTCATCCGAGATTTGACTGAACACGGTGGAGAGATCCTGGAGCTAGGTGCTGGATCAGCGGCCGGTGCCGATGAAGTCAGTGGCGGGTTTTCCGAGGAAGGTGTCTATATTCCCCCTCTTTGGTTGACACCCTCCGCAACAGACGGCTCAATAAAATCATCAACTTCGAGGGCCAAACGTGCCGTTCACGGGTCTGCCCCTCTGAGTCAATTCTTGGACTATTCCCAACGCTTACGCGCTCTGTCTGAGGGACATGGGACATTTGAAATGTTCACAGCAGGGTTCAAAGAAGTGTCAGAACCAAGGCGAATGGAAATCCTTCGCGAAATTGGCAGAGCGTAACACATTATCTGGACAGGAAAAAGTGATTCACAGCTGCCTTGCTTCATCTGCATCACCAAAAAGCACCGCCCCTTCCATCTCGTCTTCATCTTCTGCGGCTCCTGGCCGATTGTCCCCGGCCAAGTTTAGTGCTTGGCTAAACGCCATCATCCCTCCCTCCTCCGAATCATCATCACTATCTTCCATCACCTCGATGTCGTCCCAATGCCTGGTCACAGGGTTAGGTTGCTGGGGTTCGACTTCTTGGCCAATGTCGTTGTCATCTGTTAAGAATAATGGCGTTTTGGCACGAGAAGCTGTAGTTGATACTGTTGGCGTAGATTGTTTCTGTGTAGATTTCTGGCTAGAAATACCACCGAGTTCCTGAGGCGCACGAGTTGCCGAACGCACCGTCGGCCATGGCTCCACGACAACACAAAGACATTGACCGTAAATGCTGAAACCTTTGTATCTCAACTGAAGCGCTGGCTTAGGTTTCTCCTCTTCTTCGTCCATAGGGAAGTCAAATGTATCATGTTGAGGACTCGGCATCTCCTCATCCTGGTCAACGTCAACAACAGCAACCTTCTCAGCCTCGGTTCGTATCCCACTCTGCTCCAAAACAGGCCCATCCACTTGTGCCGCCTCCAACTCATCCAACTCGATAGGCTTCTGCTTCTTCGTAGACCGTGAGGGTGGTGAGCCATCGGAAGTGGAGGTGGCCCGAGTCTTCCTCTTCTGAACATTGGCGCGAGGGGCGAACGAGGGTTCATCATTGGCAGGTGGGGGCTGGACACGCGCCTGCATCTGCTTCTGGGTCCTGGCAACATAATTCCTAGTCTATTTCCCCAATTGTGAATTAGAGGATGCATATACGTAGTGATTACTTCTGAGAAGCCTACCTTGATCACCACCGAATGAGGTTCGGTGCGCCGTAGAAAATAGCAGAACTGGTATGTATCTTGTGTTCATTATTGGTTAAGACGCGTCTAGTAGTGATTGGATCCCCATTACCTCCACGGTGTGTATCGACACTAGCTTTCTTCGCCGCAGCTGGGGTGGCGGCAGCTTCAGCAATCAATTTGGGTAAAATGCTGGAACCGTAGTGATTGAATTTAGAGGCCAGGACTCGAGCCATATGTCTCAAAATTGGACCAACCGAGGACGTAAATCGGATAGAACGTGTTGGAGGACTTGGTCAGACATCCATTCTAGATGGCGTTCGTCCAGATAAACCTTTCCATTCCACCAGGTGAGGATATATCGGGGAACGCGGAGTGGGGATGCGCACAAATACAGGGAGGACTGCATGTTCTGACATCCGAAGATAATAGAGGTTTCGGGTTTTGAAGGTCATGTCGAGTTGAGCCAACAGCTGATGTGGTGGTGGATCAAGTTTAAGCGCTACAAAGCTCAGGGTCCCTGACCCGTGTATGTAAATATAGATTGTATTTGCATCCATTTCATTCCGTGTATGGGTCCGCCATATCATTAAAATATAAGATTACAGGATTTCTTTTGTTCGCAATAGGGTCATTTACTCGGGGCCCGAGATGATGGCCTTTATAACACCCTTGCCATCTTCACTCTTTCCAGCACGAGTCGCCTGGAAAGCCGTGATAGCGTCTTTGAAAGCAAATCTTTTTAAAACAGATGTTAGCCCTACCCTTTATGTCAGAGAAAAGACTTACCGATGAGTGACAAGCGGCTTGAGATCGACCTTTCCGCTTGCAGCCAAGGAAATGGCCAAGGGGTAGTCACCAGGCTATGAGCGCATTAGTGTCATGCGTCTATTAAAAAGGCAAACACGTACGCCATAGCGGAAAGAACCCTTGTAGTTAAGCTCCTTAACAATCAGGAGCCCAAGGTTGATAGTAACGTTCGGTGCGCCCATACCGACCTGTATTGCAACAAAATCAACCGATTTGAAAATCGAAATCCACGACGGAACAACCTACCTGCACAAAAGTGCCACCGGACTTGACAATATAAAGGGCAGTCTGGATGGAAACCTCGGCACCACTAGCATCAATAACAAGGTCGACAGCACGGTCGCCCCTATCTTGAATATTCAATTGTTGTTTCATCTGCTCAGCGTTGCGCCTGCTGTAGTCAATCTTGCTTTCGCCTTCGAGGGGCTTGGGAGGGAGGTAAGTCTCGGTAGCAGCATAGTTTTTGGCGAACTCCAAGCGCTGAGGAACAATGTCGACGGCGATGACACGCGAGGCTCCAAGGGCCTTGGCCACAGCCATGCATAACAGACCAACAGGACCACACCCGAATACGGCGATTGACTGACCAGTGCGGAAGCCACCGAGGTTGGAAATCGAGTGAACGCCGACAGACAATGGCTCCATCTACAAAACCCGTTAGAACAGTACTCTCGGGGTTGACTGCTTCGCGCACCATAGCACCGTCCTCGAGGCTGAGGTTGTCTGGCAGACGATAGGCGAGGTCTGCGGGAAGGCGGTAGTAGCGGGCAAGGGTACCATCGTAAGGAGGTGTTGCAGCGAATTCAATATCGGCACAAAGCTGACCGCCGGACAGCAAGTCAGTAATTGGTCAATAAATTCGCGAAGCGAAAAGTAAACCTCGTAGCGGCCAGCCTTGCAGAGATCACATTTTTCTGGTCACTGTGACATCAGAATTGAAGGTTTTATTTTCCGCAATTACACCTTACTGCATGTAGCACCAGGTTCCATGGCTACACGATCACCAACCTTGACATGCTTCACATTGGAACCGACTAAGAAAAGTCTATCAATGGATCATTCGGTCCAGCTCTGTGTCGTAGGTTACCTTTGTGGACAATTCCCGCCGATTCGTGGCCAAGAACCTGCCTGGTATCAGAAATTACTGGAGATGAGACAATGATCTTTTACCATAGGCTTCTCGACGATGAAATCACCGATACGACCCTCGACAAGGTAGTGGACCTTAAATCATGGTCAGGCCTGAAAATGCGAACGCAGTGGAGTAAACGCACGTCAGAACCGCAGATACCTGATCATCATAAATATCAGTTTCTGGGTTTCTCGGGGTAACAGGGCTGCAGATAACTCGCCTGTCTTCTTTACCTCGACGACAACGTCATCTGGGCCCGCTAGATTTGCCTGGCCTTCAGCCTCTGAAGGGTGATGCTCAGTGTAAAGAGACATACGTTCGGGAATAGGACGTGTTTCGTAAACGACGTCGTCTATGCCACGCAAGACAAAGGATGGGTTATCGGCCATGGCTTTGGCTGCAGTAATCAGATCTGGGAGAGGAGAGAAAGCAAGGATCTCAGTACTTGAATCCCCTCCTGACCCTTATGTAAGGAGATAACCTGAGATAACTCGACGGACCGCCAGAACCGGGAGACATGACCAACGGCTGTTTTTCGGTGGCTATTGCAATTCTCGGGTGATTCATAGTTCTTAGGGACAGGCACCGTCGAGAACTCAAGTTGTTGTAGAATGTTGTGGAATTACTCTCCTCCGCCCATTCAACAAACATATTCACTGTTATGGGCGCCAATTTAGGCGCGAGACATCAAACTACTACCTGTCGTGTCTCACCCGGACTGTCAGCCCAGCCCAGTCAATCTCCATATCGACCTCCCCCAATGGTTCAGCCTCCGTCCTCTGAATTGTCTTCTGCGAAGATCTCACCACAGCCTACCCTCGAGCTTGGCCTCCGTCAACCCGTTATCCTCCGCGTCGTTTGCTCGCCTTGTCATGCCACGGCAAAATGTTACTAGAGGAATGCCTGACTTCACTGGGTCCACGGTCGGTGATGGGCGATATCTACTGGACAAATTACTCGGCTCGGGTGCTTATGGCAAAGTCTACCGTGCCGTGGATTTGAAATCCCCCGTCGACAGCCGTGCATTCTATGCGATCAAATGCATGCCTATCCACCATCCCGAGTCCACTAAGGCAAAAATTCAGAGGAGAGAACTTGTACACCACTCTGTGGTCCGCGGCCACCCCAATATAGTGCACTTAGAGCGGTGCTTTCAAGACGAGGACTGTATCTATCTGGTCATGGAACTTGTTGGGAGTAGAGATCTCTTCACGGCAATTAAAGAACAGCAGGTTTTCCAGAACAACGATGCACTGGTCAAGAAGGTTTATATCCAGATCATCGACGCCCTACAGTATTGCCATGACAGGGGTGTCTTCCATCGGGACATCAAACCTGAGAATATCTTGTACTCAGAGGACCGCCAACACATCAAACTGACCGACTTCGGGTTGTCGACGAGGGACTTAGCCTCTATAGAGTATGGTTGTGGAAGTTCACATTACATGAGCCCAGGTGGGAACCGCGTTCACTAGCCGCTTCACAAACGTATAATGATTAATGATGCTTGGTCAGAATGTATCAACGAAGAGCATCTACGACTCATGTATTCCCCAAGGCAAACCGATATTTGGTCTATGGGTGTCCTCCTGGTTAACATGATCTCCGGGCGTAATCCGTGGTGTGTTGCGACGAGCACCGATCATTATTTCCAAGCCTATCTAAGAGACAACGATTCCCTGGGGGAAGTGTTTCCCATTTCTGCCGAAGTAATCACTATCATTAAACGCATATTTGTCCTGAATCCCTTCCAACGTATAACGCTTGAGGAGTTGAGGGAAGAGATCGTCCGGGTTCGCACATTCTTCCGAGGCCGCCAGCATACGAGGCAACATGCAAGGGTCATAGACCTTGAACAGCCAAATGAACTCGTTGACCCGACCATGCGAATGGATTCCGAGCCCCACTCAAGTCAACCCGCACGGTCGACTTCATCGGAAAGATTCATATATACCAGCCCAATCGTCGAGATGCCTGCTACACACAATAGAGCGAGTGGGTCGAACCGTCGGTCCATTACTCCCGGAGCCTTCAACTTCGGATCCGGCGTCGAGCCAATCAGTGGCTCGTCCCCTGCTACCGATTCTTACCCCGCAGTAACGCCTTCTACACGCGCGGCCGCACCTGTTGCTGTTGCTAATCCGGATAGTGAGCTCAATATCAATGTCGAAGGACTTCCCGTCCCGCAAGACGTGCTTTTAGTCAAAGACCCACGTTCTCCGGAGCGTAAAACCAAGCCCATCGTAATCAAGGACGGTTGCAATCTCATTCGCGCGGCTGTCCAGCATATTAAGGACTTTTTCACCTCAACCAGGAATGACACGTCGTGATTTACCTTCTCAATTTCATCTTGCCTGGTTCTTCTATTCTTATCCTGCCGCACAGTGATGATTTTGTATGTCATCTATGTATAAATGATTATTCCATGCGCACATGTGTTGCACTAGCATTTCTGTGTACCATTGACATGACGTGATTTTGATCAATTACTCGACTTGGCACGTTTCCCTGAGATGAGATGTAGGAAAGAAAGGGCAAAAGGAAATTGATAATAACGCGATACCATGGAGTTGGGAGATCGATTCATCGATTATCACAGTTAAGGGCACGTGCCGATGGACTATAAGTCGCCATCGCTCCGAATTTCAATCGCAGCATCCATCGTACCACCCTCCTTCACCGACTACCACCCAGTATCCGAAAAATGGTCCTTTCTAGTGTCCTTGGTTTCCCTCGCATCGGTGAGTTTCCTCTTCGTGTTATTTCCGCCCCTAGGCACGCTTGACATTAACTCGGGTCCTGCGATCTCTTTGATCGCGATGATAACTAGGTGCCAACCGTGAGGTCAAAAAGGCCGTCGAGGCCTATTGGGCCGGCAAGATTTCTGTTGACGACCTTCACAAGGCTGCTGCCGACGTCAAGAAGGCTAGCTGGACTAGTGTCAAGGCCCAGGGCGTCGACTTCGTCCCTAGGTGTGTGGCTTCGATCATGGGATTAAGCGCAGAAGCTTATTTTGTCCCGAAGCGGCGAATTCTCTCTCTACGATCACGTCCTGGATCACTCCGCTACCTTCAATGTTATCCCTAAGCGTTATGTCGGTCTTGGTTTGAGTCACCTCGATGTCTACTTTGCTATGGGCCGTGGACGTCAATCCGAGGGTGTTGATGTTCCCGCCTCTGAGATGAAGAAATGGTAAACCCAATGTTTTGAGCCTTCGAAAAACGGCTGAATTGTCATTCAGGTTTGACTCCAACTACCACTATGTCGTCCCCGAATTCTCCGAAGAAACCGAGTTCAAGCTCAACTACAACAAGGCCTTGAAGGAGTTCGAGGAAGCCAAGGAGGCTGGTGTTGTCACTCGTCCTGTTATACTTGGCCCCATCTCTTTCCTCGTTCTCGGCAAGAACGCCAAGTCTGCTCAGCCTGGATTCCGTCCCATCTCTCTCCTGCCCAAACTCATTCCTATCTACAAGCAGCTTCTTGCTGACTTGAAGGCTGCTGGTGCTGAATGGGTCCAGATTGATGAGCCCATCTTGGTTCTTGACGCCGCTGCTGCCCTTGAGAAGGAGTACACCGCTGCCTACGCCGAGCTCGTTCCCGTTTCTCCCAAGATCATGCTTACCACCTACTTCGCCCGCCTCGACTCCAACGTCAACTTCATTGCCAAGCTTCCTGTCGCCGGTCTTCACATCGACCTTGACCGTGCTCCTGGTCAGCTCGAGGAGGTTGTTTCTGCCATCAAGAACACCTCCACCGTCCTCTCTTTGGGTCTTGTCTCTGGTCGCAACATCTGGAAGACCGACTTCGCCGCTGCTATCAAGCTCGCTCAGACCGCTATTGATGCCCTCGGCGTGGACCGCGTCATCGTCGCTACTTCTTCTTCCCTCCTCCATACTCCCGTTACCCTTGCTTCTGAGACCAAGCTGACTGCTGAGCAGAAGGACTGGTTCTCCTTCGCCCTCGAGAAGGCTAAGGAGGTTGCAATCATCGCTGCCGCTCTCTCTGGCTCCCAGGATGCTAAGGTCACCGAGGCTCTCGAGGCCAACAGGGTTTCTATTGCCAAACGCCGTGAGTTCGAGAAGAATTCTGACGACACTATTCGCAAGCGTGTTGCTGCCATTACCCCTGACCAGCTCGAGCGCAAGAGCCCCTTCCCTGTCCGCAAGGAGGTGCAGGCTAAGCATCTCAACCTCCCCAAGTTCCCCACCACTACCATCGGATCCTTCCCTGTTGGTATATTTCCTGGGTTCTGACAAATCCATTACTGACGCCTCATGAACGTGTAGCAAACTAAGGAGATCCGTCAGGCCCGTGCTAAGCTCGGCAAGGGCGAGATCACCCAAGAGGAATACGAGGAGTTCATTAAGAAGGAGATTGAAACTGTTGTCCGCTTCCAAGAGAAGATCGGCCTTGATCTCCTTGTGCATGGAGAGCCCGAACGCAAC
Organism: Podaxis sp. C-F-92630; assembly: GCA_018524945.1. Taxonomy (NCBI): domain Eukaryota; kingdom Fungi; phylum Basidiomycota; class Agaricomycetes; order Agaricales; family Agaricaceae; genus Podaxis; species Podaxis sp. C-F-92630. The sequence goes on from JAEUWS010000982.1 coordinate 642,990, forward strand.
GACATGGTTCAATACTTCGGTGAACTCCTCCATGGCTTCGTATTCACCCAGAATGCCTGGGTTCAGAGCTATGGCTCTCGGTGAGTTCTTCCCTCCACTTTTCAATTCCCTTGAGGCTCACCAATCCTAGTTATGTCCGCCCTCCTATCATCGTCTCTGATGTCAGCCGCCCTAGTCCTATGACCGTTAAGTGGAGTAGCTACGCGCAAAGCTTGACCCAGAAGCCCATGAAGGGTATGCTTACTGGTCCCGTCACTATCCTCAACTGGTCGTTCCCTCGTGCCGATATCTCTCGTGAGCTCCAGTCCAAGCAGCTCGCCCTTGCCCTTCGTGATGAGGTCATCGACCTTGAGAAGGCTGGTATCCACGCCATCCAGGTCGACGAGCCGGCTATCCGCGAGGGTGTAAGTTGTGGCCTCTCTTCGTTTATACATACTCGGAAACTGACTCTGCTTTCATAGCTTCCTCTCCGTCGTGCCGACTGGGATGCCTACCTTAAATGGGCCGTTGACTCCTTCAAGCTTGCAACTGCCGGCGTGACCGATCAACTCCAGACCCACTCTCACTTCTGCTACTCCGATTTTGACGACATCTTCCCCTCTATCCAGCGTCTCGATGCTGATGTCATCTCCATCGAGGCATCCAAGAGCGACATGAAGTTACTCAACACTTTCAAGCACTATGGCTACTCTAACCAGATTGGCCCTGGTGTCTACGATATCCACTCGCCTCGTGTCCCTGGCGAACAGGAGATTAAGGATCGTCTCAAGGCCATGCTTGAGATCCTTCCTGACTCCCTCCTCTTCGTCAATCCTGTGAGTATTTGGTCCTGGATTTTAACCAGCACCGTGATCTAACTCTCCCTTTCTTCAGGACTGTGGTCTCAAGACTCGCGGCTGGAAGGAGACCGAAGCTTCCCTCAGGAACGTCGTTGAGGCCGCCAAGTGGGCTCGTCAGAACTATGCTTAAAACTTTCCTCCTTTCGCTTCAACAGCGTTCCTGGACTGGTTATTTATAAACAACCCAAGCCGCTTCTTCATATGGTTTGTGTTTCTGGACCATTTGGGTAGTTGTCGCGATGAACTTGTCCTTGACTGCGAACTAGGGAAATCATAGGCGTCAGGGTGAAAAATACCGCTTTGGCTCGCAAGGGGAGCTTTGGAGAGAAGCTGAGCGAGTGTCGGCGGAGTGGTATTCGGATTTCAACAATCTTCATCAAGTTCTGTATGCATGTTGTATAATTGCAAATAATCCACGTCATTTTTCCTCTCCAGTACCGTCCACTTCAAGCCACAAATCAGAAAGTTCGTTGCTCTATTACAAACACGAGAGAACTCCAAGACAAATATAAATATATACTACATTGTCCAAAGTCCGTTCAACCACCAATGCGGATGTGCAACGCAATAAATTTTGACCCGTAGTAAAACCATTCTGTTGCAGTCACTGCAAACTGCAATCGATGGCCGACGGGTATGCATGTGACACGGTCCTTAGTGGTGAATAATGTCACCACCAGCGACCCAGAGGATACTGCAGCAAATCCGAAGGAAGGTCGGGCATGCGAAGCAGATCAAGCGAGGATTTTAAGTGGATGAATCGGGCCGCACTGGGCAAGGCCCAAGGGCCTGCCAGAACGTGCCCGACATCCATTTTTGGAGTACGGTAGATTACCGCTTAGATATATGAACCAGCCAGAGACTTGGTCGGAAAACTTCCCCCTACTGCTGTGTCCTGCGGCCTCAGCCATGGTGATCAATGCCATCGGGTGACGGACAACCTGGGCCATCGCAGAAGGCGACACGTAAGGCCATATGACACATGAATAACACATGAATAATGAACCCTGTAGATGTCCAAGCTCCGCCTTCTAGCAGTGGCTGCCAAACCACTTCCTGAGGACTGAAGCGGAGGACTTGTTCTTTTTCACAACTCGTGGCTGAGGGACGCGGTTGGCACGGCCAGGAGACTTGAGAATTTGGCCAAACTCGTCATACATGATATGAGCTTCGCGCGGGTTGGAGAGAGAAAGGAAAAAGTTGAAAGCACAGGGTGAAGAAGGGGAAGAGGGGTAGGAAGAGTGGGAGGTGCTGTCATACGCGGTGGAATATGAAGAGGTAGTGGAGGAAGAAGAGAAAGAGTATGTGGAATCACAGTTGGCAGCCGTATAGAAAGGCATTGTGACTATAGCCGACAGCTTGTGATCACGAGTAAGAATGGTAGGGTGTTAAGAGAAGTAAAGCAACTAATCAAAGCGCCTTGAACTTCAAAAGAGTTGAGCGGTGACAGACACACGAGTGAAGAGAGAGTAGAGTTGGGGGTGAGTAGACTGCTCTGGGAAGTCTCCTGAGGCTTTCGAGAGAGAGGACAGCAGTCTTTATACGCTTTCCATCCATCTGGGCCATTGAAGACGAAAATAGGTCAACAATCCGTCTCTAAGAAGGTATCGCATTATGGCGGTATCCGTATGGTTACTATAACAACGGAATGGGTATTTGTTTGTATGTGCTTGATTCAAAGGATTGCTTGGCGGGACAATGGGATACAAACAATCCCATGCCCACCAAATACGACATTATCCAAGTCAATGGTGGCAACTACACCATTGTGACATTGTCTCTCTACTCAAAGGCGCTGTACATCCACTGTTTACATACTGTATACTTGGCACGCATATGTATACAGTGTTCTCAAACACCAGCATAGGACAATCTACTCTGAGACTCCTAAACCTGGAATACCACACTTTTCGCCCAGCTTCAAATTTTCTGGGTCTGCGCAGAAATACTTGCAGTCATATTCCCCAGATAGACTATAGATATCATCCGGCAGCATCCTCCGTGGCGGGTAGGTAATTGTGCACAACGAGGGCATGGGGGAACATGCATAATTCTACGGAAACCAGTCCAAGCAATGTCTAGGTGCTAACCGCGTAAATGAAATCGAGGACTCGGGTCATAAGCGATGTAATCTTGCAGGTTAACAATGAACACAGCGGCTAAAGACGTTTCATCCATTATCTTTGAGCCTTCACAAGCCATCAGCATACGACGGGGAACTGAGCTCTAGAACGCATACCATCAAGATTGGCCAACCTCCTCCAGTACGACATCTTGTCTTGGGTCAGGAATTTTGGCCAATTTCTTGGCATGAGCTATCCTGAAACAGGGCAAGCAAGCGTCACTTGTGGCTGCGCCATCTGTAGTCGTAATCTCGATAATGTCAAAGTTCGGCTCCAAGATCCTCGGGTTGATAACGTTGATATTTTGGACGAAGTCCTCCAAACGACCTTGCTCGTTTTGTGTTCAGGCATCAACCTAACCAGAAGGAGCAACGAAGCTGTAAGTCGGTAAGCCCAGTGGGTCTGAAGGTGATTCTGGCTTCCTTCTTGTTTATGAATTTTTTATATAAGGCCTTGTGGAAACTCGTAGGCTCGGCTGAGTTAAACACCGGCCTAAATCTTGTTTCGACTCCGAGGGTTAACTAGTTTCGTCGGTATTATCCCCTTCCTCCTCTCTCCGCTTTTGCTGTTCTTCAGCTTCTCTTTCCTCTGCCTCGACAACCTCAATGTCGAGAGGGAACGTTAGTATCGCAGCTATTCCAGTGAGTTGATTCAACTCTGTATCACAAAGGGTGATAGACAGATTAGATATATGACTTTTTGGGAAAAAACAGAAGACGACAGAACTCACGTTGACCAGATTCATGCATACTCGAGAATATCAATACTTCCCCTCCTTTCTGTTGAACTGCCTCTGTTACTTCTACGTATTTCTTGCGAGTAATTGGATCGCTCGAGCTGGAAATACAAATTAATAATACACGCTGTAAGGATCTGGATATTAACTTGCCGGAAAAGGTCGTCAGAAATTAATAGCGTTCCGATAGCACCACGATCAGCGGCAAGACAGACATGGTCTGGCCCATACCAGGCCCTCATTTCATCTACTCCCAGCATCTTAAAGAACCTGTGTCGCTGAGTCGACGAGCGGCCAGTACACATACACGACTTACTTGTCGAGCATCACGCCCTCCCGGGCGAATTTAGTCTCTTTCAACCTTGCTGCAATCTGTTAGCTCTGTTAGATCGTGCGACGGGAAACATTGGCCAATGCACTTACTTCGGGGCTTTTTAGTACCTCAATGAGACTGTGAACGTGGGGACTGCTGATATGGACTTTGATGACCTTTTCGCGAAGAGCTTTGAGCAGTACTTTGTCTCCTCGTTTGGTTGCTTCGGCCAAGATATAATCGTAGACCCCATCCCGAATCCAGCCAGGACTTGCGATCACGATTGCTCGAATACCAGCATTCGCACATGGTACATGCCTCAAAAACGAATCAAAGAGCGTAGCATAAAACTTGCCAAGGCCTTTTTCGTGTTGAGAGGCCCCAGACGCCGCAGCCTTACGAGGAATAGAGACGGAGATGCGGTGCGTCACAACAGTCATATGCTGTGAGAGCAAGCAAAAGGTGGCAGTTCCTTCACCACAGATGACTGCAGCAACCTCTGCTCCCCTTCCCGGAACAGTACTTTCCTCGACTCTTGAAATTGCAATGCTGTCCCATCCATCTACCTTCTCTATACGAACATCCCTATTCGCTTCGATGTCCAGGGTATGGAAGGCTCCGAGTCTGACGTGGGGGTTCTCGACAATCACTTTACCGGTAATGTGAAGCGAAGCGTTGGTGTTGCTCGCAGGCGAGGAAGAAGCAGTTGGATCTGCAGAATCCTGTGCAGAACTACCACCTCCAGGCGAGAATTCGATGCGGTCGACCTGGACAGTAAGGCTTAGACGAATTCTGTTCGACTCAACGGAGCCTGTGTTCGAGACGGATTGGATGCGTCTATATAGATTATGAATAAAATATTTTGAGGTATAGGAAGCTTCAGCTCACCGAACTGTCGTAGCTCTGACTGAATCTCCTGCCTGGATCAAATTATACAAATGCCACATATCTTCATCATCTTCCGGTCTGAGAGTGACATGACCCTGTCGGCCAATGAGAAAGGCGATTGCTCTGCAGGTCTTGAGCTTACAGTGCCGTGTTTGTCGATGTGTTTATTAACGAGCTTCATGAAGGGTGGATGGTTTCCAAGAGGGATAGGTTGATAAATTGATCCACTCTGATGTAAGTAACAGCCCTTCCGAGTGTGTCACGCCAAAAATAGGCCTCCAAACGCTTTCCTCAAATCCACTCTCCTCGAAATCGAAAACTCCACTCCTTACCACTCACAATGCCCAGGTGTGCGAGATAATCTCGTATGGAAATAGCAGCGAACTGATTCACGCAAGTGGTTCCAAGATCGCGTCGTTGGGCGCCCGACTAGTCGATCCAAATCAGACTTCGAGGGGGCGTCACTCAAACGACAGTGGCAATGACGACGACGACGACGACGCTATTTTTGCTGAACTCGAAGCCGAAATTGAGAATGATGATAATTCTGCCATGAGGGAGCGAGGATTGGAGGCCATCAAGCGAGAGTGAGCTGTTCACTTACTCACCCAGACATATGTACTGATAGGGCGATCACAGGATGGAGAGGATGAAGGAATTGCGAGAGAGTCAACATGGCACGTATTCCGAGGTAACGGATGAGAAAGAAGTCATTCGTATCAGCTCGTAAGTTCCGCAGCTCGTTGTCATAGTCGCTGCCTCAAGTACTGGCTATTCCTAGACGAGAACCAAGATGTGTAATTCACTTTTATCATTCCAATTTTAAGAGGTGTGAAATCATGGACAAACACCTCGCGGTTCGTCTATTCTACCTGTTCCTGCCTTGTGTTACTCAAAGCAGATACAGAAACTCGCACCAAAATATTTCCACACGCGATTTTTTCGTGTCTTCGTCGAGAACATACCTTGGTTAGTGGAGAGACTCTCCATCAAGGTTCTTCCATGTGTTATTTGTTTCATTGATGGTGTGTCCCGTGATCGGTAAGACCTCCTTGGAGTTAACATTTGTCGGAGGTGCTGAATATCTCCCAGGCTGATTGGCTTCGAAGAACTTGGGAACAACGATAGTTTCGACACCGCAGTGCTAGAACTAAGACTTTTGAACGCTGGTTTGTCTGGGTGCTGCGTAAATTGTCTGTTTTCTCATTCTTGAAACAGGTGTGATAGAGAAACCGAGCGGAAACATCTTTGACCCCGTCTACAAAGTAACGAGTTCATCAGGAGCAGACGACGACGAAGTATTCGATCTCGATGACTGAACTCGATTGTTCAGGTGACTTCTCCACAGTATGGCCCTGCTTCCTTGTGTGCAACTTTCACTCATGTCTCAAGCCCCTCAGGTCAGAAATCGATACCCGATCTTTTTGCGACTATGTATAACCCCTCGACATCTGACTGAAGGATGGCACCCTTTTCTCACGCTCCCATAAATTCTCGCATATGATAATATATTCGCATACACCTCCATCCATTCGAAGGCGCTTCTCGAGCTTCCACGAAGATGTTGTGACGCACTCCATTGCCTAAGTCCCATGGAACCACATGCTCGAGCATGTGTGGACGGTCGTGATTCAGCCGCCTGATCTTGCCTCAAGTGAGATTGTCCAGTGAGTTAGGGCATATAAAAAGGCCCGAAACAGATGCAGGGCCGCAAGCATCATGTTGCCTCTAACTTTGAATTGGTTGTGGGCTGTGTTGTTCTGCGTTGGGTCTATTCATGCTGCAGTGACTTGGAACGCGACGCCCTTCAACCCGCCTTCCTTTCCTCTTGCTGTGAGGACCCCTTACCTGTCTGCATGGCTACCTCAAGGATCAGGTATGCTGGAGGTCGTGGCTTGAATGGCTTTGGACGAGTCCTGAACAGTCACAGGTGCAGCGTTGAACGATGTCTGGCCAACTTTCTGGACTGGGCAGGTATGTAATATTCTCCTTCGCGCTACAAACAAGGCATGATTCCTGTGTAGATCGTTGGCTGGGCAGGCTTTGCGAAAGTGGATGACAAAGCTTATAGTTTTCTTGGTGCTCCCAACGTCCCGGGTACTTCGTTTTCCAAGGCCGTTCAGAAGAGCTCCCATGTAAGTTGCGTTTTTTTGGCGAAATTGTTTTACGATACTGATTGTTTCTCAGTTCACCGCCACCCAAAGCATTTTTGTCTTGTCTGCAGGTCCCGTTGACCTCACTGTCACATTCCTGAGCCCCGTCGAAGTAAGCATGATGTTGACTCCACCTACTCCACCGTTTGATCCCCCTGAAGCCAACAGACCTCACAAGGCAATCAATTCCTTTCGCATATATGGCTGTATCTGCAGCCTCTACAGATGGTGCGGCACATAGGGTTCAGGTGTATTCTGATATCAGCGCAGAATGGGTTTCCGGAGACAATAATCTCGTTGCTAATTGGACTACCACAACTGGATCCGTCATTACTCACCAAGTGCAACTCGTCAACCAGAACATCTTTTCTGAAATCAATGACCATATCCAATGTGCGGTTTATCTTTTCGGACCTACGACGAGAGCCCTGCTGATACATCCACCGTTCAGACGGATCTGCATTCTATTCGACCCTTTCGGTATGTTTGATTCTAGCCGTAACTGTATATCATCACTAAATCACCTTAGACTGCCGATGTTACATGGCAAAATGGTGCAGATGTCACCGTCCGTGCCCAATTCATCAACAATGGAAAACTCCCGAATACGCGAGATACGAACTTCCGCGCAATTAATAACAACTGGCCAGTATTTGCGGTATCCCATGACTTAGGGAGCGTCAGGGCTGCTACCACGCCTGTGGTCACTTCCGTTGGTCATGTTCGGGACCCCGCTTTAAGATATATCATCGCTGGAGGCGCAACCCAACTTCGAAGCTTGTACTTCCTCAGTCAATTCTCTAGCACCGCGGCCCTGGCAAGTCTTGTTCATCAGTTGGTTTGCCCCTTCCTAACCGACAATGCAGATTTCGGATTTCTTGAATGACTTCCGCAATGCTCTAAGCCGGGCCAACGCCTTTGACACCAAAGTGAACAATGATGCATCCAGGATCTCAGCAGATTATGCTGCGGTAGTTGCCCTCTCAATCAGGCAAGCTCTAGCCGCGACCGAGATCACTATTTCTCGGAACAGCAACGGCTCGTTCAACGTTGACGACATTATTGTATTCATGAAAGGTTCGTACATAAATAATCATTTCTTTAACCAATTAAAGCTGAGAAACATCCACAGAGATTTCCAGTGACGGGGTATGATTTGATTCGGCTAAAATAATTAAAGCGAAAGTCATATTCTGCCTAGAACATCAACACAGTCGATGTCATCTTCCCGGCCTGGCCCGTCTTACTGTACACGAACCCTCTGCTCGGAAAATACTTGTTGGAGGGACTATTCAGGTATCAAGCCACCGGCCAATACCCCAACAAATATAGCGTACACGATCTCGGCAAGCCTCACTCCCCCTCTTTCCCTTGATAAGGTAGAGCTAACGCGTCGTAGGTTCCAGCTATCCTAATGCCCTGGGTCACAACGATGGTCGTGACGAAGCAATGCCCGTGGAAGGTTCGTTTCTTTAGTATTTACTGCTCTTATAAAAAGACTAAATTTTAGACAGAGAGTGGAAATATGGTTATCATGGCTCTCAGCTATGTTCAGAGAACCAAGGATCAGTCTCAGATCAGACAATATGTGAGCATTCCCAACCACCTCCGCCGGACGCTAACTGAGCATAACATCTCACCCACAGTCCGCCCTTCTCGATCAATGGACTCAATTCTTGATTGAGGACTCTCTCATCCCTGCGAATCAGATCAGCACCGACGATTTCGCTGGTCCTCTCGCGAATCAGACCAACCTAGCCATCAAGGGGATAATCGGAATCAAAGCAATGTCGCAGATTGCCTCACTTTTGGGAGACACGGCTAAAAGTGGGAATTATTCGGTCTGTAGCCCCGTTCTGAGAGGAGCTCAAACACCAGACTAACCGATGTGCTATCAGGCGATAGCTACAGATTACGTTAACCGTTGGCGCACTTTCGCTATGTCGACTACTGGTCCGCACTTGACACTCTCAGTAAGTTAGATCATCCGGACGAGCATATTCTATTCTTAAACATGTTTGACAATCCGACAGTATGGCAACGCAGACAGGTATGTCCCATCTACACGTTCGATCAACGGCGACGTGTTATACTGATTAATTCGTTTCAGCTGGGGCCTCACATACAACCTTTACGCTGACAAATTGTTGAACCTCAACTTGTTCCCTCAGGACATTTACACAATGCGTGAGGCTAATTTTGCCAGCATCCGACCTTTCCTCTCTCACTGAAGGTTTCCATTTTGACTCTCAGAAACGGCATGGTACCGTACGGTAGCGCGTGAGTGTCTCCCACTTTCACAGAAGAGGACAGTGCTCTAACAATTTCAATAATGGAACAGAACCTTTCGGCGTTCCTCTTGATACACGGTGCGTCCGTTCATACACGTTTCATTTGGCACAGATGTATTCAATCTATCTTCCACAAACCCTGTAGCCACACATACACTAAATCAGGTACGACGATCTCTATCACGGACGTCCAGCGGGAAACTCATATGTACTCTCCTTTTTGTCTCCTGCCATCACCAATCGATTAAAACGGGAATTATCCGCGCCCGACCATTATGACATATGAAATAGACTGGGAGATCTGGACGGCCGCCATTGCCACGGACACTACTGTACGTGATTTATTCATTTCCTCTGTGAGGAAATGGGCGTCAGATGGTTTGGCGTCACAACCGTTTGGAGATTGGTATGAAACCACCAACGGCGCCCCTCAAGGTTTCCGAGCCCGCCCGGTTGTCGGAGGCCATCTCGGTGAGTTACAAAATTCAATGTTCGCATCACACGACTGGGTTACTGAATTTCACCCTTTCTTAGCTTTGGTGAGTCACTGGCTCGAAACCCACCTTTTCGGATCTTCTGACAAAAAATACCCTTTGTATTCTCCCTGTGCCCACTTGTGCACATATATTGCGTCATCAGCTGGTATTGTGATCGGAAAGCTTGGGATTTGGTACAGAATGTATAGACAATGCTTGAATACGTACCATGACGTTTGCGATTAACGCGAGAAATACATGAACGCGTCCGTGTTTGTATAACTAAGCTGTGTTACCCCACCCCCACAAGTACTTGCTAACCGAATAGTGAGGCTTCTAGTCTATGTCCATGGCCGTAAACGTGCGGCATCCCGACCAACACATGACTTGGTCCCGACAATGGAATGAATGGAACATATTTTCTACAATGCAAGTCTTCAGGGCCCTGATTAGTTGATAGGAAAGCCTAGTCAGTTGACGCAATGAACGGAAGAAATTAACTGTCTGCATTCGAAACCATTCACACATTACCTCGCACCCCGAATCTGTCTTGCTCATGTTCGACAGAGTCTGGGCCATGTTAAAAGACCATAGCTTAATCTTGATAAACAAGCAGATCGACGGGAAAGTATCGATGCCATCAACGTTTGAGAGGTAAAAAGCCCAAGTAGGATTGGCAGGAGAGCGGGTTGATCGCAACATTGGGTGTAAGAACGAGAATAAAGGTGCTAGACAGGATCAACTAACGGCAGCGTTCAACTGATCTTTGATGCCGAAGCCTAGAATCAGGTGGCGCAGACGTACTTCGCTTAGTTGGTTGATCTGCACTCGTGTGCGCCTGTCTAATCCTTGTGGGTTTTGGTCTTGGACGAATGGCCTGAGCTACAGGTGGATGTTGGCCACTAAGCGTTCGCAGATTTGATAGGACACGCCACGATCTCACAAGGTAGGCAGGTTCTCAACACAGATTCATTCTTGAGCGAAGATATGGATCATCTGGGTAAAAAGGCACACCGGAAGGTTGTTGGTTGATACTCGACTGACTCGGACGGAGCCTGTCATGTCATCACGTCACCGTGGGGAAGGAGGGTGGATGTATTGACTATGATCCAACGTATAGCATGACGACTCACACAGATGGCGAGAGGTGAGATATAATCTGATCCGGAAGTTCAGTGCAACACTCCAAGTCGCGTCAATGTCAAATCATGGCATTTGATTGATTGTTTGCGCGAATGCATGACATTCAACCGAGTTAACCTTTTTCCCGGGGACTCGCCTTAATCAACCTCCTGTCAGCGTCTAGTTGAGATGTAAGAGTGAGACACAGATGACTAGTCCTGTAGCTCAGCCACCACAAGTCCATGGGACAGACTAGTGACGGCCTACGGCAAGGGCACCATTAATGAACATAGGGGCTTTGAAGGCGACATGTCACATAGGAGAGGTCGATGCACTAGCCATTCATACTACGTCCGCGGCGAAATCGCGAGGTCCAGATCGTCCTCAGCCCTTGCATGCGTGGCGCCATGGGAGTCAATGTTAACGTCAACAGCCAGATACTACGGTACGCTGACATGAACTCGCTGCGCTATCGGCCTGTGGATGGTAAATTTTTTGGTTTGACGAGCAAGATGTTTCATTTCGGTGCGATCCTAACCAACTGGGATATCGACTGCGCCACGTTAACGGAACTGTGGATTAGTCGCGACATTGAAGAAAGCTAGAAAGCTAATCTAGATACAACGTACTTCGGATACCCGTTTGCGGTTGGGCGTCGAGGAGAACGAGTGAATGCAAAAAGAATACAGATCACCCTGTTCGAGACGCGGTGCCGAGACGATCAGCTACCGCGCCGGTAATTAATGACCTTGCGAGCGCCCATTAACTGCATGCGAGGCTAATGGTGACACGTAGTCTCGCTATATCAGTGATATTACCCTTAACTGTACTGATAAGCCCGCTACCGACATCCATTATTGTATGTGCGGTCTCTACAGGTCGTTATCGAGTGAGAGGGTCTTATAATTCATGAGACGGTGACCATGTCTTTAGATAGAGGAGGGAGATACGTACGGAATGATAATCGGCAGTATGTGCTCGCGAAAAAAAATCATACGACGTTGAAATCGGAGTCTTCGGCAAGGCCCCGCAACAGTCTGCGGACCGCGGTAGGACAATTTCCAATTTCTCGAACATCCACCGCGCGAGATGACGTCCTAAGGTTGATGCAATCAATGATATTTTGGCAGAGGCACCGACCGCCCAGGGCTACGGACCTGAATTGGCGCCTCGGAAAATGGATCCTGGTACATCAGTCAAGTCCGGCTTTACGGATTTTTCCCGAACCTCTTGGTGTTCGAGAGGACCAAGAGCAAGGAAAATAGAGCAAGAAGGTAAAGTTGGCTCGCCTCAGTAGGCCTAAGATAAGGGGAATAGGAGAGAACGAGGTCACAACTTAACCTGCTGGAATATGCTAGAAAAATTCGACCAAAATGTTTACGATGCTCGCAAATTCGATGAGTTGAAATTCTGTTGCAAATGTGATCGATCGCAGGCATAAAAGGGATCAGTCCTGCGTTGTCTTCCCTTGCTTTCCGGACCGTAACCAGAGGAATGAAATTCCAGGGACCGGCAGTGCGTACGCTCCAAGCTGGACAATATATGCTAGAAATGACTCGCAAGTCCGAAGATAGTTGGGGAGGTTAACAAATCATCCGCGTCATGATATGGTGATACACGATAAATCCACCATGCGACACCGCCGATTGGTCGCGCATATATACGTGTAACACGTGTCGGGAGCCGATCGTGACCATTAATATTGCAGGCGATCCGAACATGATACAATAACTTTCTCAATGCCGTCAATGCTCTGCCGGGCTCTGCGCGACCTCTGAAGGGACGAAGTCTTGGCCGAAAAAAGCTTACCAACCGTTCAGAATAAAAGCGGATATTAATAGTCTATAGCCATTGTCGGACGAAAAAGCTCCACCGAGTGAGAGTAGAACGAATATGTGCGTGCGAGTCGACGTACTTGAGGGTTCTAAAGGACAATGAAGAATCATCCTGACACTTCCCAACGAAGGTGAACGGCGGAGAGGAAGTAGGGAAATTGAATCGCAGCTCTTCTATGACCATCCTATGACCATTCGAGGTGCCCGAAACGCGGGAAGCAAGTATAAATATGGTTGTATGACTTGGCCAAGCGTGGTTCTCAGGCGCAAGTGTGGGAGGTGTATGTGGAGAGGCAAGAATCGAGTCACCCCGCTAGAGGTTTACGACGTAACGAAAGGATAGCAGAAGTGGTGGTGTGACTTGGGGGTGAAGCCATAATGCTTAAAAGTTGCCGACGGTTGAATGTAGTTGAATAGGCGAAGGGCGAATGAAGGTGCATCCTGAAACAAGGGCCGAATATGTGCTGTAGCGTGAAAGGTCGCTTAGATACGTTGCAAGACACTGTAACGGTGGGCGGGTCACAAAGGGCGGGATCAGGGAGTTGGGGCGGCCTGAGGCGCACAGTTACGGAGAATCGCGAACACGTGTTTTCCTTATTGAGTTGAATGGGCGGAAGAGCGGGAGATGCGGTGGACCTAATTGAGCAGAGAATGGCAGGGGTTGTTGACATGGCAGACAGAGGACAAAGGTAGAAGTTAGTGACTTGTATCCGAAAAGGAAGGAGGATGACCCGACGTTTGCGATCGGGAGTTAGATCTAAGATAGAGTGAGGTGATCTGGAACGAGATCTGGCGGCTACTTGTTTAAAGAGGCAGGCTGTGTTATAAAAATCCCCTCCGTCCATTCTCCTTGGCCAATCCACCATGTTCTACTCCCGCCCAGAGTCTCCTCCTCCCCGCGCCCCCTCGCCTCCTCCTCGTGTTTTCACCCCCCTCGCATCTCCTTGCTCGCGCTCACATCGCAAACCTTCCTCCTCCTCCTCAGCACCCAGCCTACCCCCAGGTCTCCAGCAGGAAAGGACTCTGCTCACAGTTCGCTCATGCGAGCACCTGTCTTCCCAAAACACTGAACTTACTCCACACCGCCAACCAAAGCGCACACGGTCCGCACTAGGCCACGCTCCATCTGGTTCCCGTACCAACTCTCTTCCCGAACCATTCACTCCGCCGATCGTCTCTCGGCCTCATCACCGCACTCTTTCGCTCAACTCACGAGCATCACCTCCGCCATCTCCGAAGCTGCACACACCTCCTCCACCTGTCCCACCAATCCCATCCTTCATCCTCACTCCAGCAGACAAAAAACCCACTCGACCCGCTAACCCGCTACCGGTTACACCCATATACCTCCCAGACCTTGATCCAGTGTCACCAATAGCTGATCTTCCTGCCTCAGTCATCAAATCATCGAAGAAAGCTGGTCTGGGCAAGACGCGATCTGCGGGCATGACTTGTCTCAGATTTTTTACGCTCCGGAACTCTCTCAAGAGCAATCGGTCATAGAGGAAGATTAATTTAAAACGACTCGGAAAGGAAACCGCAGCGGGAGTTCTATCAGGTTGATTCATCAGTTTATTGGCGGAGCTATCTTTCGTTCGCTCATATAAGCGACCACATACTCTACTCGCTGGAGCCGGGTATGATCTTCTTGGACAACCCCCCCCCCCCCCTGTTATGGGCACAACGGTCCCCCCATATCGCTTGACTTTATTATTACTTGCATTCTTCATCAACACATCCACTCATTCTGCATCCGCGATTACTTTACCTTACATTCCTTAGGCTCCCCTTCACGAGGCACACGTTGCATAATTCCCAATCCCTAGTTCTCCTGTTCTATTGTTGCGTTCCAGTCTTTGTTCTCCACCCCGTTTTCATCCTCACTGTACCAACCCTCATTCAATCAGCTTAGCGTTGAGCCAGCGGTAGAATAGAATCACCACCACAGGCGCTCCGCTCCACTCATTTGTCTGTACTTTACTTGACCTCCTTGGCGTAGTACAATACATAGTGATCAGTATATTAGTTATAATATCGAGACGAAAAGGATTCGCGAAGTTAAGTATTGATCGTTGTGATTTTCACGAGCTCTGTCAAGTATGAGATTGTCCTGCGGCGTGGGAGACGAAGACCACCAGCCACTCAGACATGAACACCTGTTGCAGTTCAATATCCTAGCAAACGGCTTCCGCATATAGCGCCTTGCCTGCCTTTTGTAGAACAACTCCCCAACTCATACTGCCCTCCGGAGATAAAATGTGGGGCAGGTGCCACTTTACCAAATTGTCTGATTATTTCTTTTCGTCTCTGGGACAGTCATATGCTCCGCCTTGTGTATATCCATCAACCGTAGAGCGGGACTCCTGACCCAGACATGCGACTCCCGTTTCATCGAGAAAGGTACTACCACTGTATTGAACTGGTTAGTTGACACTCCGAGGTGCCATGATATTGGTGTGATAGCAACAGTATCTCAACACCGGTATTAGCAAGCGTTGGATGTCGGTTGTGGATGGTTCCGGGAGACATTTGTATATTTCAGGGTCGTGCTCGTATCAAACAGTCGTTTCATTTTTAAGCATTCTACGTTACGGTAAAGAAGGCAACACCGAGTACTTGAGAGTATCGGCCAAAGGGAACAAAGTTATCGCTTGGAAATGTCTCTTGACCATTGGACGGATGAAACGACTTTCAAGCTTCGATCCGAGGAAAGGGATGGGGCTAAAATGAATCCGTCCGAAAGTCCCTATGGCTGTGCCCTCGATGACGTTGGCTTGCTCTCTTGTCGAATATAAGATTCAATTGGGACTCACGTTTCGGGTGAGTGTTGCATGTCTTGTGCCATCGCAAGGTGTTTCAACGGTCTCGGATGTGGACACTGTTAACCCTGAGTATGAGTTAGTCCATAGACGCCGCGGAAGGTGTCGGTCCGTGTTTAATATTTGGTAGCGCCAAAATTCGCCTCGAGGTTCATTCTTCATTTACGAAAGGCAGCCGTGCCGTGCCAATTAGTCCGGGACCGCGGTCGGAGTTGAATAACAAGCGAAAGGAGCCGGCTTCACCATCAGGCTTTCGAGGACGATCAGCACGGCTAAGAGGAGCACTGGTATTAACGCCAGCTCATCGGGGGGACGTTGACTTTTGAGGGAAGGGGAGTTAGTTACGTGAAGGATATGCGCCAAGCCGCACTAGCTTGCCTCTTCTGCGTCACCCTCGAGAAATGCTAAGTGCACTGGGTCAATCAATCTAGTCTAATATCACCAGAACCAGAGACAGAATACAGACGTCAGTCTCCTCACGCAATGGAGACAAGAAGGAAGTCGGAGTTCAACTCGTGGCTTCCAGTTACTCCCGACTATGCCACATATGTGTGTATGATGATGTGGCTGTAAGCAAGTTGTTTCTATATATGTGTTGTCGGGCGTTGCGCGGTTGTGCCACTCTCGAGGGAGTTACTTCTTAGCAACGTCCAACAGTTCGTGTTGGAATGGACTTTTGGTTTTTTACTTGAAATACAACACCATATGTCAGCGATATATCAACTCCTGCTTCTTTCCCGATCAATTCGTGTCATTCAAAAAGGCACTGGCTCGGAACCCAAGCCTCGCGGGAACCGCTTCACTTAAGTCAAGGCGCATAACTGGCCTAAACTGGATGCGTGAAGTCCTTCATAATCGGACATCATCGATTGAGTTTTCTGGGGAAAAAGGATCTCCATCTCATTCTAAGCCCCAACGTTACAACGTTCGTCTGTTCCACTAATCCTTAGTAAAATTTAGCTTCATTCTGCTATATCAAACTTGAAGTTCTCGGCCATGAGAAGCGACGAAAGAATCAGACAGAAATGACGATGTATGATTGAGAGTAATTGGAGGCTTCAGCTGAAAAACATCAAACCTCGGAACAGACAGGAGGCAGGCTATTGGTTGACCACTTCATATTGCTCAGGGATCTCTCGGTCAACCATCTGCTATCATGTTCGGTCCTTTTATGGTCGGTACTCCCGCACGAGACATGACTGGCAGCCTAATCCCAATCTTACTCCATTAGATCATGGTGTTCGGAAAGGCGTCGGTGTTGGATATGACCTTCTTTGCCCATCCGCTTCGTATGTCAAACATATGCTCGATGCGTGATAATGATACTACACGCTGTTGAAATTCGACTGCTGGGAGACTGACTAGGACTGACTACATCCCGTGCGTTTGTATTTTATTGTCGTCAACATAGTTCCGGCCACCTATGGAGAGCTACCCCATAAGGGTCTTTCCTTCTGGGACTAATGCACAGCGCAAGATGATACTCCACGTCATTTTCAATCGTTGTGGGACAGTCTGGGACAGTGGCCTACAGTGGCTCACATTGACACCTATTGACACCGACTATGAACAGCTATAAACGCCTTAGTGCCAGAGACTTAGTTACCGGTCACCGAAAATTTCCTTTGCGGGCAGTCGTGCGATGACGTTGATGTGGATGTGAAGAAGACTGATGGCAGATGGCATATTTAATTATGATCTATATGCATATGCATTGAAGGGTCATCATACCTTCGGATATTTAAACCACAGACGTAGCGCTTTGTGGAGTATCAGGCTCGCGCCGTCGCTGCCTGAGCGGCTCTGAGCGGCCGCCTTAACAGAACTCGTGCGATGTATATCACTGACACCGGCTGAAGTTGGAAATATATTGCAACAATGGATCGTGTGGTCACTGTGGTGCGGGGGCCCCATACGTTAAGTTCCCATTGCATTCGGACGTTCCAAGACGTTCCAGTTTCCTAATACCTTCACAGGCCCCGAGGCTGATTCACAATTCCTAAACTGGGATGACCAATGTGGTCCTGATGATTGTTTCCACAACGGGCGGGTACAGACAGGTACAGACATACGCATCATCAAGGCACCAAAATTCCTCACTAATCCTAATCCTGTGTATCTTGTGTGATTAGGTCTGAGGGTGGAAGGGAGGCGCTGTCGTGACAGACTGACAGTCGCGACGAGAAATTCTCAATATGGACTGGCGGGTGGATGAGGATTTGGCTCAATTGAGTTGAGGACTGATGCATGCTCAGGGGACCAGTTGATACACAAGCTAAAGGCTATTCAGAAATAATTGGGATCCTCGCCAATCAGCTCTATCAGCTCCAAACCCAGTCATTCTGCGATTCGCCCGGACGCAGGTTTACTCAGAGGGGAGGGTCGGCTGCATTCCGGCACATGTAGCGGATCCTTCGGAGTTGGGTGTTTGAGGGTCTTTCGGAGGTTGGGCTGGGTTTGAGCAGGTTTAAGCATGCAGCGTCTCGGAAAGAGACAACGAGAGTTTGGTCAGTCGGCTTATTGATTTCTCCTAGCACCTCACTTCCACCGACAGAACTCGCCGACATTCGTAACTGGCCTTGAGCCTGCCACACTTATGTGGTTTTCTTTTGGCGATTCCTAATCTTGTATCGAGGAGGGGGTCGGACAACTGGATAAGAGCCGATGAGTTGGTTATTGATTCTGCAAAGTATTTTGCTTTGATCACCTAACCTCTCATTCATCAGATGACTTAATGGAGATTTCAAGCCAAGTTTTCTTCTTTTAATCTCACTGGGTCAGGGCCACACCAGGTCATGCGGGCAGGGATTATGTCCAAGGGACGTGTCCCTTCCCGCGAAGCGATTTGACAACGCTCTTACACCTGCGGAAACCCATTACCTCCGAGTCCTGTTGCTGCCTCCATTTTTACAGGGATGCTCTATGCTTGATAAGTGGGGTGCGCTCTGATGCACCTGACTCGGTCAGAGTTCATGCCGAACTCCCTAGTCTCTTCAGGTCTGCAATCATTTTCGGAAACTTCATCAACCCAGTCTTCTCGACATTCTTTTCCACGCTAAGTTGCCAGTAACGGCAGCAATTCACGAGTTCTGTGCAAAGCGTACTCACCCCTTCCTTTCTTGAGAAAGGAAGTGTGAGGAGTTCCCTTTGTGCCCTTCTCGAGCAAGAGGCACGTCTTCATGGTCGACTGAACTGTCCCTGTTTTCGGAAATTGCTGATGTTAACGATATACTGGTCAGTGTGCGTTGCACCCATGTCTTGGAAGAGCAGCAGTTCACTTCATTCGTTGAGCGCCCCATGGTTGAAGGTCAGCTGCTGCGCAACTGAGTCTCGGTGGGTTTTCTATGCGCCTCCGAGCTCTATTACTCTATTTTACGAAGCTTCGGGCTTCAAGGTCTGTCGTAAAGAGCCTCATACAGACCAACGCGCGGCGAAAGGGTGCCTCTTTTTCACCAAGGGGAAGGTTGAGGCTTCTCTTGTCGTAACCATAGCCGCGGCCGATGATCTCGTCGTCACCCGATACCAGTTGCATAGTACCGAAGTGTTCGGAATCTTGCTCGGGGAAACGGGATACCGGCAGACCTGAAAAGAGCGCCTGAAACTCTCCAGAATACTGGAACAGTCTTGTAAATATTTAGCTCAACGCTCATGGAATTCTCGAACGTGGTCGGCCTTCTCTTGTCTTTGTTCCGTTCATGGCCCCGTCGCTTAGTGTCGAGGTCGGACCTGATCTTCCATGTACCGATGATTTCTCATCAAGGTTCATCACTCGCAAAGACTGGTTTGTTAAAAACAAGGGATTCTGAAAAACAATAGCAAGTAAATGGGAGAGCATTGTCTTTGTTTGACTTATCATCGAGTTGTGGGTCCACTTACCTTTTTCTGAACAAAGAATGTGTGGAAAGGGTGTTTTGTCACCAGAACGTACTGCTAGTATAATTATCCATTGACGGAGCGGCGTCTTAGGTAGTACATAGTGTTAGGTCTTGACAAATGTTCAGCTGTGGATCTAGGTCCCAGTCGGCGGCTTAAATTGGAGGTAATGGTGATACGCCTGAGATGGTCTCGATGATTGTAACGTGCGCATGTGGTAATATTTTTCGGGGAAATCAACAAAGACGAACAAGACAGGACGAATATATGAGTACAGTAAGCAACGACTGTAGGTTCATAAATAAAAGAATAAGTCAGCTAGGGCTACAATTTGTGGATGAGATGGAGGAAGCGTCATACCGGATATATATACATAGTACTACACAGGATTGATTGACTGAGTCGTCGGAAGAAAAACATCTTTTCGATTTGCTCAAGTCTGCCCATGAAAGTCCGTCAGAGTAAAACATGAAAAAAAGATAGCAACGAGGTAGAATGCAAAGAAGTGTTTGACCATGGGAGAAAAAAAAATCAACACAAACATGAAAATTGAAAAGCATAGAGGTGAGAAATATAAGAGGCCAAAATGAGAGATCGGTTTTCATACGATTCATAAACCCATTCTTTCTGCCAACGTCCGATCGCCATTAACATTGTAGGCATTATTCGATGTTGTTGCGTTACTCGCTCCGTGGAATGAAGTATTCCCGCCAGGTCGGTCCCCTCGACGGCCACTTGCGCGTCCTGGTCCGTTGCCGTTCCTTCGGCCGTTATTATTGGAGCCCCTATCACGATCGCGGTTGTGATCCTGGTCCTTTGAGCCTCTATCGCGGTCGCGCTCCCTGTTCTTCTCCCTGTCACGATCCCTATCCCTATCATACTCGCGATCCGTATCCTTACCCCGCGCTCGTCCTGGTTCAGAAGGCATAGGGCGCTCGTTGTCGACATCCATCTTTGACGAACGGCTTCCTTTGTTGGCATCACTGCCCCCACGACCATCTTTGTCACTGCGTTTTGGGTGACCATCGACACCACGCTTAGGTGGATTATGGCCGTAATGACTGTGGCTGTTCGCGGTATGGGATTTTCCCGAGTGAGATGAGTTGAATGAATGAGAGTTGGGTTCAGAGAGACGTGGCCGCTTTTGAGCGCGTGGGCCGGTAGGCGGGAGTTTAGAACTGTGGCTGCCATTGCCACTTGTTGGTGTGGTATAGTTATTGCGAGGCGACGAAGGATAAGTTCGTGGTGACATTTGTGGGCTGGGAGCAGGTTGCGCGATACTCATATACGATTCATAAGACTTATCCAGTTCGCGGCTGTCGCAATGGGATTGAGCAGCCTTGAATTGTCAAGCTGTTCACAACTCACGAAAGCATATTTATCGTCTCGTGAGACTCTGGAGCGTGAAGTCAGTCAGCGAAGATATATAAGAATTGAAGAGTTTCCATACGGCGTAGGGCACTCTGCAGCCTTTGAACGAGTCTCCGCAATCCCCGAACCTCCTCCTTCAACTTTCCAGTCTCACTATACCTCAGGAGTTCATACAGTTCATCGTTTTCCTCTTGTAGCAGTCGCGCACGCTGCGTCAATGCGGCAACGACAGTACTCGAGCCCGATGAAGCTATTCCTGTGCTATTCGCTGACAATTGAGAAAGAATGATCGAGGAGACTGCGGGAGGGAGGGATAGAGGTGTGGTATTTGACGGGGGTGGTTGTGATGGAAGGTAACTCCGTAGGCGCGTCACCTCGTCCTAAAGGTACAATCTATTAGACGACGGAGTCCAGAGAAATGACGCGAGTGACTTGCATGTAGTTCCGATAGTTGGATTTCGCGTTCGCTCAACAGGGTTTCGAGGCGAGCCTCTCTTGCCGTCGGAGGCTGCATGGATGATCACCGGCAAGTAAGAGGGTGAGGTAGCAGGGGCACAGGAAGCGGGGAACGAATGTAAGCAGTGTGCACAGGACGACAGTGGCTGGGGGGATGATCGTGGTTTGCGAGCAAGGCGCTTGGTGGTTCTGGAATTCCTTTTCGGACGAATTAGCCGCCAGGAGTGACATCAGGCGCTGGGTGAGGTCTTTTGAGGATTCTCTGAAACTAGCCTAGGAACCGCTTTTGTAGCACATACTCAAAGTACCTCAGCCAGTTTCAGCCGCCGATTCTTCAACTATGTTTACACAGTTCGATATCATGGCTCAGCTCGAACAGCAACCAGTGAATATCGTATCAATCAACCAACGAATAAAGCGCTGTTTTTGTTCATGAGACCAGCTCCCGCGCTGTTATCATACATGGAATATTTTGCACATGTTTGCCCTTTGGCCTGAAGTGCTTTAGCAGGCTTGCCCTGAGCCTTGGGGGTATGGTGAATTGACTGCGGGCTCGGGCGTAAGGAGGTTGTTTAGCAGCATTTGGTCTCCAGATGTTACAAACAGGCACAAACATGAAGGGGGACTAAAAGAAAAAAAAGTCACTTGTGATTACTTCTTGAGCTTCTATTGTGGTCGACCTTCCTGTGTTTGGTGAGTGCGTTTACATTTCTTTTCTCTTTTCCTGTGGTGATGATTACAATCTATTCACACTGTACGAACACATGTTCAGCGAACATGCTCGTAATGAGTGGTCTTTTTTCTACAACGGTAGATGAGCCACAAATTTTTGCTTTGCCTGCCCTTCTTCCATCGAACCAATTGTTGACTCTACCCACAGGCTTCAGGATGTGTATAAGATTGGTGAAGCAATGTCTTGTCTTGTAGTTAGCAGATTATAAATCATTTTCACCATCAAATGCGTCCGATGGGACCTGCCCTTGAAGTTGAGAAAGCGCGCCGGAGAAGATGTAGAGATACGGCGCCGATTTGACTGGTGGCGGGGAGGACTGATAACCGATTGGCAGGGAACATCTGGGGCAGAGAAATCGATACTGTCGTTCGTGACCGCCATTCCTAGGGTTTGGGGTTGCTTATTATCTTGGTTGGAGGATCAGAATCGTTCCGCTCACCTTTCCAGTAAAACCGGATGGTTGTTCACCGTTGCATTCAACTTGAATATCCTTGCTTTTCCCGTGTCGTTATCCTGTGTACGTATTATAATCGCGTTGTCTGTCTGGCGCTGAGGCAGAGACGCCAAACTTTTGTCAATAACAAGCTGCATATTCAAAGAGTCAGGTCCAGGTCAGCCAGGCAGTAGACAGAGGTCTGGTGCATGATACGTACAATGAACTCGCCACATATACAATCTAAAGGCTGACAGATGAATATATCCTTTCGTTTTAGTCTGAAGTACATAAAGACGTACAGTACACGCGCAAAGCAGCTGCGGAAGAAGCAGTCGGCTGTGCTGGACGGGAATGACGAATAAGATGCTATGCACCACCGGGACTCCTGGACCTCCGACTCACCATCCGTTGAAGACGAGACTGCTGAACGAGAGACAACCTTGGGCATGGGAGTGGAGTTTTGGGCGTGTATCAAGGGTGATAGTGCAGAAACAAGCAAGTCGAATGGAGATGAAAGGACAGACGGAACAGATGGGTACCTATCTGTGCCTATGTAACTTGGCTCAGGTACACTGAAGCAGCATCGCCATCCATACCACGTGACTAGCCCCTCTTGAATCTGACGTTTGACTTGCCATTCATTAATTGTCCTCGTTTTTAACCGTCTGCCCCCGGCGTATCACCCTCCCATCTCTTTCAGCCGCAATGGCGGAAAAGGATGCACCGTCGCGACTGCGTCGTGCAGTGAAAGGTATGTTGTTTTGATCCATGCTGTATCATCCAGAGAGTTAATTCATCTCACCGCCACAGAAAACAACCTCTTCCTAGTCAAAAGACTGGTCCAGAGGACGGACATGCGCAATCCAGACCCAGCGCCTCGAAGGCTAACTTCGTTGGCTTGGGCTGCTCTCCTGGGGCATGAAGAGACCTTTGAGTTTCTGCTTGTATCTGGTCACGACGATCGGGAGTTAAGTCGGGTATGAGCTTCCTTGCGCTTCATTTTCCTCGCCACTCACGGTCAAGCGATCTATATCAACCTGTAGGACTCCGAAGGCAACACCGTTCTTATGATTTTGGCCGATTCGGGGCCTCCACCGAATGTCTATAGTTCGTCAGTATCGACTCTCGACTTCAACAGTGCGACTCTGCGGATGGCCCGACTGTACTATGACCGATATCAGACGACCTATAAGAATCTGCTCGACTGGACGAACGTGCAAGGTAGAACTGCGCTGCATCTGGCTGCTGTAAAAGGGAATGAGGATTTGGTTCGCGTATGTGCTCACTTCGCTGCCTTGAATAAAACCCATCTGACACCGCTTCGTCAGATGTTCTGTGACCTCAATGCGGATATCAACCTGCCTGACATTCAGGGGAATACACCACTCCATTAGTGAGTGGGACCCATCGTAGTCATATGACTTATAGATTAACGAAGCCCCCCAGCGCAAGTGCATGGGGACATGTTTCTGTGAGTCCTAACCTTGGAAAAATACTGACGAGCGCTCACATCACCAAATATCCCAGATCGTCCAGGTACTCATCGAACGAGGCTGCAACTACAATTCCCGCAATCACCAGGGCTTTATCGCATCTGATTATGCCTACTCGTATGTCCATTCGCCCAGTTAATATCCCATCTACCAATGCCTTGCCCCAATAGCTTTAGTACACAAGAAATGCAAAAGACGGCCGAAAAGCAATATGAATTGACCAAAAAGTCCCGCCGTACTGCATTGCAGAATGGCAGACCCCTTGATTACACGACCTCGACCCCGATAAATATTCCACCTGGTTCCCGAGACGTACTGCCCAGGATGCGGAGTGGGTCCGGTACCAGTCGTACGACTGCCACTTCAGACAGTGGAGACATTGATACCCATGGTCAAACACCACTCACAGCTTCTTCTTCGCCTTCGCAACCTTCTACGGGTTCTGGGTCATTTTTCTACAGTCCTAAATCATCCGGTCACAATATCCCTCACGTACCTTCATCGAGCAGTATGGCAACGTTTTCTGGGGCAACAGTCGCTGGGAAGCCAGCCATTAACCCAGCATCTGCTTTATCACCTATTGCTAGTCGTGTGAGGGAGCAAGATGCGGATGCTCGAGAAAAATATATGCGTCGGAATAGAAGTGAGAGTTCGTCGACGGACAACAAGTCTCAAACAGGCTCTACCTTCTCCGCTGCATTGGCGGCTCATGATGAAGTCCCCAATGACCATTCGCGTAGCGGGATGATAACGCCACGACGACTCCGACCTTCCGCGTCTGCTGCACAGCTACGGACTAACCATGATTCCCCGATTCCTGTCGGTGAGCATCGAAGTCGAGCAGGAACCAATCCCAGTGTAAAACCCGCACTATCGCCTGTACCCCAGCTCACTCGATCATCATCGATATCGAATTCACTACGATCATTTACACCAACCGCAGGAGGCGTCGAAGAGGCTGAAAGCTACCATGGACCACCAAGCCAATATGCACAGTTCCCGGAACCACCAAGAGCCCAGGAAGATACTAGTACACCAACCGCTGGACGCCGAAAGTTCCATCTCTTGTCTAAGCCATCGCATGGCTTGGAGATACCGTCAAATCATCGGCGTGGTATGTCCGCTACTGTTGTACGCGGACCCTAATGGATGCAGCTGGTCTGCGTTTTCGAGTCAAATTGTATCACCAGCGTTGTATGATTATCTTGTTTTGCTGTCTTTGCTTTGGGTTTGCAATTTCAGTTGTCTGGGTTTCTTGGGGCAAAGCCTTTCTAAAGGTCATTTGGTGTTGGTCGGTATTTATAAGATTCTGTGTATGATAAGGGCAAGAGTCGGGATCCGGAGTTGAGGATGTAACTAGATGACAAGTACACTATTATGTAGAATGGAAAGTGATGCAAATCCAGGTGCCTCATTGCGGGCTCTTGAGATGAAGAGCTAAGGTCATGTGTCGGAAGAAGCCGAATATGGGCCTGTGGTGTGCAAGTGACGGCGGCTATAGCCTTGTACATAAGTAGGTCCTCTTCAGCTCACCACGTCCATCGTCCCTAATGATACCCCCAGTAGCGGATACTGACCCAGACCCTACCACCCAGATTCCCTGGCCGTCGACACGCAATAGGCAGCCGAATGGGTCTGACACGGGTTCTAGCGATGGTCCGGAATCGAGCACAGTTCATGGTGACAGCGATGACACAACCAACAAAGCACAGGCAGCAGGAAGGCGGCGTTTGAGTACATGGGACCTAATAACACTCAGCATCTCCATGGCTGGTGCTCAGATAGCTTGGACGGTAGAACTGGGGTAAGCAGGCATAACACATGTTCGGGAGTGCGAATTAACGTTCAGCGTCATAGCTACGGAACACCATTCTTGCTGAACCTTGGCCTCTCGGAACAACTGACGTCGCTCGTGTGGTTGGCAGGTCCGATTAGCGGGTTGGTAGCTCAACCCGTCATCGGTGGGTTGCTTTATATCTGGTTCACTGACTGCGTGATTTACGCCGTGTGGGCGATAAGGTGCTGTCTCCGATTCATCGACTTCAAAGTATCGTCGACGTTTCTGGATCATTCTTTCAACCGCCGCTTTGGTTATCTCGACGTTAACGTTGGCGTATTGTATTCCCCTTGCTGAATTTTGGGTCGACCTCTTTGCTGTCGGTTCGGGCGACTGGGATGAAACTCGGAAAGAAAAGGTGTGTCATACTCCTGAACCCTATTCCGAATATTTGTTCAACCAGCGGCTTGGTAGGCTAGAAACGTTGCTATCGGATTCGCTGTTATCTCCTTCTACGTTCTAGACTTTGCTCTCAATGGACTTCAAGCTTCCCTTCGGAATCTTCTCTTGGATATAGCTCCTGCTAATCAGCTTAATGCTGGCAATGCTTGGCATAGTCGAATGACGAATGCCGGAAACATCATTGGTTACGGTTTCGGTGTGTTGAACGAGTTCCTGACTTGTTTATGGTCATCTCATCTACCTGGGACAGGGTTCTTACCCCTCGCGGAATTGCCGGTCATCCGACTCATCAAGGGATCTCAGTTCCGTAAATTCTGTATCATCTGTATTGTCATCCTTGTCATCACCGTGGCCATTACCTGCATCTGTCATGAAGAGGAGGAACGACCGAGGAAACAAATCAGCAGGTTCGTATAACATTCCCTCTATCCCTCAAGCTGGTACTCAAAGCCTGTCCTCTTCAGTAACGGCTTCCGGGAAATCATCAACAATATCCAGATCGCTGTTGTTAATCTCCCTCGGCCTATCCGCCGCGTCTGTTATGTTCAGATATTTGCCTTTATGGGATGGTATGTCGTAAAAGCCCCACAAGATCAAGCATAATGCTCAGTTCTGATAATCCAGGTTCCCTTTCCTATTTTATTCGTATGTGACCCCGACATCTGTATGATGTCATACTAATTTTCTTTAGAACAACATATGTTGGTCAAGTTATGGCCCATGAGCTAGGTCGCGAACCAGACCATGATCTTGCTACACGGAAGGGAGAATTAGCAATGTTGATTTACAGTGTTGGTACGTATACGACTGCTTCACTCCTACCTAACGCTTAAGGCGTTCAATTCTCTCGTCAGTCGGTGTCATTGCTGGAACTATTCTGCCTCACCTCGCCAATCGTGACCGCCGACTTCTAGGCCATAAGACGGACGTCGACGAGGACGCAGAGACTACCCGACTCCGTGAGACTGTCCGACAATGGAAAGTCGACGCTGCTCGCCAAGGGAAGCCCCTGAAACTCCCTGTAGTGCCCTTCCTTTTGCGAAACATCTGGACTGGTGCTCTGCTCTTATTCACCTTCCTCACCTTTATGACCTTCTTCATCGAAACTGTCACTCAGGTAAGTACCTATTTCCTCTTTGATCCAACCACCGGAATCAATCTTAGGGCTTGATAGGCAACAATCTTCATCAGCCTTGTCGGAATTTCGTGGGCCGTCGCGATGTGGGTGCCCTTCGCAATCATCATGGAGGTACGTAGCATATCGCTATATGCGCGATTGATCTCTAAAAAGCCACCTAGTTGTTGAAGGATCCCGGAAAGCCTGTCGTCGACAAGGCACCCAACGTCCGCCGGCCCAATCACGTTCGTAATTTATCCATCCCCGGTACCTCGCGCAAACCCGGGGAGAGAACGCCTCTCATACGTCGCCATTCCCTTGATGAGCGTGACGTTACACCCGGAGAAGACGAGGTCCCTTCTTCAACTTCCCTTGCCGGTGGCACGGTATTGGGTATCCACAATCTCGCGATCGTCGCTCCACAGTTCATTGTAAGCCATCCTTACCCGTTGTTATGATTCCTGATTCCCACGTATCCGCGTATAGGTCGCCGTTGTGAATAGTATCATCTTCCGCATTGTCGACGAGTCGGACAAGAACTTTACTAGTGGAGGTGGTACTGGCGACGCATATTACGGCAAGACTGGAGTTGGCTGGGTGTTGCGATTTGGTGGTCTCTGCACTCTAGCCGGAGCGTTCGTGGCCCGGATGGTACCGCCCACCCCCACAGAACGAGAAATGCGGCGACGTTTAGGTGAAATGAAGTTGCTTGGTGAAGAGCCCGCTCCTTAACTTTTTGCCATGGCTTCCTATCAAATACACAGTATACATCCGTTGTAGCATCCACTTCCTGCCTTTCAGCTCCACCGTTATCCCACGACTTCTTGTAATTTGGCTCATTTTCCCCCATTTTATTCTGGTGATTTTACATGCGCAGCTATCAGCAATGCTATCCTACGTGATCAATCTGCCACGATATGAAGGGCATAGTCCCATTCATCGGTGTCAATAGAGGATATTGCACGGCAAGGCACGAATGTCACCGGGAATTGGCATATATCCATCAGTTCTGATGCTGCGTGAGATTCAGACTTCGTTCTCGACGGCTAAAAATGAACTTACGAGAAAGCGACATGGACGGACAATAGAACAGCCGCGCAGACAGGACGTCCTCATGGCGTGGTACAGCCAACGGAAGTAAGGTCTTTAACAGTGAAATGTCTACAAAGGGGGGTTGGTTAGAAATACGCGGAGACGAATCTGGACACACAAGTTTCACCTCGTCCCCGGCCATACAAGACTGCACAGAGTAAGGAATTGTCCTCAAACCTAAGGGACTCGTAGAAGACACGACCGTTGTCCCCAATAACTTCATCTAATCAGATTCAGCCCTGAATGCATGCATCTCATGTGCCCGAACGAACTCACGTTGATGCGGAACAGGTTCTTCAGTCTGTACCACGGTCTCGCCTTCATCGTCCTGGGTTTGGCGACGTCCAGTATGAAGCAACACTTGCTTTTCAACAAGGGCGTTTTTGGGTAGCGCTTTCACCACGACAAACAACGTAGGGGAATTTGGCAACTAGACGGGCAATCAGAAAATTGACAGGTATACTCTACGGGGATTTCGACCAACCTTGAGGAGCTTATGTCCTCTTCGTACGAGATCCACGTTCTGTATATCATCAAGGAAATATATGGTTGATTGGATGACGCCTTCCCACCCATTGCGGAGGGCTCTGATAACACGGGATACGTGTTGCGATGATAGGGCGAACTCCGTCGCTAGTGATGGAGGCGATGGGAGAGATAGGTTGCTGGGGACTAGGCCGATTTGACCAGATATCGAAATCCTTTCGCCGGCCTTGAATGCCAATCAGTACGTAGGTGGAGGTACCTCGGAAGATAAAGACCGACCACTATCGCTTGGGAATATGGACCGATGTTAGCAGGCGCCCAATAGCTTAGTCCTTGAACATGTAGTGCTTGGCGAGCCAGAGCATTGTCCTCTATGAATGCTGTGCAATCCAACCTTACTCTAAGTGGATGAGGGAGGTCGACAGCAACACATGCGCGCGACGGGGGACTCGTGCCAAAGTATCTTCCATATACTGTGTTTATGTCTGCGAAGAGGTCGATAGAGGAGATAAAGATATTGATGTTAGTACAATTGGTGACGTTGAGGTTATACTTGGCGAGATGTTCTACAGTTCGTGAGGCGATGTCCTAGTGAGACTAGAGACCCGACTCACCTTGTAAAATCTCAAAGCACTCTGTCACCTCGTCTTCGAGGGATAGGTCCTCCTTGGAATGGGAGACCTTGCGTTGGATGTTACATATAGAAACCCAATTGCCCACCCGCGAACTCGAGGGTATGATATCTTCCTCTTTTTCAACTCGTGGCCCTTGGGACCACCTTGACTTTTTGATCGCGGTCCCTGTCTGAAGACTGCTTCGTGCCAGGGCAAAGTCCTCCTCCAGAAGAGGTGGAACAATAACATCATTGATGCTCCCAGTTTCTTTGGGTTGCAGCTCCGCCTCTTTAATTCTGAGGTACGCGACTGTCGCGAAAGCGTTGTCCGAATGGGTCACAGTCTCAACGCCTTTTCTGTAAAATACATGTGAGCCAATTGATACCCATATCCACTAAGACGAACTCAACAGTCGTATCCTTTGCTTAAAGAGAGGACAGTCTAGAGTTAAAGACTCATACTCTCCACCTTCCCCGCACACATGAGAGCCGTAAAGATTATTCTGAAAATAGAACATGAGGGTGGGCTCCTTGACGGGTGGCTTGTTTCGCACCAGTTTCAGCAGATGAGGTTGCAACTGAGCCAGAGTCTTTCCGAGGTGTTTGGGAGTAAGACCAATCCCGGCGACCTTTATTATAATCGCTTCCATCCCAGCTTCAATCATTTCGCTTAGCAAATCCCCTTGGTCGCGTTGCCATAGGTAGGCTAAAGGGGTCAAACCAAGGCGAGAGCAGCTTCGAGAATTGTCAGTGAAAAGTCACACATAACGCCGAAGAATAACATACACTTGCTCCACTCTCACTCTTTGATAGTTCGACAAAATTGCGCCGACGGAAACACCTTGGATATCGGGGTGCGAGGCCTAATCCTCTCTGTGAGTGGGTGTAAGAGGAACGTAAACATTGAGAGAAGGAGTACCTTGACAGAGGCTAATAATTCATACAGATCTTCAGTCTCGTCCCCTTGTACACCTCCGGCTTTTCCAGCGTATTTGTTCCTCGCGCCATATTCAGCACCTTGCTCCACCGCGCTTCCAGTTATGACGCGTCGATACAGCGGGACTTCGAGCGCACGAGCAACAAATTCAATGGCGTCCTGACCAACAGTTTGATACAAGAACGAATCAAGCTCCTCTAGATGTCAAAAGCGAGCATTGGTGGACAAGCGTTAAACCGATATCGGGCAGGACACCAGACCTTTTCCAGGTTCTGGCCCAAGAGAAGCAGCAGCGACAACTTCGTGACCATTCTTGTGGCAATGTACGAGATTGAAGCAGCTATCTTTTCCGCCGCTGAGGAGGGCGACGTATTTCATGATGTTTAGTTCTTTCGAAGGGCTAAGACCGAAGATGACGACCCTGGTTGGTTGATCTTATCGGAATATTATTATCGCGGTGTCAGGAGTCCCGCTGCCTGATTTGACTCGATCTCATCGTCACTTAGCCTTGACTTGACTAGCAACTGCAGACGCGACCGGCGCTCCCTCCTTCCTAGAAAAATGCCGACGATAGCTGTGGACAAAGCCGATCTTTGGGAGAGACTCGGACAGGAATACTGTACGCACTACAGTTGATCTACGTTGGTATCTGATATAAAGGACGTAACAGCGACCGAGGAATTCGACAAGTTATGCTTTGAGTATGGTCTAGAGATCGACGAAGATGTACGTGGGTAACCGTAAGAGGCATATGTATTGGACTAAACCATCACGACAGACCACAGAAGAAGTCGAAGAGGCTATTAAGAAAGGATTGCCGGCAGAGCGTCCAGTAAGTCGAAGCGCCGCCTCTTCTTGCGCTTTGAAGTTCACTTGGTCTTCTATGCTATAGCAACTCAAGATTGAGACGCCCGCAAACAGGTGAGAAATGATATTGACGATCCAGAAGACGCGTTCGATTGATACCCTAGTACAGATATGACCTCCTTTGCATTGAAGGTCTCTCGCGGGTTCTCAGCGTTTTCTTGGACAAAGCCCCAGCCCCCCAATACAAACTCGTATATCCCCCTGGAGGAGAGGCGAACCTTCTTACCATATCCGTCCACCCAGATGTGCGTCATGTCGGCCCTTTTTACATTCCACTCCTAACTTGATTGTTGATTGTCCCTAGACAGCTAAAATTCGTCCTCTCTTTGCTGGAGCGATTTTGCGCAATATCAAGTTCACCCCGCGCTCCTATGCTTCCTTCATTGATCTCCAGGAAAAATTACACCAGAACATCTGTAGAAGGAGACAGTTGGTAGCCATCGGAACGCACGATCTCGATACCTTGACAGCACCCTTCCGATATGAAGCGAGACCGCCCAAAGATATCAAGTTTGTTCCTCTAAACAAGAATCAGGCGTATACCGCGGAGGAACTGATGACCGTCTACGAGGCGAGTATAGATTTCTGGGAACCCTGACCAATGACTGAACGCAGATATGTAGTCCGAGAAGCATCTCGCAAGATACTTGCACATCATTCGTGACTCTCCCGTGTATCCCATTATTTATGACGCAGAAGATCACGTTCTTTCGATGCCTCCTATCATCAACTCGGAACGCAGTAAAATCACGCTGAACACTCGTAACGTCTTCATCGACGTTACTGCCACCGACCAGACCAAGCTCGATATCGTTGTTAACACTGTCGCAGCCATGTTCTCCGAATACTGCGAGGAACCATTCACGTACGGCGATTGACAGCAAACTTTTTCTCCATATCTGAATTTATTGCTAGGATCGAGCCTGTCAGGATCGTCTTCCCTGACGGCAAATCTCGAATCACCCCCGATATCTCTGAACGTCAGGCAGTCGCACATGCCTCGTACATCAACTCCTGTACGAAACTCAATCTCAGCGCGCAGGAAGTTTCCGCGTTGCTCCAGAAAATGGGCCACCGTACGGCACTTTCTCCCGGCAATCCCGATGAGATCATTGTCAACATTCCTGCCACACGGCCGGACATCCTCCATGAATGTGATATCATGGAGGACGCAGCCATCGCTTACGGATTCAACAACCTCCCAGATGTGTTCCCAACCACTAGCACTGTCGCGCAGCCTCTGGCAGTCAGCAAGCTTTCTGATGTGATCCGCCGTGAATGGGCATTAGCAGGCTGGATCGAGGTCTTGCCTCTTATCCTCGTACGCCAAGCGCCTGAACTCAATCCCAGTGTCATATATGCTAATGCTTTACACAGTGCTCGCACGAGGAAAACTTTGAGTGGCTTAACCACGAGGACGACAACAACACGGCCGTCAAGATCGCCAACCCAAAATCCCTCGAGTTTCAGGTCGTCCGAACAACACTGATCCCAGGTCTTCTAAAAACCATCCGCGAGAATCGCTCACATGCACTCCCCATCAGAATCTTCGAGACCTCCGATGTGGCGTTCAAAGATGTCAAGCGGGAGCGTCAGGCACGCAACGAGCGACATGCAGCAGCAGTGTGGTGTAACAAATCGGCTGGATTCGAAGTTGTCCATGGTCTTCTTGACCGTGCGATGAAAATGCTTGAAATACCGCGCATATCGAGTGCCGATAATAAAGCAGTGACAGGTTATTATATCAAGGAGTCAAGCGGTAGGTTTTTCATATTGCAAAGTCCGTGATGGATTGCTAAATGGGATTCGAAAACATTCTAGACCCTATGTTCTTCCCTGGCCGCGCGGCAACAATTTATTACAGGTCCTTGCCAGAAAAGCAAGGCAAGTTCTCGGCGTTCAAGCAGACGGTCCAGAACGCGATGCACATCAGTCATGATAGACCTATTGGGGTTTTGGGCATCTTGCACCCCTCAGTTCTGGAGAAATTCGAAATCGGATTCCCTTGTTCCGCACTGGAATTCACACTGGAGCCGTTCAAGAAGCAGATGCACAAGGTCTGGACCAATGATGAATAGAGTAGAGTGTATTGCCCTGGGAGGAATCAGCCGCACATATCTAGATGTAATGTAACAGAACATGCGGCGTTCAATGCAAACCGCGCGAGCGATGTGGTTGTAACAACGCACAAAACATGCTGGGGGCTGGGCTGCTCTGGTATAATCGTAGACCGTCGAGAACATCGGGTATGCAACGATTGGACGCCTTAAAAGTCATTTGAGATGCGAGGAAAGCCTGGGATCAACCAGACTAAGAATAAGATTAAGCTTGAGCTTGCTTTCTTGGCCCTTCTTCTTCACCACCCATAAGCACTAAATCATAAAAGGATATGGTCAGACGTCATTAATTCATTGACAAGGATGGGAAGGCACATACTCAAAACAACGAAGACGACGGCAATGTACATCCAGTATTTCTGAATGAAAGACTTCTCCGGGGCTGGCTGAATAGGCTGACCGGTAGGAGTCACTGGCTGTGGTTTCCGGAGCTCGGGCCTAAGCAAAGAAAAGTCGGCCAGTCAGCAACGGCAAGGAAGACTGGATGGCTTCATACAGAGGCGGTGTGTGTGGTGACTTGAGAAGAATAGTTGTGTTGAGCCCTCGGACGTTTTCTGCAAAAGCAGCGAATGGCGATACGAACGCCACCTTTTGTTTGGACCTGGATCCAGACTTCGGGCAGGAACCGTCATGTGGGATGGGTGATACAAAATAATCCACGGCAAGGGGTTTGGCATCCTGAATATGGAGGATGATGGTCTGTGATGTCACCTGGGACAGATGGCACTGTGCAATGCGATAGGTCAATAGGCAGAACCCCGGGTGAGCAGAATTGGGAATTACATACGGCCTTTACGGATGTGAAATCCCAGGATGACTGGTCTTGGTCTTCGCGCTCAAGTGCGAGCTGGTAATATAAGTTTTCAGGGGAAGCATCTAGTTCGCTTATGGATTCAGAGAATGCAGCTAAGTCTTGTAGGAGGGAGGGGGACGGCTGGAAGGAGGCCGAACCGTCATCAGCGATGTGAATGGTGCCGCGTTCGGTATAGGGAAGGTGGAGAAGGGTAGCGTGGTGGACGCGGTGGTGGAGCGTGTATGTCGCAGGATCTGCGAGGGCCAACAGAGCATAGGAGACAAGAGATAGGGCCGTAAAGAATCTCATTAGACCGGGTATGAAAGGAAAGCGAAATGATGTTTAGCGTTGGATGGAGGAGGGTAGATGCTGAGGTAAGCGGACCGGGATTGGCTGTGGCGGGGGGGGCTAGGCGGGGATGGACCAATGAAAGGGCACGTGGGTGGCGGCCAATGGATTGGATGTGACGTGACACAGGAAGCCAATGGGAGGGAGGGGAAGATCTCCGGGTCGGGCAGCGGGCGTGATGGGCTGGAGGGCAGGGATTGGTTGGTTAGTGGGAAGGGCTAAAAACAGACCATCTAGGCTTGATTGGATGTCCAAAAACGACCAATTTAGGCCGAGACGCTCGCAAGGTGTCACTGCCATCCGGTGCTTAGTCCTCTTATTTTCCAGATTCACAACATGTCGGGTCGAGACCTGCCAGTCCCTCATATATACCCTTCCTATCCGCCCTTGCAACCGTTTCCACCGCCTCTCTCTCTCCCCTCGCCCTCCTCTCTCTCATTATCTCTCCCTAGTCATGGCCACTATCAATTACCCCCACTCAATTCCTACTCCTCCATTTTCCCCAAATAATCAACAACTCCCACCACATGACGCCGACAATCCTCTCAAGTCTACCATAAATCTCCTCGACTCCCTTGTCGCCTTTTATCAACACGAGCGCATGTGGGTTTATCGTACCCGTGCCGTTCTTGA
Organism: Podaxis sp. C-F-92630; assembly: GCA_018524945.1. Classification (NCBI taxonomy): domain Eukaryota; kingdom Fungi; phylum Basidiomycota; class Agaricomycetes; order Agaricales; family Agaricaceae; genus Podaxis; species Podaxis sp. C-F-92630. The sequence goes on from JAEUWS010000982.1 coordinate 678,189, forward strand.
GGAGGCCTTTGCGGACCTCCCAGCCATCACTCCTTCAGCTCCTAAGCCTGATACCCCGGAGGAAAACCCACTTCCCTCTCCGTCCGATTCCCCTTCATCCTCTCCAGCCTCGGAATCATCATCCGATGTACCTGACAAAAATAGTACCGACGGTGCGACTTGTCCGCAACCGGCGCAGCTCCCGTCCCGTTGGATGCGCCGAAAGAGGGGTTTCAAGCTGAGATTGGAGGGAATCTCGAAACCGAAGCGCTCCCCCAAGCCCTTGCCAAGGGATCAACGAGATCAGGACGCCAAGGAGCACATTCTACAGCTCTTTGAGAAAATGATGGAGGATCGGATGGAAAGCTGTCAACGGGTAAACAAACTTGTTCGAAATGCCAATCGCGCCTATTTGAACAGTCGGTGATCAAGCCGTCGGTGAGCGACGTCCATGCGCTGAGTCCCGGAAACGCGCTGATTGCCCTGGCGGTTGTGTTCCATCAGGTTCTATCGCTATCTCACAACAGCATATACCTAGTTTCGGACGTTACGCTATTAGTGGTCACCGGTTTGACTCGCTCGACTTCGTACCCTGTATCAATCTTGGAGGTGATATAGCGTGGAGATTGGCTAGGGACTATTGGCCAATCAGGTTACTTTCCTTGTTTGTCTTTATTGAGCTTCTCTTCCGGGTATCGCCACAAGACTTGTATCTGAAGTAGTTAGTTGTAGTATTATCGGTTGTCGGTGTCTTCTGAGCATCGTGGCTAGTTTGTTCTGGTGCATAATCCCTGGTACTCGAATCTTCGCCAGAGTGTTGGCAGTTGCGCTCTCAGTCGCACTCGATCTCATTGGCAGTTGGGAACGCATGCCAACATGACCAAACAAACCCGTTCTGGAGGACGCAGCACTGCATGCCAGGCTCTGCTTAGTTTGCTCACTCCAGTTTTCAAGTTTACTTCACCCCAGGTTCCTTTTCACTCCCTATACCTTGCTTTTTATCTGTACTCTACCATCCCTTTGTGACTCCTAGGGATGTCGCATCGCTATGCGCCCCTTCCTAACCCTCGCTCAGACAGCCGGACGCAACGTGATCAGGAAGAAGAGATGGCTGCAGCATTTGATTACTCGGAAGACGAAGATGACGACCAGAATGTTTCAGAAACACAACCTCTGAACTCACAATCGTCCTCCAGTAATCCTCCAGACTCGACGACATCTTCGCCGTTGCAGCCTGCGCAACCTCAATCTACGATAACGACATTGCGTAGTCCAGGAACGTACGATTTTGAGAATGTCGATTACGACTATCCTCCTCCTGGCTCTCCACCTCTACCTTCTACCAGAGCCCTTCCTAACAATTACGGCAACTCGAATGGCCTCGTTCCGCCCTTTGACTCCGTCCAGCCTCCTCGTCGAAACTGGTTCCAACGATCTGCAGCCTCTGTTCTTCCTTCCGCAGTGGCGGAGCGTTTGGGCTTGGGGCCTCAAAGGCCATCAGGACCAATTGGTAGTGGGACGTCCAATGATGGCGTTTTTGCGAATGTAACAGCAAAGCCCACTGCGCCTACGCGGATCCAGGACGGTAAGCGCGGCACAGCTTTAAAATGAGCTCTTGTACTCAACGACGTGTTCTTAGGTGATAACACGTATCTTGTCCCCGAAGACGCCGGCAACGATGCTCCTCCATCATACGCAACTGCCCAGGCCGATGCTGTTCCGCCTTACTGGGAAACCACCGTTCACGCTCCATTCTCCCCTGACTCGGCTGGTGAAATGATCATAGACTCCTTACCCACTGGCTCGCTCTTTTCGTTCTCATGGAACATGCTCGTCTCGTTATCGTTCCAATTCGTTGGCTTCTTGCTGACATACTTACTTCACACAACCCATGCTGCACGGCTTGGATCCCGTGCAGGTCTTGGTATCACACTCATTCAATATGGTTTTGCTCTGAGAGGGAAAATCGATGGGGAAAGAGGTGACTGGGATAGTTGGCGTGACCCAACACGACCAACTTTTGCTACGGGTGCTGAAGCCGATGCCTGGTATAGCGAACATGCTTCAGCATTAAATGGGACATCACCACTTCCAAGTGGACCTATACCTGATGATCAAACCACCTCAATGGTAGCTGATGCTACTGCGGAATGGCTTTCCTTTTTCTTAATGACAGTCGGTGAGTAAAGGTTATTTCCCCTGTTTCAGCCGCCCGCTGACCACACAAACAAGGTTGGTTTATTTTGCTGACGTCCGTTCTCGGGTTCTGGAGGGTCAAGCGGTGGGAACGTGGTATCCTAGCATCGCAAAGAGAATCAAATGCTGCCGCACAGTCTGGTGCGCGTCATCTCGCGGTGGTTTCTCGAATCGAGCAGGTCTTTGGACTTCGAGGGGGATCACGGATTGACCTGTTCCGGCAAGGGTTCGGTTTTGGTAGGCATCGCACTCAAGAGGAGGAAGAAGGCACTCGTGCTGTCATAAGGGCGGAGGCGGGTGAGGCTAGAGAAGTGCAGGAGACTCAACCTGCGATACCGCCGCTAGATCCCAATGATCCACAGCGAAATCAGGCGATCCTTGAAGCTCTATCGCGCGAGCAGCGGTTACAAAGCGAACTCAGGCGCGCAGGGTTGTTGTAAGGTTTGTTACTTTCAGTTGATTTCATGTAGCCTGGACTTCTTCATTATCACTCGTATCTTTCTGTGATCTTTGCCAACTCGAATCGGCGTACTCGGTATAATTCCCCAATGTATTATTATGAATATACCATACGGAGAGTAAAGCGTATGACGCCCTCCCTAATCGCTTCGTCAAGCTGAGATGGAGGTGTGATTGAACCACACTCCGAAATTTTGCCGGAATTTCTGTGGTATAAGTACAAGGCAGCAAAGTCCCACAATCTACCAGATTACAATAATGTCTCTAGCAATTCGCAGAGCCACCGAAGCTGACACCGCTGCCCTCTTTCGCGTCTGCCTCCTTACTGCTGATGCAGGCAAATCAGCCGTCGCGTTACACGATTTCCCAGAGCTCCCCGGCCTCACCTATGCCGTACCTTACTTGACACGTAAAGCGACTTGGGCGTTCGTGTTGGAAGAAGAGGATACAAAGGAGGTGGTTGGATATGTGGTCGGTTCTTATGACACCAGGGCGTACGAGGAGGATGTGATCCAGAATTGGTTCCCAGTTCACGCCATCCGCTACTTGTACGATTCTCCGTATGATAAACCTGATATCAAGCCGGGGGACAAATGGTACCTTGGACGGTATAGAGACCCGGCAGCCTTCAAGGCGTTTGACGCCAACGTCAACTTTTCGCCTGCGCATATGCACATCAACATTTTAGAGAAGCACCAGAAGAAGGGGTGGGGTAAGAGACTAATTAAGACGGCGATGGAGTATTTGAAGGGGGAAGGATTGGATGGGTTGTGGGTCGGGATCGACCCTCGTAACGATGAGTCGAGGAAATTTTACAAGAGAGTTGGGTTCAGGGAGATTGAGGGCGCTCCGGATGCGAACCAGCTGGGGTTGAAGTTTGTGGATTTTCATTGAATAAGTGTGATATTGTTCTCGGGATGATATTCAGAATATTACCTACCTATTGTATTGTATGCGCACTAACATGCTTTGAAGACTAGTGTCGTTAACAGCATATATAGGGGCTTTGACTGAATCCCCCCTGCCTCCTCATTTACGTTCATTCTGTGCTTTGGCTTCAGCGAACTTCCAGTGTTTGTCTCCATGTTGGTTCAAAGAAATCTGATATTCTAGAATTCTACTTTTCCACGACACTGCTGAGGTTGCCTTGTGGAGTGTCAAGCGGTTACCACCGTAAGTGATAGCAGTGGTTTGAGGTGATTCAATTGAGCACTGGTGGTAATGATCGGATGCGTGTGGTTGACCCTGGGGCTAAACCACTTCTGATAGGATATGGCCGATTGTCACGTTGGCTCGTTCCTTCATGCACACTCAGGCTTATATGAATAAGGATTCAATTAACGCCACGGCCTTACCCCTATTTATTTTCGGTACCTACGACACTTCAAATCAATCGACAGTTGCAAGAGGGTGTCACTCTGTAAAATTTCGATGGGTGGTCCAAGGAGTTCGCAGCGTCTGCAGCCGAACACCTACAATGAGTGTATCATTGGTTGAAAATAGAATCCGTTGCCATCTCGTCCCCCTCCAGGGATGTCGATTTTCGGAAGTGTACGTGCATGTATTGTATTTTTTTCTGGTCCCTACAGTCGGATGTGACGTTCTAGACAATAGGCAGATCTGCAGATTCGGGGGACAATTTATATCGGCTTTTCATTAATGGAACCACAGTCACTCTTAGCATTCCGCGTGGCCCTCGCGAATAGGGAGTTCTTGGTCCTGCGAACCACTCCAGAGATGTCAGTGGATTGACGATGGACCGATTGGGTTGTCTTCATATCATCGAAGTGACCAAAGCCTTGGCCAGGTGGCTCAGGAAGATTTATCACTAGGAAGGCGATTACGTGGAAGGAAACACCTCTCCTGAAAAGAAGACACAAGGGTCGTTTCGGAAGTCCGCACTCCACCTCTGTAACTGATCCATAACTGTCCTTTCATCCTGATATCATGGAAGTGGCCTACTTATAGACGGTGCAAATCACGTTCAAACTTCAGGACAAAATACGCATTGTAGAGTTGCCGTCAGGAAAACCCAGATTTGGTACTGCGGGCTGGATGTCCTCAAACTTTACGGGTCTACGTGTGAGCGCTCATACACGGAGGCAGCGGAAACAAGACCGGTTCCCTCAACCCTGCAGGTCAGCTATCCCATACTCGGATGGCTGACCATCCTTATAATGAGGTCGCCGTCATCATGCTTTGCTCTACCGCCCCCCCTTTCTCTTCCCCTCCAGCCCGCCGTTCGCCGCTCTCTAGTCTCTCATTGAAATCGTCGATCATGGGCCAGTGGGATGAAATTATCGGTGGGTGTCCTTACTATCTCCCTCCTTTCAGATGGGCTTATCATCTATCTGCCTCGCCCGATAGGCGTCCTCCTCATAGGCATTTTCTGTGAGTTCATGACAGAACCTATACGTTGATGGACTTCTTATAATCCGCGTCTAGTCAACACCTATCTGTATGGGCTGGTTACTTACCAGTTCATCGTCTATTATACAACAAGTGAGTCCTACTTTCTTTCCAATGCGAGATACTCTGAAGCGGGCCACTCAAGAATACAATGATGCATTATGGATTCGGTATGATCAAGCTTAGGCATCGCTAGTCCTCTTAGCTGACCAACCACTCGCAGCGCCATTGTTGGATGTCTGTTCTTTGTGGACACAATACATAGTGCTGTGTAAGCGACAATTCCTTAGTCGCTACGAAGCTGTACTCATGATTCCTCTAGTGCGATATATGCGGCTTGGGAAACCTGGTATTTGCACTGCCTGAATAGCTATATAACAGGGGCTAATTAGTCTCCAGTGTCACCAACTTCAATAACCCGGCTTATTTCGCCTGTAAGTTGATTCATCTAGTGTGCCAACATACATGAGACTGATCACATCTATAGTTGTTAGTTGGACTATTCCTTTTACAGCATGCGCGACAGCTCTGGCGGCGTTGTTATCTCAAGCTTTCCTTGGTCATCGGTGAGCCTTGGCGTGGTATTTAACTTGATAGGTTATACTAACTATGTTCTTCAATAGTGTCTTGATCCTGACTAAGAATAAAATTTTGACCGGTGCCATTGGCCTTTTGAGTGTCCTAGGTTTCTTCTTCGGAATGTACGCTGGAGTCTACTCTGGTGTCCTCCACGAGTACGTCGTTCAGTCTAGCAAGTTCTCCATCCCTCATCCCTGCGTCTAGGGTTGCCAAATTCGGGCCCCTTAAACCGTTTGTTGTCTGCTGGCTTGGCTTCCAGACCGCTGCGGATGTCATGATCACCGGTGTCTTGACATACACTCTCAAGAAGGCACGTACAGGCTTCCGCAAGACCGACACTATCATCAACCGCCTCATCCGTGGAGCTATACAAACTGGGTTGTTTGCCTCTATCTTTGCCTTGTGCGATTTGTTCAGTTTCGTGCTCCGTGGTGAGACCTATTTGTATGCGATGTTTGCATATCCCATTGGCCGCATCTACACCAATGTAAGTACTTTCATTTATGTATGACTGTTCTCGTGCCGAAAACTCTTGTTTTTTTTTAGACATTACTGGACACTTTGAATGCCCGCAGTTCTTTGAAGGACAAAACTGGTGCAACGATAGATGTTGAATCCGAGGTGGGTACAGACAGCTTATATCCTGGCTAGTGTGCTGAGATTCAGCCTGCAGGGTAATGCGAGCGCCTTCCGCATGACAAGCCAATCTCGTCAGGACATGAACCACACTGTTCACTCCATCCATGTTAAGCAGGAAATTGTCACCGATGCTCCCAATTCTATTGAGGAACGTGATGTCAAATATAAGGCGGATGATGTTTACCAGCCGTCCGGGATGGTGTAAAGCGTTCATTTCGGAGCATCGTTGTTAGAAAGAGCTTGGGGAAAAGGGAATTAACCAGGTTCCCAAGATCGTTTAAAATTCATTGCATTTTTAGTATTTAATAACTGGGGATAGGTATCACTTTCTTTTTAGGAACCGTTCTTTTTTTTTGGTTTGCTTTGGGCCATCACACAATATATGGCATGCTGCTACGACTGCATCGAAACACGAGGCTGGGCTGACCGGGATGGTTAGAAGAACTCCTTACGGGATAGCTGTTCCACCCACTGACTTCAATCTATCTCACCTCGTATTCCTGATGCCAGAGTGATCTAAGCGAGTCGTCCCGATTGGCTTCCTCTACTGTACCTCAAGGGTTTGTTGTGTACGCCGAAGCGCGACACTATCGGACTCGCAAGCTAATCGGCACTTTCTTCTGCGGGTATGCAGGCCATGTCGAACGACATCGATTGTAGCCCTCGTTGGTATTATTTTAGTTTATTGAGCTAGACTCTTGTATATCCATTCGGGAAAGGAAAGAAGTCACTTTCATCTTTTCTTTCCAACTATGCTCTTGATACTTATTCTGAATCGTACATCTGAGCAGAAACGAATCCGAAAATCTAGAACATGACCGCGGGTGAATTTTCTATGCCTTCTATTGGGACCCTATGTCCGACGAGGGTTCGGATGTTGTTGATGCCATATCTGAGGTCATCGTGAGCTTATCCGACTTGAGCTTTAAATTTTCCTGAAACTCACCTAATCATCGTGGGGCGTTCCAAGCTGAGACCCCAGCCGTGCACACGAACGTCTTTGGGAAAGCCCATTGGTTCGAGCATCTCTGGGCGGAACATGCCACTATTTCCGACCTCAACCCATTTGTTGAGCATTGGGTGGAAGGCAAAGATCTCCAGCGAAGGCTGTGAACCAATCAAGCTTAGTGTTCATACAAGTCCGAATTCGGTTGACATCATACTTCGGTATATGGATTATACGCGGGTTTGAACCTCACTTGGTTGATACCCATCTTTTTGAAGAAAACGCGCATGAACCCTGAGAATCCGTCAATTTAAAAACTTCAGGTGGCGAACGACTGGTGGTAATCACCGATAAGGTCAGCCAATGTGAGGCCACGATCCGCGACGACACCTTCCACCTGGTGGAACTCGGCCAGATGGGTAGCATCCATGGTTTCATTTCTGAAAACACGATCTATACTGAAAAGTTTGGCAGGGCGGAATCCATCATCATGTCCGGCACTCAAGGAGGTCGTGGATCTGGCGCCGTGTGTGAATTCCTTTTCATCTCCTTCGACGGTCTCTCCGCGACATTTAGCGGCGAGCTTGTAGAGCATGTGTGCAGAAGATGCCGTTGTGTGGGTACGGAGTAGGAGCTTGCTGGATTCTTCGTGAGACCATGGAGCACGGTAACCAGTTGAGCCGTAACCACCATGTTCGTGAACTGTGGAGACACGTTTATAGTATTCTGGCTCAGGTGCAAGAGATTTCTGCGGATCTGTGGCCACAAGTCAGCCCCGGGTATGGGAGTATTGACGCCTAACAGGCTTGCTTACCAGATAGGTAGAAGGTATCTTGTAAGTCACGGGCGGGGTGTTGTTGAGGGACGAAAAGTGCATCAAAGCACCAAAAGCCGGACTCGACAAAAGACGACGTTGGCATTTCCGCAAAACTGAGAGATTTTATTGTCGGTTTAATCGTTTAATCTATGGACTTTGTGCTGAAATGATTGACTCACCCCATTTCTAAGAAGATGTTACGGATCTCCTCTCGCACTTTGAGCAGTGGATGTAGGGCACCGCCATTTGTGGGAATGCCTTCTGCCTCGAAGTTATACTTCTTGAAAGTAGAGGTCTTCCATGCTCCGCTGTAATGTATAATGAGCCTCTTTCCCCAGCTTACCCTTGAACGCGTAAACGCACGATGTGAGCATGTCGACGGTCAGATCTGTTTCCGGTTTGGCGGTAGACGTGCTGAAATTGGGACCCTTGTGCACGGTGAACCATTGACCTTTTCTACCCACCTGATCAGTGTGAGTAGAAATCGGGTGGCTGTCCCCTCACCGTTGGGCGATTAGTTTCCGCTTGCGAAGGTCTGCGAGTACTTTTTCGCCTGCTTTTAATGTCCCGGTCGAAGCGATTTCCTGCATATCATTCTTAGTGGTGTCTGTGATTTCAGCAACCTATATATCGACCGATTAGTCGATATAAATATCACCACAGTACGAACGCACCAGCTTGACTAGGCCGTCGCCCTCCTTCCCGATCCAACCGTTCTTAAAGGCCCGACCCTGTCCAACTTTCGCAGTTTCATCCCCCACAAGCTTCTTCAATTCGACTGGAGACACAGGTGTGCCTTTGCCTTTTTCTGGTAGGACGGACCAGACACGCGCCTCATGCGATCCTTCATTAGCAATTTGAGCACCCTCTGGCGTCAAGACATGGGATAAAATTTCGTGGGTCTCATATTTAATCATCTACATTATTAATGAGTTTCTGGCATTGTTTATGAAAACATGCACAGACATCACGACTCAACAGGGAGTTGAGAGCTCCGAGAATAACAATTTGGTCTTCATTTGCGGTCGCTGATTGTGCTTGCCCTGGAAGGACAAGAGCTCGAGTATCGGCGATGCTTCCCTGTTCATCGAGGGTGGTAAGGACGAGTTGCTGGAGCACCTCTGCCATTGGTCTATGCGGGAGGGAAGGATTGTATCGTACGTGCTATCTTAGATTGCAAGCCAATTTCCCTGACTCGATATCATCAAACACGTGATCGAAGCAGATCAGCGTACCGCTTATGCGCCCTGCCACGCAAATTCACGTTCAATGACCTTGACCATTCCGGAGTGTGTAAATATACTCCTCACCTTTTCTTCTCCCCTCGCGGCATGACTGGCACGAGAGTTCTTGAACAGGCCTGGGATGTTGCAAAACCCAAGCTGGCTGCAATCCAGTCTTCACTCAGCTCAGCCAAGCATCCAGAGCAGCGAATCGTGCGCGTCGGACAACTCGATGCTGAACTTTTGGACCAGGAACTTGCTCAAGTTCTGCAGGAACCCATCACTAGGGCATTATCACTAATCAATGTGCGTCATATACCGTACATGCTCAAACGTCGCGGTAAACAAGTTTCCTAAGAACACCGTAAAAGCTCGTATTGAACCTGAACTCAATTTACTAATACAACTACTGCTCTATAAACTCTCGGTGTGGGATACTGGTGGGAGCTACGGTGCAAAATTGCAAGATCTTCGATACGTCGTACCCCCCTCATCCCACCGTGCTCTTACTCGTAGGTATAATAGGCTAATTGCGGGTACAGGAGACTTACCGATAATCCCAGCATCCGGCTTGCCACGGACAACCCTCTTGCTTCATGGCTCCCTTACCGTTGTCCTCCCATATCTCCATTCCCGCCTAAGAGCACACGCGCTCTCACAAGCCTGGCCAGATGCCCCATCTTCGGACCGGCGGCGGAGAGCATGGGACATCCTCACCTCAACGGAATCATTACACACCCTATTCGGCTTGCTAAACTTTGTCGCATTCCTATGGAGCGGACGGTAAGTGTGGAAATTTTTCTCTATCCTTCAAAGTTACCCGACACCGACGCTGGATTTTAGGTACCGAACGCTGGCCGATCGACTGTTACGTATGCGGCTTGTTCCTTCACGAGGACAGGTGAAACGCGACGTCAGTTATGAATTCATGAATCGTCAGATGGTCTGGCATGCCTTTACTGTGAGTGGTGAATTGATTGATCAAAGTTACAGTCTTTCCTGACTCCGTCTGCGCGATTTTCAAGGAATTCTTGTTGTTCCTCCTGCCCCTGCTCCACGCTCGCTCTGTCCGCCGACGGATCTACAGGCTCCTCTCGTACATTAGTCCTTCAAATCTTCTCTCGCTTATTCCAGCACCTGTTGCTAGTCGCCTCGGGCTCACAAGCTTACTGAAAGGGTCAACTCCGGCTCCCAAAAAGGGCGGCAAATTCTGGTCTCTCCCCGCCGATCAGTGTGCAATATGCGCCGAGAACGCTTCCTTTAATCTCAACATCTCCGAGCCAACCAACGTATTTACCACCCTTGTGCCCCAAATGTCTACTCAGGCCGAAGGTTCAGAACAAGAACCACCCGCATATCCCATCAACATTCCTTACGTTGCTTCGTGTGGAGATATTTATTGTTATAGCTGCATCGCTGAGCGCTTGATGCGCACCGCTGACGACTTGGATAAGCAGCACGGATGGGAGTGCTTGAGATGTGGCGAGGAGGTGACTAATGCTGACCGATATGAAGTAGAAGTTACAGAGGCAGAGAGCGGGAGCGACTACGAGTTTAGCAGTGACATTGATTTAGATGCAACAGACATGTCTGGGTCGATGGGTAGTTATAGTGAATCCGGATTATCCGACTATTAGGAGAGATGAAATTTATACAGGATCCTCCATTCCTGACAGGCCGGAAGCAGAGAGCTGTGAAAAGGATCTGAAAAATTACGGTGTGCTATTTGCTTCACCTATGTTCGAAGCACCTCGTTTTGGATTTGCTTCAGCACGGTTGGGTCAGCTTTCTGGAGAGCGACCTTGAAAGCTCGAGGATCTGAGTTCCTTTCACCCTCTTGTAGCCTCTCCGCAACGAACGAATTTAGATGGGCTGTCCGGACAGGATCCCGTTCATACACCTAACAATAGCTCAATTAGTGAGATTTCAAAAGGGGTAAAAACCTTACCGTTTTGCGTCGTTCATATTCTGGGGTGCCCTCGGTGCCCTGGTAGAACCATGAAGGAGCTTCATCGACATCCCAGTAGCGTTTGAGATGCGAGGAGCTAGAGGTATCGCACTAAGTCTCAACGTTAAGGGTCAATAAAACAGATCTGGCGTACTCGTCTCCGTTCGCGTCGTTGTTATCGTTCATGTTCTGCGCCTCTTTAATTTCACCGAAGACATCCAGCCAGAGGTTGAAGATTTCTGTCGGCAAACGTTCTAATACTTCTTTTCTTCCAGTTGATAGGAAGGAAGCAATCCCCATTGCTGTCAGTTTCCGGTGACGAGGTTCGCTCATGTTATCAAACTACAAGGATCACGATTAGCGTGATGATAAAAGGTCCACGAGAATACGCTTGCCTTGCCCCACCACTGATCCAGAAGACCCTCCATCAAGTAGCTTTCCTTCTGGTTGAGCTGGACAGCTGCAGCGGAGATCAGCTGGAGGAAGACCTGTGGATCGGCCATGACAATCCGAGAGAAAAGGTATATGTATTCCGTCATCATCATGATGTTTGACTGGAGAGGAGCACTTTGTCAGTAATGCAGGCGCCCCCCGAGGATTCGGATGGCCTACTTCATTTTCAACGAGCTTGTTCAAGATCCAAGCGAAGAGGCCCGAAGAATGGAAATGGGAAGCCCAAATACCGGAAGGCGTGAGCTGAACAAAGAGATTCATGAGGCCAACCAAATCCCTCATGTTGAGGATGAGTCCTTCGCCCTGTATTGCCATCATGAGGGCTTGAAAGAAATCTGCTCCATACGCCTGATAAACTATTTCAATTGAATCGTTGAAAAGAGATAGAGAGGGGTCATTACCTGCATCAAGCCGGGGGCATCTAAGAGAATGTAAGACTCGACAATGTTGATTATAGTGCCCATTAGATCAAAGTTTGTGGCGAGGAGTCGTAAGGCATCGGGAATAAGCTCAGATAAAGCCGGGGCTCCATTTACACTCGCAATTGTCGTAGTATTCCTCAAAGCCGTGAGCCAGAGGGTCAGACCGTCGTCATCAAGGTGAATGATAGACTAAAGAGAAGATTTAGCAAGGAGAAATGCAGGAAGTTCACGGAACGTACGGTTGGTGCGAGGCTCTCTCGGACAAGTGGCACTATAACGGCACTAAGAGTCGTCGACTGGTCCTTAATCGCTTCAATGAGCTTTGTAACTGTCACGAGCAAAGAACCCTTAAAAAGCCAATCGTCGCCAGCGGATGTCCCTGACAGCAAATGTCAGATGGCACCAGTGGATATAGCCCGATAAGTTGCTTACATAGTTGGGGAAGCGGAGAAATAATGATCGGTACGAACGGTGAGATCTTATAACGAAATCAGAAATGGAATCACCGCAATGCTTTAACACTCACCTGAGTACCAGTTAGCTCAATGACCACGTTGAGCGTATTATCCACTCTGCGCTTGCTCTCGAATGTTTCGGCCTCTCCGATCAAGCGTACGAGTTCACTAATTGTGGTTGGGAGATGAGGCAAGAAGTGATCCACGGCGAAGTGCACGGTCTAGTTGAAGAGAACGTCAGTTGACGCCTTCGCGCATGTGGATCAAATTCGTACATCCATACAATCCTTCAGAGCCGTTGCCGCTGTCAAGCGAACAACTGTGTCTGTTGAAGGCCCGCGATCCTTGAGAAGGTGTACAAGTACGTCCCATACTAGCGGGTTGGCGGGTGAGGCACAGTCTTCCGACACCCATTTTCCAATCAGCCAGGCAATGCGCCGTTTCATGATTGGATAGCTGTGAAAGGGTGTAAGAAGTTGCCATTCGAAGAGGGAAAAAGAGTATACCTGGGATTAGTAGGTTCCTTTGCTTCGACGGACAAGGTGTGCTGAAGCCATTGATCGAAAGGAATCACATCTTTGAGGCGATGTGCACAGCGACCCAGTGCACAATAGAGTGCCTCTTTCTGAACGACGCTACCGAGGTCGATAGCCGGTGTTACTGGATTCACAAGGTTAGTCAGCAGGATTAGTGATAAGCAGACTCGAGAAAGAGCGAACCGGCAGACTGTTTGAAAGACTCGGAAAGTAGTGGTACAATGTAGTCGCTGTAGTGGTTGGTCAACTGCAAGAGAACACGTTCACTACAAGGCTATCTCGCCAACATGAATAAAAGTCGAGTGTAAGATATGCCAGCTTCACATACTCTGATCTCGAATTCCCACTGATCATTTTCTTTGTCTTCAATGTTTAGCCATTCTTCGGGGTCAGCGAGCCAGTTTTCGAGATCTATAGGATTTAGCGGCATGAAGCGGGTGATGAGGAGCTGTGTGGCGTTCTGAACGAATTCTCTGGAAAGAGCTGCGAAAGTTAGTGTTGACCGCCCGAGAGGGCACAAAAGTGGCGTACTGTTCGGGTTATCCGTCCCATCTCGGCGTTTCGGAGCCCATTGGCTCAAGCTATCTTTGAACAACGCCATGCCCTGTACCAGGAATCGCGTCGGATAGACTGCTTCGTACGAGTCTGTTATTTACAGGAGTCGACCCAATTGTTAAATGTCAGAACAGTTTATACCGATGACAGAATGACTTGTATCATACCACCCACGAGTTCCATAGGACCACTAGTGGCCTCGACAACTTGCGACCAGTAGGACAGCACAAGATCTCCGCATTGTGGCAGGTCCACAAAGCGTGAAACATCCAGTTGCTCTAGCCGGCGGAAGTATTTCCCATAGGTCCTGACATGGTTAGTCAGAATCTCCAGGGGTTTGTGTGCCAGTGCCAGTTTTCCATTCCGCTTGAGTGCGATAACGATATCCCTCCTCAGACCAAAGAGTGCTTGGATGTAATTGTACGAGAAGCTAAAAAGTTGGGATTGCTACAAATGACTATCAGGGGATGAAATCATGGGAGTATATTATTCACCTACCCAAGCTTTAGCAGCCGCCGCCTCCTCTTTCGAATACTTGTCAATCCGCTGCCATGACCAAATAGCAATTTTGATCAGGGCTTTATACAGGAGATGGGTGAAGATAATATCTTGAAGAAGTTTGTCGGTGAGAATCGTTTCTGAGTTGAGCAACGACGACAGGTTTGACGCTAGAGTTGTATAGTAACCATAAATCCGGTCCCGGAATGCTTGCACGATCTACTTGTATATATTAGCGTGTATTCAGCATCCATTAATTCGGAAATCTAGGGGCTTACGTTTGCCATGACTTTGATGCCGTTTAACATCTTCATACTGGCGAACTCTTTAACAACAGCATTCAGAATACCCAGGCTCCTTCGGAGTATCAGAACATCCTGCGCATCATCTTGCCCAGCAGAATAGCGGTTGGTTAGTCTTGCATCTATCGTGCCAATAAGGTTGTCAAAGAGGTCTGGCCTGCAATGAATGAATTACTGATTTTTAATGTTGAGAGAAGGGAATGCCAACCAATTGCTGGGGAAATCTTGCCGAGCGATTTTGGAAACAATGATTTCATTGCATTCTGAGATCTGTGAATCAATGTTAGGGTGAGGCACCTCGAGTAAAAAAGCATCTTCCTACAGTGTCATCCATCTCGTCGAGGAAGCTCAGGGTTCGGCCACGGATTCTGATACGGTGTTCGTCCGAAAGGACTCTGAAACTCCAGGTTAATGGTGACAGATATGGAAAGGGGAGATAGGCGCGCACTTTCGAGATTTCCAGTGTCCTAGTGCGCTATTCTTGAATTGGATAATTGCCTGCTGTCGTATTGGTGTGGGCACTGTCTTTTGAGATGCAATCTCCTGCAACACATCGTATGTTCCTAGCATGTCGCACATCTCCTTCAGCCGTTTGCTCGAAGATTGTACTCGGGTGGGGTCTTGGCTTGAAGCATCGACAAGCACTTGATAGAGCTCTTGTGCATTGACTGTCTCCACGACGACCCCAAGCGCCACATTTCTGGGTCTATCGGCATTCATGATGGCAATGAACGACAGAATTGGTGCTCAAGTCAGGATTGGCGAGAAACACAGAGATTGGCGGATGGCTTATCCCGGTTAAAGCAGCGCTGAAGGCTAGAGGTGTGCACAAGGTTAGATCGTGTTAGATGAATGCAATCAGGGATGGAAATTGGTTATGGGTGCATCATTATTGGTGAGACAAAGATATGTCAACAAACGCGTCGCGGTCCGGTATTTGCCAGCTCATTCCTCAGGCCTCAGGAGACGCCCAGAGCCCTCCGCCAGTTCCTATTTCAAACCTATTTATGCTCTGTGTTTTTGCACGAGCACAGGTGCTCCGTCGTGTCTGCCTCGCCAGTCCTTGTTCAATGTCGCGCGTACCTTCATATACCCTTAAACTTTCCAGGCGTTTCGATGACGACGTGGTCGAGGATTCCGAACCGGAGCGGGAGGCTCAAAGGAACATACTATGCGGCAAACAGTCTGTACGGGTGGATCAGGTATCCACGCTGAAGAAGGTAACTCGTCCAGAAGGAGTCATTGACTTGACGGATTCGAACTCAGATAGCTCGGTACCAAGACTGAAAGTGAACCGCACGGCCTCTACCATTAAATCAGGTCCAGGTACGTTTGCGAGCGCCCTGAGATTGGCTTGTAATTAATATGCTTTATATAGCGCCACTTAGTCCTTCTTTGACAGCCCAGTCTTCCCCTAGTTTAGTGCCGCGACAACAGGCCTTGTCTCTCGGCCAGTTCGCATTCCAAAGCGAGTTGCCAAAAACTGCCTCGCGGTTCATTTCCACTGCTGTCGCACAGAAGGGAGCTCGACCCCCAGGCGGTGCGGCGGGGAGGAGGACAACTGCACGCGATCGCAAGAAAGCACTTTTAGCCGACATAAGCGTTTCTGAATCCGCGGTTTCTCGACTGCAGAAATGCGTATGTTGTGACGCGCGATGGACAACAAGGAAAACCGTTGCTCAAAAGCTCATTCATATCCAGGCATGTTCCAAGAAGCGTTCCTACACTTCCGAGACAGTGTCCATTCTTATCGGGAAGGAGCTCAACATAGTTGCGGAGACCAAAATAGAAGAGACCCCGGCAACGTTAGACACACATATGGAAGACGTTGTGAAGGATTCGCTTCCAAAAAAGAAAGGCAAGAAGAAGAAGGAATCTACGGTGCAGGTGTACAACAGTGAAACGCGCGAGACCATACTCAAGCGTGCACGAGCAATCCTAGGTCCAGCCGTTAATATCGATGAAGACCGGGAGGCCCTTGATTTTCCAGTGTCCACGCAAGCTCTTCGATCGTCATCTAATCCTACCCGAACGCTTGAGACTGGTATTTCCAAAACGGCACCCTCCTCTCCTACTTGGACCTTTCTCCCATCAAAACTTAGCTTTCAACAAAATCGCTATAATGAAGCTCCACACTCGCACTTATCTCTGTCAGGTGAAGAACTCTCGTTATATTCTGGGCGGTCAAACACAAGCGATTCAGTCAAGGTAAGCTCACCTTTATCGCCAACTTTTTGGGAACTCATAGCTTAAAGAACATTGACAGAGCCAGTGAACATGATTCGCCAATTCTGATGCCAGCTGCTCTCCTTTCGTCGGAAACAAATTGTTCTACCTCGGTGAACGAAGCTCTTGCCCAGGGAATATTTAGGATGTCGATCAACCCGGACGTCCAGCGCAATGCAGAGCATTTCGGTGATACTTCAGTATCGCCGGCATCTGTGGGCGAGGGACCCCCTAGAAGGCGGAGAGGACGCCCTCCATCCCGGCCCCCTTCTCACACCTCGACGAAGGACCAGACCGACACAAAAAAGAAAAATAGAGCACGAAAGCGGCGCATGACCGCGGCACATAAACGGTGGCAAGAAGAGTTCCGAGAGAAAATCATGCAAGACTTTGACCTATATAACCGAATTCTACGTTATGAGGTATGTATGATTATCAGTTTCATACGTCTGAGAGGCTGATGCCTAAGTTCAGCCTATTCATTTCGACGTTTTTCAGCGTCTGGCACCTCCAAATAAAACTCCCGGATCATACAAATCCAAGATCGTTTCATTTCTAGATTACCAGGCAAGCCTGCTTTCAAGCTTATTTATACAATTCAATGTCTAATTTTTCGTTGTTAGGCAATCAGTTTTCATAGTTATCAATCCCACAGACTCAAGCGACGCAGGCGTCGTAGCAGCCGTGGATTATTGCCTCGTAAATCGAAAATTCCATAAGGATATCTTAAGCAACTTATGATACAAGAGCTACGCATACTTGTCTCGGAATATTAGATCCAGTAATATAAAATATTGTCTGTTTTGCAAGCAATGGTTCCTCTATAAGGCAACCTCCGATAATCCTGCGACCTCTACAACACCCCCAATCAAGTGAAGACTTCCCGTGACAAGGACTTTCACAGGAAGAGATTTATTAATTTTCTTGATATGGTTGATCGCATGCTCAATCGAAGGAAATGTATGGATGTCGTCTTTGGGGTAATCGGGCAGTACGGAAGACCAAGCTGCCGCGAGTTGGTTCTGCGTTGTTAGTTTGGTGAGTTCATCATCGGATAGTGCTTTTGTGGTTAGATCTGCAACAGAATATATGAGAACTTAGTACTGTCACTGTGACCCGACTCGCCTCCTTTGAAATGACCGTCGGCATATGTAACATTGGTGCAAAAAATGACGTGGTCGAAGAACTTCGACGAATGGCACCTATTTTGGTTTGCCCACGTCACAATTCTGTCATGGATAGCCTCAAGGAAAGTTTGACCAGAGCGGCCGCTTGTACAGTTGAATACAAGAACCCGCTTCACTGGTGTTCTGTGTTACAAGTCAGAAGCATGAAGAATAGAGCTTTGAGTTGCAACTTACGACGCGTCGTCCTTAGAAGCCACTCCAACGCTAGGACTGAGGAACCAGTCCATACAGCAATCCAAACTCTCAAGTGTGTGAGCGCCATCCAGATACCATGTCAGATTGTTATCTACCGGATCTGGGACCGTTTGACAGCGACCCGGCCATTTGGTAGCCTTGAGGCCTTCAATGAAAGCTTGCGGGAGTTCGTCTGTGTCTTCAAGGGCGTTACGCTCTCTGAGGAATGTACGCGCGAGTTCAACAGCAATGGCGGCGTTTTGAATTTGATGCTTTCCAGCGAGACCTATGGCAGGGTGAAATGTGCCGTCCGAGGACAGGTAGATCTTTACCTACCTAAGGGAACATGGGATAAAGCATTAGACGGTTGCACAATGATGAATGAAGATGCCTAGTGACGAGCTTAATCATTGTTCAGTCTGCCAGTGGCAGGTGTTCCTACCCGTAGCTCCTGTGCTCGCTGTTTGATGACTTCCATTCCTTCAGGCGGTTGACTGACAGTGATTGCAGGTACACCTTCCTGCCAGAAGCGTCGAGTACAGGCCAGAGTTACTAGGAGATTGGCTAACCTTAAAAATTCCACCCTTCTGCCAAGCGATCTCCTTGAGCGTTCTCCCCAGTACAGAGACATGGTCAATTCCTAGAGCCGTGATACCAGTAACCACCGGTTTGGGCACGATATTGGTGCTGTCGTACGTTCCACCCACGCCAACTTCAAGAATGGTTGCGTCAACCTTCATCTTCAGAAATGTATGGAAAGCGAGGAGCGTCATAAAGCGGAAGTAGCCCGGCATGAGGCTTGTTGTTGGTAATTCTCTCTGCAGAACATGGATTGAGATATGACCACAACAAAATGAGATGTCACTGACATGGTTATTCACGACAAGTCTGTCCCATACTTCAAAAAAGTACTTGGTGAAATCTTCCTCCGAGATAGGAACACCATTTATGCGGATACGTTCTCGGACGGCAACCAGGTGAGGTGAAGTGTAGAGCCCTTGAATAATTTCGTATGAGCTAGCTGCAATGAACAGGCCGGGCTCTCATACCAACTTTCCAGGAAGGTTTTGTGTGCTGTAGAATCGAGTTCACGAAGGCGCTTGTGGATCCCTTCCCTTTGGTCCCGGTAATATGAATTACATTCAGCGCGTTGAGGTCGCTGGCCTATGGTGAACGTGTTAGAGCCGGGAGTCGTCCCGCTAGGGATACATGGCGTACAGAATAACCAATTCGCCCTAGATATTCTAACATCTCGGGTATCGCAAAGTTGCTCAGACGCCCCCCGGAGGCACGAACAGCTTCAAGCGTTGCGGCATTGGACTGGAGACTATTGAGGTGGTCTATAGCGTCTTGGTAAGTTCTAGTTGAGGACATGTATCGATACGGAGGGCGCTTAATGATAACACGAAGATGGATAGATTTGAAGAAGGATGATAAGAGGGATTTAGGAGGACCCATCCAAATGACTTGATCTAGCGAATAGTCAGCCAGAAGCCGGTAATACTCCGAAAAGATCTCTGTCACACTCGCATGCCTTGTGACGGTTCGTGACACCGCGTCGGGCTGCGACAGGCGGACGCGAGGCGGTGTCAATGCGACTCACCTTTATGCCTATTGATGTCTATTGCCTCAACGTTCAATACCACACTCAACGTAGAACTGTTCTCTTCTTGTGCATAACGCCAAACCCAGTTGTTCTCTGTTGGTAATAATGGAGCGTTACTTCCCCAAGGTCGCGAAAGCATCAAGTTCAGCCACCCCCAAAACTGAAGGCGGGACGGCACGATACCACCCATATAAACCTCAGCCCCTGCCACCAGAAAAAGAAATGAACAATACAAGCTGTATGTTGACCGTTGGACGATATACGTGATACAGATTGCTAAGAACATAAAGCTCAACAACAAAAACGTAAACTCTCGGTCAAAGAACTCAATCGGGCACTATTGCGCAATCTCGCCAGTGAACATAACCCAATAACACACTCTGATGCTGGTGAGCGAGCAGGTCAAGCATTTCAACTCGATATTCTCGTATCTCAGGAGTGACCATTGAGTGCAGACCGGGCTGTTTCCGTTTCGACAGGGCATCAAGTTAATGAAGAGCCCATAAACCGAAGGCAGTATCTTGAAGACCGGGAAAGGAAGTTGAAGATACAACGGAACTTAAGCCCCAATCCCAACGGCGTTCTCCGGTCCGTCCGCGTATATTTGAGTGGGTACCTGAACGGCACAACGGATCTTGAAATGAAAAGAATCATAGCTGAGGCTGGGGGCCAGACTGTGTGAGTACGCTTCCATTCATCCATCGTTCTGGAAGACTTAACCTCTTCTAGCATGGCACTATCCCAATGCACTCACATCGTCACCTCCCAATGGCTAAGTGGATCGAAAACACACCGACTTTTAACGGCGAGGACGCGAAATAAACCATACATTGTTTCTCCCGAGTGGATCTTTGATTCCATAGCCAAAGACAAGCGACAACCAGAACGCAGTTATGCTATATCAGCAGACAGCAGCCACCGGTCTCTCACCACATAAGTCGTGTATTTACTGCCTAAGACGATTTTACTTGTATACGCACACAGCTGTATATCTGGGAACGGTATGGACGTATGTAGACAATTTGTGTCAATGTATTTAAGTGCTCTTGTGATATTTAAAACACCGCATGCCGGGTTTCTAAGTATGATATAAAATACGAAATCCTGGCGCATATACCTGAAAGGAGTGAGGTCAGCATTCTAAACGTGATACAGCAGAGTAGGAAGATCAGGGCGATCCCAAGCGTATTTAAGGGAGCCAGGGTATTTATCGTCAAAGAAGCACTTGGTCTGGTGCACAGCAAAAAGATTCATCATAAAAGGAGATGAAACTTGCACACACCTTAGAGGCGAAGAGCGGAAGAGAGGAGTGAAAAAAAAAATATTGCCATACCATCACGCAATCAAGGGGTTTTTATTGATGTGTGTTTGGAGCACATGGTAATTCACACGGTATCTGATGCCTCGACGTCACAACCCACAAGGGTATTTTCAGGGCGTACATGCCATAGCCTTTACCGATCCTGAGCTTATAGTCTTCCTCTTGCTTCTCTCCTCGCTTCCTTACTTCTACGTTGCTGCCTTCGCACCCCCATTCCTTCTAACCTTTTGCCTCCATCCATCGTCTATGCACCATATCTTCACCCCCAATCACGTGCAACTCCTCAACGCTTGCTACCCTCCTTCCTCGGCCCTCCAAGCAGCGGGCCCCAACTATGCGCCCAACTCTCATGAACTGAGCCGTTTAACGTATTATGCGTAAGTACTTTCTGCCCTCGGAACAATCGCCCATCAACTCGGAACGCTCGCCAGGTCTAATAATCGCGGTAAATTAACTAAACTGGGAGTGGAATTGGAGAAGCGTCTCAAGACGGAATGTCGCAAAGCTTGCAATGGGAATCTCCGCATGAGAGCGTACGCCATTCTGTTAATCTTTGCCTGTTTTCTAACTGTAACAGGCTAAAGGTCTCTTCTCATCACCCTCTCAATATTCCGATCCCTGGCGTCAGAGTGCAAACGCGATATAGCGCTCTTATCGCCTTCCCTCGTTGCTTCTGTTGAAACGACCCTCGCTTCCCTTCCTGCGGATTTGGAAATTGCTGTTAGGGCAGCAAGTGTTGTGAGTGCCCAATCTCCTCCAGCTTTTAACATCCTTTGAGACAGTGGTGTCCAGTTCGCTGCTTGGACAACATACACCGACGGACATCTTATAGGTGCAGATAGTACACTTACTAGCAACTACCTGTCTGCTCTTCGCACCTTCGCTTCTCTTAGTCGCAGCGACGCTCCCGATCAAGAAACTCGGAACCGGTAGGCAGCTCATTATACGAAGATCCGTAACACTCCTGAGTTTGCTATAGCACAAGATTGATTGGACTTACCGCCCTGACAGCCGCTTTAAATTCAGAAGCGTTGTATAACGACTTCGTCCAATTTAGAGCACAAATCGCCCTTATCCTAAATCCGATTCTTCTTATCCTCCTCCGGTCGGACGTTTCCACGCTTAATGAACAGTATGTAGATTTGTCGATTCGTGTTGCACTCCATCCTCACGTCTGCAGGGCTACTGAGGTCAAAGACCGGGGGCCAGTCTCCCCTTACCTCGCAGAATTCCGCCAACGGCCAACGTATGAACGGCGGGCTGCTTCTATTCATATTCACGTCGACGGTGATAAAGGTCCCTCAAACGACGAAGTATCCGATGCAGCTCTCCGAGCCTTGTTCTCGCTCCTTAACCACGCAAACAGTCCTCAGTTGGGTTTCATAATGCAATCGACATGTGATAACCTTGACGAGCTCAAGGGCTGGAGTAAAACCGATCACTGTTGCTGGTTGACACAGAGGATTGCTGATTGGGCACAATACCAATACCGCTACGTTGTTCCTACTTGGTTAGTGGAACGTTTGCTCGAGAATCAGAACTCTGCAACGGTCACCCCCATGCACCAAGCGCTTACTGCAATGATTACCACCGTCCTAAACTCCCCTACCAGAATGATTAACCTCTCTTCGTCCGATATACTGTCGAATCTTACAACCACCCTCATCCGACGGACAGCTATTGATGCAGAAGATCCGCTAATCCCCTTGCTGGGGCGCTGCATAGCATCGCTCGGTACACATGTTTATTATTCCGATCAAATTCAGGATCTTGCTGTAAGTTTTCTATTTTTCATTTTGTCTACTGCTGATTCATTCCACCAGGGAGAGCTCATAGGTCGACTCATCACCGTCGAGGTTCAGGGTGTTCTGTCTCAAGGGAAACCCGGGTATTTCCGCGCCCGTTCCGCTGCTATTCGCGCTATCCTGGCGGGACTTTTAGGTCTCATTAAGACTGCCAACAAGTCCGACGCTAGTGCACAAAGTCATATACACAGGGCACCCTCACCCCCAAATTCGCCGATGGCCGATCGCTCTAGTCGAGATCTTACTCATGACAACCGCGCCGCTAGGAGGACCCGAGTTCCTCCTGATATCTGGCAAGACACTCTGAGTTTGATCTGTGATCGAGAAGTTGCAGTGCGGATGGATTACGCCAACACTCTCGTTTACTATCTCACTTACGAGATGCCAAAGTACGGGGATTGCCCGGATCCTGATGGCACCAAACGAGCTCGAAAGCTGGCCGAAGGGCCTTTCGTTCAGGCAGCCAATGCGAGTGCACTTCTACATCCTGGCGACGTTATTAACAAACTTCTGAACGCCCTGCACGCCTACTACTACATGTTGCTCACGTGCCCTGTCTTGGGCCCAACGTCGAGTTCCTCTCCAAATACGTCTTCCCCTGCGGTCATTGACTCCGCTGCGCCCCACAATCCTGTCCAAGAAGAGAATCCAAGGGACACAATAAATCAGGGCCGACGTGCTTCAATTTCTCCGTCTCAAGCAACTGGTCGACCGTCATTCTCACTATCCCAAGGACCACGTGATAGAAAAAACTCATTGGTTCATAAATATCTCAAATGTGCCCCCAGCTGCCTTTCGACTGCCCCCGCGGCATCCGTCAACGATATTCAAGATGCCTTCAAAGTGCTCCGGACGGTACAAGAGCAAATACCCATCAGAGGCTTGCTTGCGGGTGTTCCGATGCTTCTCGCGCTGCACCGAGCCATGAAAACATCAGATGAAAACCCCAGTCTTTTAAGGTGGATATTCGCCATAGACGAGTTGCTCGCAAGGGTCTGGCTTGCTATCGGTACAGTTTGGGGCGTACCTGAAGTGGTTGTATTGGCAGAACAGGTATGTTCGTTGGCATATCTCGAAAGTAGGGTCTGATTACGTTTATAGGCTCTTAAAACTATGAGAGTGTCCTTTATTGTGCCGCAGTCATCCCTATCCGAAGACACATTCCTTACTTTACAGGACTTCTCGTGGAATCAAGGTACTCCCTGGACTCCCGTTGATGGACAGGTGATACTCGCTGCCTTAGTGTCTAATGAAACTGTATTGGATGCATTCGGTGTCGACCAGGAGACTTTGTCTCGACGTCTTTCCACGTCCTGGACCCCCCAAGCGGCTCTGAATGATTGTAAGTCCCGTATGACTGACTTCACAGATGTGACTTGCTGATCATAATGCCAGTTGAACGGTTGTCTGGTTTTGAGGCAACGATACGGGGTGACGGTGTTTCGCCATTACTCAGGATTTCGCCTGCCCTGATGCATATGAACAATATGTCGCTTCAAAGCTTGGCCCGTTCGACTCGTGGCCTTGGAGTCACGGATCTCCGAGAAGCTCTCGAGGGAAGAAGTAGCATGTCGAACCCCGCGCTGGTTAGACCTCCATCGATATCCACACTTGACCACACATCTTCTCTTGTGAGCGGCGAAGTTGGTCTCCGCCTGACAAAATCACGCTCCAGGGGTCGCCCCAAGAAACGAGCTTCACCTTCCGCGGCTGGGGAGGTCCGGGATGTGCTGTCAAAACTGGGGATTGGGAAACAAAATGGGAATCTTCTAAAAGCATCATTTTCAGCTCTGCAGAAGTCGGACCAGCGATGATTAGTTATTATTTTATTGTTACCGCTATTTTCGTTTTGATGGACCTCATTCTTTTCGTCTCTGGGTATCATTATCGAATTAACCACATGGCAACTCATTTTATCACCAATTAGTTTTGCCATAAGTTACGAGTGTGCTGCAAGGTCGAGTCAAGGGACTACTGAGGAACCACGTGAGATCAAGTCACTTTCGCTTTAAGGAGTCGCGATTCGGATGCGCTGCCAATATACCGAATCACAAACTAATCTTCTTTTTCTAGATTGCCGCACATTCAATTCTTTGGACCTAGGGAACGACAGTAATGAAAACGGCCATAACAGGCATTACAACTCACCTTCAATCCCTCATTCAGGATCCTGAAGACGGGCCAAGCGTTTCTGACCACTTTCGGAGGGACGTCGATCAATGGCTCTCGTATGGATATCTCGTCACCACAGGCATCGCTTTTTCGCTCACCACTCATGCTTTTAGGCTAAACAAAAGCGCATCGAACCATCTAGTCGACGAGACTGGACAAGACGATGGGCTGGACGATACCGACGCCTCGATCCTGGACATGTACCTATTTAACGCGACGCAAGAAAGCGACGACAACGAGCTCATCTCAAAATTGCATAGGTCTGCATCCTCGAACTCGTGCAGCACATCATCTCTAATTGAATGACATACACAGGAATCCTAACCACGAGACACTGATCCCGGCTATCTTCGCGTTGCTTTCGTCTCAAGACGCCAATGATACTATATCTGAACAGATGGCCGAGCTTGTTGGATTTGAGAACTTGGACCTAGTGACAGAATTGTTGGAGAAACGCGAGACTGTCAAACAAGCAGTAAGTTTTCTGGACTCTCTGCTCCTTGCAGGAAATCAAACGCATCAGATCTCTCGTTATCTCCCCCAAGAACATTCGAAACCAACATGGAACGGGATACCGTCTGTGGTAGAACCAAGTGGGGCTATATTTTCAGCGGACTCCCCATTTCTCCTGATCATGGACATAAAATAGATATCGATCCCACAGATTTATCTGCAGAGGCTGCGCGAAGAAGGATGGAGAAGGCTTTCCAAGAGAATGCGATTAAACCCCTCTTCTCTGATGTTGCGGTTCGTTGACCTCATCCCCAAGAGATCCCAACTTCACTAATAACATTAGCACAAAGCTCCAGAGATGCTTCCGCATGTCTATAGCTCCTCGAATCTCTCCCAGAATAGCATTCTCTCACCGACAGGCCAGAAGTATATGTTGCCTCTGGGGACCGAGAGGAAATATCATGAGGTTCGCCAGGCTATAAAGCGGCAACTCGCACTCACGCATTTTTGTAGGAGTATGAAGAAGTGATAGTACCTCCTGCGAGGCCCGTTCCCCCTAAGTCAACGGAACGGTTAATCCCTATATCGGAACTCGACCTTCTCGCAAAGGGATGCTTTCCGGTGAGTCTTTGAGTCAACCGTAAGCGAACCGTGCCCTCATACCCCACCAGGGCTATACATCCCTCAATCGTATACAATCTATTGTCTATCCTACCGCGTATGGCACCAATGAAAACATGCTGATCTGCGGTAAGGTTCCGTTTTCCCCAGAGCCTGTATAAAACAACTCACTCAACCTTCTTAGCTCCAACTGGTGCCGTATGAATATTCTCTATCCTGCCCAACCACTCCTCTCTGAGCTGCTGCAACAGGGAAAAACGGACGTTGCCGTGCTAACGATCCTTCGCGTAATTGACCAGCACCGCTCGCGAGCTCCCCCCGGAACAGAACTACGCACCACGATCCATCGCGATGCCTTTAAAATTATTTACGTGTATGCTTCCTAAGCCTTCTCGCGGGATTCCCGCTGACGCTAATTCTAGTGCGCCAATGAAGGCTCTTGCAGCGGAAATCGTCCGCAAACTAGGGAAACGGCTTCGTTGGTTGTCGATAGAGGTCAGGGAGCTGACAGGTGTGTCTGCTGCAGCCTTGAATTTGAACTGTGGCTAACAGGATTAGGCGACATGCAGATGACTAAGGCCGAGATTGCGGCTACCCAAATTATTGTCACAACTCCGGAGAAGTGGGACGTCGTGACAAGGAAACCCACGGGCGAAGGAGAGCTTGCATCTGTGAGTCATATTGATCTCGCGTAAAGAATCAATGTTTTCATTTTGGCCTGTTGCAGAGCCTCAAATTGCTCATCATCGACGAGGTTCATCTGCTCAATGACGAACGTGGCGCTGTGATAGAAACAATAGTCGCAAGAACGCTTAGACAGGCGAATAGACCTATCTACCTATCGCAGCTCTTTTCAACTGATTAAATTGTCAGGTTGAGTCAAGCCAGTCCGTTATCCGCATAGTTGGATTGAGTGCAACTCTCCCTAACTTCCTAGATGTTGCAGAGTTCCTTAGGTGAGTTGTCTACTACTGAAATAGGACGCCTACATATATGATTTGTTTCTATAGCGTATCCAAGTACAAGGGTCTCTTCTATTTCGATTCCTCATTTCGTCCAATACCGCTGGAACAACATTTCTTGGGCATTAGAGGCAAGCCCGGAAGCGCACAGTCACGCAAGAACCTCGACCACGTCACGTTCCAAAAGGTGTCAGATCTGGTGGCACAAGGACATCAGGTTATGGTTTTCGTTCATGCTCGCAAAGAGACTGTGAAAGCAGCGATGGACCTTAAGGAAGCCGCTCTAACAAAAGGGAACATAGATGACTTCAGTTGCCAAGATCATCCGCAATGGGACCTGTTCCGGCGGGAGCTCAGTCAATCCCGAAACAAGGAGATGAAACAGCTTTATGACTATGGCTTCGGAATCCATCATGCAGGCATGTTAAGATCGGACCGGAATCTGATGGAGAAACTTTTTGGGGCCAGGGCTATCAAGGTAAGGCATTCCTCATTTCTTGCTAACTGATTCACGTCCTCACAGACGCTAGGTCTTATGTTGCACAGCTACTCTCGCTTGGGGTGTCAACTTGCCCGCGCATGCTGGTACGCGGGGTTATTCGACTGTTTGAATATTATAATCATACTGTGTGGGTAGTTATCATCAAGGGGACACAGGTGTACGATAGTTCTAAGGGCTCGTTTGTGGATTTGTCGGTTTTGGACGTACTGCAAGTCTTCGGTCGAGCTGGACGACCCGGGATGGAAGCGAGTGGAGAAGGCTACATTTGTACGACCGACGATAAACTCGCGCATTATCTCGAGACGGTCACCTCACAGGTACGAGAAAGACAGATACCTGCGTATAAGTCACCAACTTACATGAATCTAGAACCCTATCGAGTCGCAGTATGTTCAACAACCTTGCTATTGTTTCATATAATTCTGAACCCTCCTCCAGATTCTTCAAAGGTTTAATCGATGCACTGAACGCGGAAATATCTCTCGGAACGGTAGCAAACCCCCGCGATGCTGTTCAATGGCTTGGTTATACATATCTACATGTACGAATGAGAAAAAATCCGTTCTTCTATGGTGTGTCCTCTAACGGTCTGTGTGTCGCTCTCTCATGAGATACTCTCAGGGATTCCGCGGGAGACACTCCTGGATGATCCACAGCTTGGCGGAAAGCGACATGAGCTAATCAAGTACGCCATTGACAAGTTGGTTGATGCCAAAATGGTCGTTCAAGACCCCAAGACGGAAAGCTACGCAATCACTGAACTTGGAAGAATTGCAGCAAAATATTACCTCCGATACACTTCAGTGGAGATCTTTAACAAGGAGTTTCGTCCCAGGATGTCAGAAGCTGATGTATTGGCGATGCTCAGCATGAGCACTGAGGTAAGACCAATGACCCAGTGTATTCACCATTTGTCACCGCTTTGCCTAACTCTTCCCAGTTCGACCAGATACAACTACGAGACTCGGAAACGAAAGAGTTAGAACAGCTCATGGAGCGTGCTCCGTGTGATGTCAAGGTGAATAAACTGCTACTGCTTCTGAATAAAACTGATGGCGATTGTACAAGGGTGGCGTCGACACAAGCCAGGGCAAAGTCAATATCCTGCTTCAGGCGTATATCTCGCAAGAAGTTATCGATGACTTTGCTCTGGTATCTGATATGGCCTATGTCGCTCAGAATGGTGGTCGAATTATCCGCGCACTTCTGGAAATTGCGTTCAGTCGGAAATGGGCCAATGTCACGATGGGGCTCATGGGAATGAGCAAAGCCATTGAAAAACGGCTTTGGCCATACGAACACCCACTGCGACAATTCGAACTCAGGGCTGAGACGTTGTATAGGGTACAGGAGTGGGCAGACGAATGGAGCGTTCAAGAGCTCCTCACCCTTGATGCGGCTTCTTTGGGCGAACTCGTCCATCTCAACGAACCACAGGGCCAGGCAATCCTGAAGGCGGCGAAACAGTTCCCGTTGCTGCAGGTTAATTACAATTTACGGCCGCTCGGACCTGATGTCCTCAACATTTCGGTTCGCCTCACGCGGAACTTCTCATGGAATTCTCGACTGCATGGGAATGCGGAACCATTCTGGGTCTGGGTGGAGGACCATGAAGGACTGACGATACTGCAACTCGTGCATCTCATCATCCGGCCCACTACAGAATCAACGAAATTCGAATTCATCATCACCATACCGAATGGAATCCCGCCTCCTTTTGTGACATTACGCGTCGTCTCTGATCGCTGGATCGGCGCTGAAGATGAGGTCCAAGTCCCGCTTGAGTCATTGGTGATGCCTGTATCCTCAAGAAGTCATACTCCCCTGTTACCACTTCCGCTGCTCTCTACCTCGGTTATCAAGAACCCTGTTCTGGAAGCATCTTTGTCACAGATAGTACCTACCTTCAATGCTATTCAATCACAGGCTTTCTGGATCTCTGTGAACACCTATTATCACACTTTACTATGTGCACCTAGTGGGAATGGGAAATCCACGCTAGCAAGGATACTTGCCCTGTGCGTCGTGTGTGACCTTTTGTCTAGATTTCTAATTATTGATCCTGCGTCTTCTAGGCTGGCAACGCAAGCGAAATCTGACTTCTGGACTATGATTGTTACCCCTCACCAAAGTGGCGCACATGAACTGTATGCAGACCTCTACCCATTGTGTTCAGTCATCGACATTCCCCTTGAATTGGCTTCACCAATAAGGGCCTTGTCACGCCCGAGGGGTAGACTAGTACGCATCGTCCCTGCCGGCAACCTCCTCGTATCCTTGACTTCGTTTGATCCACGCAAGAACGTAGCTGGCCTCAATCTAGTTATCTGCGACGACCTTGAACAGCTTGATTCAACGTACGAATGGGCTGTATCCCTCCTCCGACATGCTACCCAATCACACCCGACAAGATACGTTGGGCTCTCCTGTTCACTCAGTGATCCAGCAGATCTTGCAGACTGGTTGAACGTCCACCCAGCTGCACTCATTAGCTTCCGACCTCGGGATCGTGACCAAATACTAAACTTTAATGTCCAAACGTTCACCATCCCACACTCGGCCTCTCTCTTCAAAGCTATGGCTAAACCTGCGCACACAGCCATAGAAACTGCGCCTGTGGGCGAAAGCGCGATCGTCTTTGTCTCATCCCGAGGAATATGTCGATCTATTGCGCTCAACCTCCTCACGCAGTGTATGCTAGAGATGGAGTCGATGAGGGGATACCTACCCGAAAACATATCGAACGAGTACATCGAGGATGTGTGCACGCGACTGCAAGATCCATCTCTTGCTGACTTTGTTGGCAAAGGGGTCGGCTTCTTCCATGGCGGGATCAAGAAGCAAGATCGCCTACTTATGCTTGGGTTATTTGCGGAGGGGGCAATACGAGTGCTCATTGTCCCACACGACTCGGCAATGTCATTGCCCGTTCGTGCAGCAGTCGTGGTTGTGATGGGGACACAATATGTCAGCGTGACGGAGACATCGTCCAGCACGGGGGACCGACAAGTACAAGACTACAGCCTCGCAAAAATTGTTCGGATGCAGAGCTGTGCTGTGAGGCATTCTGGCGCTGGCCATT
Source organism: Podaxis sp. C-F-92630 (assembly GCA_018524945.1). Classification (NCBI taxonomy): domain Eukaryota; kingdom Fungi; phylum Basidiomycota; class Agaricomycetes; order Agaricales; family Agaricaceae; genus Podaxis; species Podaxis sp. C-F-92630. Next base: position 708,716 of record JAEUWS010000982.1, read on the forward strand.
TCTTCTTGTTCTGCCAGGCAGAGGCGAAGGATACGTTGACGCGATTCTTGAATGATGGGTTGCCTTTGGAGTCAGAATTACTAGAGAGTTCTGTATTAGCGGATTGGATGAAGGCGCAAAAGGTGGACTGGAATTCAAAGAAACAGGATCTGGTGGATGCACTGTCATTTTCATTCCTCTCACGTCGAGTTGTGACGAACCCGGCATATTACGATTGCTCGTCCAAGGATAGGAACGAGAATCTCTCTCATATAGTGGATGCACTCGTGGAGGAGGTTTCTCGGAGTAACTTGGAGGAACCATAGTTTGACGCGATGGGAAGCAAAGAACCAAGAGCGCATTTTGGTATTTTTCTCTACAAATAGTGGAAAATAGTCAGAGATACAAGTACACTACATAAATACATCCACAGCATTGAAGATAGCTGACAAAGGTATATCTATCTGCATGTCTAGGTGACTCAATGCTTAAGATATTTCTTGAGGCCCTGCAAACGTTCCGAGGCGGCTTTAAGGGTATCGGTATCCTTGCAGAACGCGAAACGCGCGTATGCTTCCCCAATGTTGGCGTGTTCCTCGCAATAAAACTGGATAGGAATCGAATAAACAACGATATGTTATCGGTGAGGTTGATATTCCCTACCTCGCTAACGGGGATGGAGGATACTCCGATTTCCATTGCGATGAACCAGCAAGCTCTGATATGATACAGACACAGACATAAACCGATCAAAGTTTCTTCCAAGAGAGGAGCATGGGAATGCTTACCTGAAGTCACGGCCACGTCCTTGAACACTCTCGGGGAAGGGGTAATCTTCAGGGAAGTCGACGTTGGAAATATCCTGTGAATAGAAAGCTTGTCAACAAGTGGACATGTTTTTATAAAGGATAGACCAACCAAGAGAATGAAATAGCTACCCTCAGGTAAGGTATACTTTAGGCCAAGTTTATCGAAGGCGTCGACAAGAATAGCACGGCGCTCTGCGTATTGGTCGCGCTGGATATCAAAGAACTTGCGTTTGTTCGCTTGCTCGAGACCAGCTGCAGCGGCTTCCTGTAATGGAGAGTTGGAGCAGAAGACGATACGGGTTGTGGCAGCGAGTGTCGGTTGGATGATGGACTTGGGAGCGATGAGCCAGCCGATACGCCAACCCGTAGCGGCAAAAGCCTCTGGATGAATATATTCAACAACCAAAGCCAGATATAGGGTAGAATGCAATTAGCTGGAAAACTTACTTCCGGCAGAACCAACCGTCACCGTTCGATCCCACATGCCTGGGAGAGTTGCTATGCGGACATGTTCTTTGTTATCAAATAACAAACAATCATACTGTCATTCATATTTGATTGAGCGAAGGCTCGGAGGGAATTATAGACCAAATTGATGATACGCACGACTTCGTCCGACATCACGAGAAGATTGAATTCTTCGGCGATAGCAGCGATGGCTTCCAGTTCCTTCCGCGTGAAGACCTTGCCAACAGGATTGTGAGGAGTGTTGACAATGATCATCTTCGTTCGGGAAGTAATGGCGCGCCTGTGGATACAAAAAATGAGATGCGTAATCAAAACGAATGTACGCGGTGCCAACCTAATTTCGTCTATGTTGATGGTCCAGTCATCGCTCGTGGGCTTTTCTATGTGGGCAGGCGGGGGATGCAGGGGGACGTAAACAGGCTTCCCTCCGTTGAAAGTCACAGAGGGAAGGTATTGGTCGAAGAAGGGTTCGAACATGATGACTTCATCTCCTTGTTCGAGGAACGCAGTGAAGACAGAATATTGACCTGTCGAAAAATGAGATATTGACTAACGTCTGCACGTTCAGGTCGCATACCTTCATTGGCTCCACTGGTGACTAAGATCTCCGACTCGACGTCGAGGCTCCTACCAAAAAGAGGATCGTAAAAAGTCTTGAGGGCCTCGCGCAGGCGGATGCGGCCACGGGGGTGCGAGTAGTGGTTCGGTGCGACAGTGTTAAGGGCTTGTTCGGCAGCCTCTGTGATCCACTTGGGAGGGGCAAAGTTCATATATCCCTGGCCTAGATTTAGGCAATCGGGAGGAAGGTTGGCGGCACTGGTAACAAGGTGGCACGATAAGATTGGTTGTGGATGAGAAAACTGAGAACGAACTTGAAGATAGACCAGACATCTTGGGCGAGTGCCCGACCTTCCCTCAGCCGAGAAGAGAATGGGATGAGATTGGAGCGGTCCTTGGGCTTGTGAACGCCGTTTGCAAGAGAAGACATTGGACGACAGGAGAGGAAGCGAAAGCGGGGCGGCGATGACTTGATAGAGGAGAAAATTTGAGCCAGCATGCGTAGAAGAAATCTCCACTTATATTTAGACCAGCGCTGTCCACTTGAGCTGATGTCGCCATCCGACAACGCCATCGGCTTTCGGCTTACGTCGCTCCGTCTCTCCACGTCCCGGTCTACATCGCCTAGCGCCTTTCATAGAATTTACCATTCCCACCACCTCTAGTGCCCGCCCAGGCCCGCCCTCGGTGTCGATCTTTGTTGGTTCACCCAAGCACTCGTGGCCATATTGATCGAGGAACTGATCCATCGCGTGCATACATATGCTTGTCTATGGGCTCCTGGTGAACTACTTGTCTACCTGTACCCCCCTCCCCTGATGGTCGTATCACCAACCTCTGCTTATATGTCCGCTGGCAAGGATTGGAGAAGCGCTGACGTTATCACATCGTTCCAATTTTGGCTCACCCGAGGTGCATTTGTACCAACTGGGGTGTCCAGACAGGCGCAAGGTCACTCAAGCACCGTGCTGCACCGGCGTGCAACCGAATCTTATCCGCGATGATGTCCCACTGAACTGGCTCACAAACATCGTTAGATTTCCTGGAGGTCCTGTTTCGAGTTTGGGGCCATTTTCGATGGATACACCTTGACCACTCCTTCCCTTCTCCTGCCAGTTGTTCCGACGATGTGTTCTTCATATTCCCGAGCCAAACCACATGCACTTTGCTTCATTCATTTTCTCCGTTCCTGTTCGTGTCCAGTGGTCATCTCCAAGAGATCTCAGCCCGCGTCCAGTTCTCCCCACCACCAAAAACAGGGCAGAGTTTCCCTTGCACAAGGGATAAAAGGTTATCGGAACCAATCTCCTGCGCTCAGGTCGTTTTCATGCGCGCAACGCACCCCAACAACCCAATCACGGCAGTCGCAACACAAAATTCATCTTCCAGTCGCGCTGACCGTCTCATCCGCGACCAGAAACAACATGAGAAGGTTGTACAACTCTGGACCTTTCTTGGCTGTATTTTAGGCTTCCTGACTCTGATTAATTTGCTCTGTACTCTGCGGCTTTACCTCCGAAAGCGATCATCGGTCGCCCCTGCTCAGCGAGGAACAGGCGTTGACAAGGAGAAGCTCGCGTCTGGTCTCACTCCGAGCGTTTGGTCTAGGTCTATTGCTGCCCTGGCGACTACTTACAGAGTAATTGCCTTTCGGCTTTTTCTGCCCATTGGCTTTGGAACACGCCTGCTTTTCTCCGAGACGGTGTTCATCTGTATCTACATGGCTTCTTTGTTGATCTGGCTACTCGTCGACAGTATGTCGGTTCCTCGGTATTTTGTGGTGCCGCGGTTGACGAAAAATACCCTAGCTCGTGATCTTACGGTGATGTTCTATGAGGACCGTGCTGCTCACCTGGCTTCCTGTCAACTCCCACTTATTGTGGCGCTTGCCGGGAAAAACAATATTGTATCTTGTAAGTGACGCAGGAACTGCTTGCACGCCCCGTATTCAGCCCTTCACATTCCTTTAGTTTTAACTGGCATAGGTCATGAGAAGGTTTGCTCGGAGGCTCGATTCCCTGTCAGTTTTGGCTCATGTATGGCAGCTCAACGTCCTTCATCGTGCAGCTTCAAGGTCAATTCTGTTACTCTTGTGGTTACACGCCGCCACACGGGTAGCCTCGGGGTATGTCCTAGCCTTGCCCTCAGAGACAACATCGCTCACCTCCTGAACTAGTCTTCCGCCACAATTCGACCTCACTCACGATTGGGTTCGTTCCGGTGCTGTCGCACTGGGCGCATTGACATTGGCGGCGATATTGTCAGTCCGGCCCATACGGACTGCTGCTTTTGAACTGTTCCTCATTTCACATATTCTTCTCATCTTGTAAGGACATCCGTGCGAACTTCTGCGGCATGCTTACTGACTGCTTACAGCATCTTCTTGGTAGCGGGCTACTATCATGCCCGCGAACAAGGGTGAGTTTGTCAACGACATACCTCCGACTGCGACTGAGTAGACTCAACGGTTTTCATCAGCATGGGTGACTACATATGGCCGGCCTTGATGTTATGGGCTCTTGATCGCATCTTTCGTGTGTTGAGGATCGTCTGGAACAATCGGCTATGGGTTGTCGGTGAATCTAGGTATTCACTTGCGACTGTAGAACTCGTATCTAATGACACCATTCGGCTCTCACTCGCTCGCCGTTTCAAATGGAGACCCGGCCAGCACGCATACGTCATCCTCCCAACAATTAGCAGGTTGCCATTCGAAGCCCATCCATTCACTATCGCTAGTATACCGGCTCATCCAAGGAATGATGGTGCCAATAGTTCGGGAGATAACAGCATCGTTTTCCTCATCCGCGGGCGTTCTGGGATGACCGGACGTTTGCGCCGACTAGCGGCACGGGAAAACCGCTCCACCACCACTATCCCTGCCTTGGTTGATGGTCCGTACGGGTGTCCGCCAGATTTGCTGAACTTTACCACGTGCATTCTCATAGCAGGTGAGTATAAGTTCCGAGAGTCGACAATTTCGATATTCACTGTGTCGTAGGAGGTTCAGGAATCTCTTACACGCTTCCCCTACTGTTAAATCTACTTCGGTGCGTTCCCTATGTCGTAAACAGCGCGTGAAAATGCTCATGCCCACTTTACGTTGTCAATGCTCAACGCGAACTCATTCGATAGTTCAAGTTTTGACGGGATAAGATCGGAAGTACAACGAGTTGTTTTTATTTGGGCGATTCGCGATCCAGGTATGTAGCTCGGTCACTGGAGTTCCTGTGAATCATCGACCTGACCAATAACCATGTGTTCCTAGATCACCTGGAATGGATATCTAAGACACTCTCGGAAGCACTCGAAGCATCCCCATCTACGTTGTCAGTAGAACCTCGGATTTATATCACTGGTTCAAAGGTCCCGACAGTCCCTGTCTTGCCGATTCCATCATCCGCCCCTTCCAGACCAACTGCCTCGAGCTCGAACTCATCTAACGGGGGCAACAGCAGCCCTGATATCTCGATCGAGGACAAACATGAACTACCAGCATACTCGGCACTTAAGATAATTCATGGGAGACCTAGTATTCGCAAGTTACTCCACGACGAGATATCCGCTTCTCTTGGATCCGTTTCTGTCGATGGTACGTATAGTTTACCCGAAGAACAGTGGATAATAGTTCAGTCCTTGAGACTTGATATTTTTGGAATCTCGTACTATCGCGCTTGCCGATAGGGCTTTGCCTTGCGAAGTGCTAGGTACTGACCCATTGGTTAATTTAGTCGCAGGACCATCGAGCCTATCGGACTCAATCCGCCGAGCACTCACTTCGGGAGTTGCGAGCCCCCAAGCTGCGTTTAGTGGGATGCCGCCGGTGACATTGCATGTGGAGAAGTTTGGTATGTGATTCCATGAAATGATCGAGAAAAGAATGTGGGGTGAAGAGATGTAACGATGTATATCCGATTTTCGTAGCCTATGCCTATTTGCCCTATTTGTGAAATGCGGGGAGTTGTGGGGTTTTGCTTCGAGGTTGTTCCGGTGTTCCGGGGTTACAGGAATGAGCAATATAGAATAGGAAGCCTTTGATTCTTCGAAGATGAATTACGACTTGTGCTATAGTTGTGTGGGGAGTCGCGTGATATTGTGTGCATCACTTTGGACGTCAATACCGTATTGTTGGTCTAAGTCAATTGCTTGATGTCTTTGGGACATTAGTTCCGACGAATCTGAGTCATGCAGATGAAATTTTATCTTTTTATTATCTTAAACTAATTGTTTCATAATATGAATCCCTCGGCTAATAGGTGGAAAGCGAGCTTGAACACGATGACGCCCAAGTTAAACGCTTCAACGCCATCAGTAACGCAGGTGACAGTGACCACCTACCATACAAGGTAAGCGTAAATATCGAGAGTTCCACGAGTCCTCTGCCTTGACTTCAAGCAAGCTTTCGGCAGCTTGGTTTATATCTTTTGTGGGGTAGCTGGTCGTCGCTCGCAATGTCAGACCCACTACATCAACACGTGGAATACTTGGCCACCATTGAAGAGTAAGAGAAGATACTCGACTCATGACCATGGATCTTGTGAGCTGACTTTTCTTTTCTTGTAGAACCTCGGACTCGCATGTGACAACTCCGGATGAAGGCGATTCAGATGACGACTGGGAAGCTCATAGAAGGGCTCTTGCGCAACGTGAAGAGGAATCTTCCCACCCGTTGGTAGCTGGACACCGCGAAACCGAAGACGAAGATGACGATGGAGAATTCGTATACCCTGGAGGGAGTTCAACCAATGCACCCGAGGCCGAAACTACTCTTGCATCAACGTCAATACCAGAGCAAGAAAGCGCACCAGATAACATAGTATCGACGGAGCGTGTCACAGTAACCGAGACGCCAGAACCTTCATCGTCCGAAGCTATTCCTCACTCTCCAATAATTGTCGAAACCCCTCCCTCGCCCGAGCCCCGTTTGTCTCCTCTTGTTCCCGAGGTAGCCCCTGGGTCTTCCCAACAGCACCTGCAGCCAGCAGTGTCCCAGCCACTTCCACCGACACTTCCTTCTCCTGCACAGCTTGAGTCGCTCTATGCCGCGGCGTCTAGTGGAGACTTGCCACTGCTCAAGCGACTTTTTAGGAATGCTTTAAAGAGCAACGATGTGCAACAGTTCAGTTTGGCTAATGATGCGTCGACGAGGACGGGGTTCACAGCACTTCATGCAGCTGCAAGCAGAGGTCATCTGGATATTGTTCAATGGCGTGAGTGGTTTCCACGTTTGATTTTGATTTCTGGAATCTGACGGGCTGCAGTTGTTGAGGATTGTGGAGCTATGCCTGACCTTGAGGACAGAGAAGGAGAGGTACGTTTGCCTATAGAATTGTCCAAATTGTAATTTATTAATTCCCTGACAGACAGCACTCCATAAAGCGGCACTCAATGGACATATGCCTGTCGTTAGCTATCTAGTCCCTCGTAAAGCGGATGTCCATGCCCGCGATGCCGATGGTTGGACTGCCCTTCACAATGCCTGTTCCAAGGTGTGATCATGTTTGATTCACGGTTTATCATGGACTGAAGGTAAAGGGTTGATAGGGATACCTGGATATCGTGAAATACCTTTGCGAGGAAGGCGGAGCTGCAACGCCGGTGAACGGGGTTCCGGGCGTTGATGTTCGTAGCAAAGATGGGTGGACCCCCCTGAGTACGTCTGTTCGATAAACCCCCATCTATTCGATCTAACCAGATAACAGTGAATGCGGCCTCTAAAGGGCATCTTCCTGTCGTTCTTTATCTTCTTACAAAACAAAACGCCAACCCCCTAATACGAAACAAATGGGGGGAGACAGCTTACGATGCTGCTGCTGCCGTCTTTGAAGTCTGGATTTGTGAGGTGTGATCGTTCTTGTGCATCAGAGGATTGTGCATTTATCATATGATAGGTATTGCAACAAGCCGAGGCTGAGCGGTGGCGTGGTACGGCGACTCCCTACAATCCCCTATTGGTCCACACGACGCTCCCTATTATTTTGTACGAAAACCAGCGACTCGATCTGCGCCTCAAAACTGTTGCTACGTCTGGCGGACGTCCCAAGTTCTCTGCTTCAGGACTTGGGAAACGCGGGCGTCGTGCGCCCTTGGAGTTGAAACTACCACGGCCGGATGAGGAAACTGGCGTTCGCTTGATACCTGCCTCCAGGAGCGGTGTTCAACTTCCATTCCGCGATGCCCCTTGGGATATCCCACGACCAGTCAACGTCGAGAGGTCTGTTCCTGATAACACTGAGAGAAGTCACTTCTGGCTGTATGTATCTTGCGTCCAATCCGCGTTCCGTTGAGGCTGATGTCTTATTCTCGAAGGTCTGATTGGACACTTGATGTCACACCCCCAGGGGTAGATGCTGAGGAAGGATGGCAATACGCACAATCTTTTGATGAGCCCGATGACAAATGGACAGGAGAGCGACCACCACACCTTGAACGGATTTTGAACGGTAGCGGGGTAGTCGCCGCTGGGTTTGGTGCTTCCTCTTCGCGAAATGCTTCTCTCTCTTCTCCTATTCCCGGCCGTTCACCGCCGACTTGGGTTCGTCGTCGTCGCTGGGTTAGGATCATGAGGCGACGGCTGGATATACCCCCCCTGCCTTACCTCGAGCCCGATGGAGCAATGTATCATTTGGACTCTGATGGCACCCTGATACCCTATGTTGAGGAGCCGCAACAGGATCCCAATGAAGGTGAAGGGCAGGAGTTGGGTACAATGACTTCTGCATTCTTTTCCTCCGCTCAGGACTATGTTGGTCGAGCTCGTTATCTCGCCGGAAATTCTCCTCGTGACAACGACGAGAGCAACCCTACATCGGCTGTTGATGCTCGGCGTGCTATTGCGAAACTTGAACGAGCTACGGCTGAATTACGCCAAGGCATCTTGAGTGAGTGTCCTGTTGTGCATCCACTGTAATTAACATGCTCACAAATTATAGGTGATGACGATGTCGAACGCAGGACGCACGCAGAGGTATTATTGAATGCATATAGTCGAGAACTAGAGCGCCGAAGACTGGCGGCGGGTGCTCAGGGGTTATTATTGACAGGCCAAGGTTCGCGAAAGAAAGTAAGCTACCCTGGCCTTGTACTGACCTGGTGTTAGATGATGATCAGTACGATGACGATGATGCGAGCTCCGAAGAGGAGTTCCGTTATCCATCTGCAACTCCCGAGAGACCAGCCTCAAGAGCCTCGAATCAAACGGACTACTTCAACAGGCCTGGAGTCTCGCGTGCACCTACGGATCTCACTCCTCAACTCTCTCAAGCGCCAGAGTTTCGTGTTCCCACTCGGGAGGCACCTCAAAAGGTTGTCACTCCACACTGGACCCCTCCCACTCCTCATCAACTAACCGCTCAGTGGGAGCGGGACGACCAAGTACACCAATGCAGAGATTGCCAGAGACGGTTTACATTTTTGCTTCGTCGCGTATGTGCACATTTTACTTCTAGGCCAGAGACTCAAACTGATTTCTAATTTTTCGGTTTTAGCATGTGAGTGCACGATTCTGAGCAGTGATGACAAAGAATGATACTAAACGTCGCCCTAGCATTGTCGGAAATGTGGCAGGATCTTTTGTGACCGTTGTTCGTCCTTCAGGGTACTGCTTGATCCCACTGACATCGTTCATGATCCGGCTGGGCCAGAGCCAACTGGCTCCTCAAGCTCGCAACGGGTCTGTCACGCATGTTATGACGAAGTCTTTGCTGGCGTGCCCTCCAGATTAAGCAACCGAGGAAACGCAATTGAACGGATCGTCGTTGACCAAGAGCGATTGACCGTTCCAGGTGGTGTGACGAGAAGGCAGTCGAGCTCGCAGCTCAGTGACCTTGCGGAGTACGTTCCTCCTGATCTATCCCTGAACTGATCAAGGGTAACCATGATAATACAGTTGTCCTGTGTGTAATCAGAACTTGGACGAGGTTGGTGACGCCGCAGAGCAGGAAGAACATGTCAGGCAGTGCTTGGAAGGTGGTTCTGGACAAGGTCCCACAACTTCTCGGTATCTCGTTTATAGGCTCCCGGCTGAAAGCGCTTTGCTTGGTGTTGAATGTGAGTTGACATGGCCGCCTCTGACACCAGGTTGTTTATTAACAATTATGTCTCAGGTGTTATTTGTCTGGAGGAATTCGTCAAAGGTAAACAGATCACATAGAAATCTCTTGTCTGGGATTAACATTGTAAACCAGGCTCTACTGTTGCTCGTCTGAGCTGTTTCTGCAGCTTCCATAATAGTGAGTTATTTGTGATCAGCCCGTTGGAGAGTAGATCTGTTAATGGCTCTTAACTAGCCTGTCTTTCTTCTTGGCTGCAGCGCGGAAAGAGCTGCCCAGTCCATGCTCGCTGATGTTTATACTGATTTTCCCTCATATTACGTATCCATCTGGATATTAGATACACTACTGGGTTGCGGTCTAGAAGTACACTTAATAGTATTCCACTCGCTACTTCTGTTAGTCACCCTCGTCACGAGGCTCATAGAAGGTACTATAACGGATTCGACTTTCGTCAATCCGTATGATATCGGAGAGATCTTCATAGTCCGGTTCAACAATGTCCTGTCCTTTGCGGCCATCGTCTTGGTCATCTTCGAACCAAGTTGAAGGATCTTCGTCGTCAGAGTCCATGTCCGAGTCATCTTCCAGGTCTGATTCAGTGGGTTTGTGGTTCCTGAAAACATGTCAGCCCGGGTTATGAAGGATAAGGCGACAAATCGACATACATGAATGCCCATATGCGAGCTTCTCTCTCTTGCCTTGTCAGGAATTCTCCATTTATTGGGATACCTTGTCTCCGTTTTTTCTCAAGGACGCGTTGTTCACGTTCCTTGTCCTTCAAGAATGCCTGGCGTTCGAGCTCCATGGCTTCCTGCATACTGAATCCAGAGTGGCCATTACCATGGTTCGGGCCTAGTGCAACGCTTTGTCCCTAGAGTTACTTTCAACCCCGCTAAAGACGTCTAAGGACAAATGGTCGACTTACGAATCGTGCCAATGCTTTCTTTTTGGCTTCGAGAGTTCTGCTGGTGGGAGGTTCTGGTGGCGGGTCAATGGCCATGTCGTTCTCTCCACGTATCTTGGTATTCTTCAGTCCTGTGTTGATTATTTCCATTCCATCGAGCTCAATTAACCGAGATTCTACAGCAGCTTGCTCAGCTAATACCCTTTGAACGTAAGTGGAAGTAGACGCTCCCCTACGAGAGATCGGGTTAGATGTGGACGGGTGTTGGACGGAAGATCATGCGCACGGTGAGGCTAGGACGTTGCTGTTAAGTCTGTGGAGGTCTTGCAGCTCGCGGAGTGTCATTTCTGCTATGGGACGTGGTTTGGGTCTTGGTGAGGGACGGAAGCCTGGAAGGACGGTCTGCTGTTTGCGGCGGGGCGATGTAGGAGACACGGGGCTCAGGGGCGGCGAGCCCCTTGAGGATCCCATAAGACTTCTTGTTGGAGAGGACGTGGTGGCTGAGAGAAACAGAACGAAGGACGGGAATTTATATGCGTAGCCACTTCCGTGGGGTCAGTGCGATATCAGGCCGCTGCCATACAAGATACAACATCCTTCTATATCTAGCGCCTCCTCCGAGGGGTGATCTTTCTCTTTTAAGGTCAATTCATCCGACCCCTTCAATCAGAACTTTATCACAGTGCAGCCCTTGTTTAGAAAATACAGTCAAAATAAAACAATAACAGCATATGTGATGCATATGCTCGCGCAAGAGCCAACATTGCCCGAACAGGAGGACAAAGCGGAAGAGATGCTATGTTACATGTACATATCACCCTAAACAGCGTATAAGCACGCAGTAAATGGCGTCAGAATGTGTCAGAACTCACGGCTCCGGGGGGCATAAATTCATCATTGTCAGGTTCTCCGCTCGCGGGTCCATTACCACCTCTTCCCCGACCCGGGAACCCAGGAAAACCTCCCCGACGTCGAGGATACGGCTCTGGACCGATTGGGTCAAACCTCGCGCCAGGGGGTGCCCCCATTGGGGGTAAGAAACCATCACCGCCCCACGGACCCCGGGGAAGAATGCCGCCACGTGGGGCACCGAATATCGGGTGATCAGGCCCAACGTACATACCGTCACCGCTATTTCCTGGTGGGAAGAGGCTGGGAGGACTGAATGGATTTGATGCGAATGGGTCAAGGTCTCGTCTTCCAATCTCTAGTGGGTTGTCTGGAAACAGGGGCTGTGGTTGAAATGGATTCCTAGGAGGAGCTTGTGGTGGCACTCGTGGTTGAGGACCGGCGGAAGGACCAGGCTGTGCTTCTGGCGGTGGGCGCGCCCCAGAGCCCGTACTCTCGCTGGTATCCTCGGTGTATCCTTCCTTCCGGAGACCAGGCATGATCTTCTGAAGAATCTTCAACTTAATTTGGTTCACCAAGTCTGTCACTCTGTTTGATGAAATGAAGCCATGAATCAGGGGTTGCGCGTTTGCACTGCCGACATCATAAGGGTAGAAGGACGGAGAGGTGAAGTCATCAGTTGCGATATCCAATGATGCTACTTTATCTGTCTGTGATAAGATTAGCGCTCACACTGAGTCAAGCAATATGTTTATGTACCTCCAAGGCAATGGCATTAATGAGCGTGCGGCTGCCTAGCTTGGATACTTTGATGACAAACTCAAGGCTGCTCTGCTCATGTTTGTACTTGAAAGTATAATGGCTCGGGCCAGATTTATTCCATTCTACGGGCAAAATATTGTTCTCAAAGATTGATGACGAAGATTCGTCGATCGCTGTTAAACGAAAGGCAAGGGCAGACATTAATGTGTGTACCAAGCACGCAAGAGCATCATGAGGGGTTTTCAGAACCCTTGCGGGCTGCGGCAACAGCGTCGGAAGTAGAGAAGTGAGAGCAGCTGGGTCCAAGGGATTTTGGGACATGGTTGTTTGATGGATGAGCGCGGTGGCTTGCGCTGACGTTAATGAGCGATCGGTCACGTTGCTGTCACACAACAAGGCCAAACAGCGTTTCAACTCTCTGCACATAACCACCACCACCACAACAACAACACAATGGCCCGTAGGGACAGGTCATACTCGCCGGACACGTCTAACAAACGGGTAAGACCATCTCACCGCTCTTCACCTCGGTCTCCGTCGCCGACCAGGCGCAATGCCCCAAGGCCCAGCAACAGATCCCGGTACGACGACGACAGGGACAGAGACAGAGAAAGAGATAGAGACAGGGATAGGGATAGGTATCGAGATAGGGAACGCGACAGAGAGAGGGATCGCTACCGGGAGGACAGGCATAGAGACGAGCGTCGGAGGGACTCTCACAGAGACGGGCGTGATGAAAGAAGGGATGATAGGAGGAGGTCCCGCTCTCGTGATCGCGGCCCAGCCTCACCTCGACCGCCAACACAAGAAGGTGCTGTGTCCACACCCCCACCTGAAGATGAGAAAATAAAAGCCAAGCGAGCCAAGCTGGAAGCATGGAAAAAGGAGCGTGAGGCCAAGAAGGCTTTGGATGAGGCGAAGGCGAAGGCTATGGCCTTGGCTGGAAAGGCCGCCCCAGGTGAGTTTGCTTTTGCTCTCGGGATCGACAAGATTTCACAGCACTTGATTTAATGCCTTTTAGCTCCCGCCACTAAGCCTGGACAACTTAATCGAGCTGTACTGGGCGGCCTCGGCCTCAAGGGCCTACCATTGAAGCCGGAATTCTCAGCTGCAAAGGGTCTGGCATCCATGGACGATTCCGTTGAGACGAAGCGAAAGTTGGAGACATTAGGAGACATGCCGGCTGTCGACATGAGCATGAAGGATGAGGCGGCCGTCGGCGACCTGGAGGTTGACGATGACGATGAGGAAGCGAACAGAATGGACCAAGCATTAAAGGCTAAGGCCAAGGACGCTATGGACGTTGACGAAGGGGAAGAAATCGACCCCCTTGATGCATTCATGAGCGAGGTGAAAGAGGAAGTGAAAAAAGTTAACATAGAGGATATGAAACGAATGATGGGCGCCAATGGTACCCAGTCTCGGGTTCGTCTGGATGAGCGGATCGGAGATGAGGGTGCAGAGGACGAGGTCGACGAGGCTGTAGATGAGATTGACGCAACAGACCTCAACCCCGAGGACATTCTCGCCTTAGCCGCTAAGAAAGCGAAGAAAAAGGAGCTAGCAACGGTCGACCACTCCCGAATAAAATACGAGCCGTTCAGAAAGGAGTTCTACATCCCTCCCCCTGACATTGCAAACATGACTGACGACGAGGCCGAACTTCTACGATTAGCATTGGACGGTATTAAAATTCGTGGAGTCGACTGTCCTCGACCTGTTACGAAATGGAGTCATTTTGGTATGCCTGCAAACTGGTGTGTTTTTTACCCCCTTCGGCCTTTTCATGTACTCATGACCACGTCTTTAGCCTTGAGGTCATCAAGCGTCTTAACTACACCGCACCAACATCTATCCAAGCCCAGGCAATACCTGCCATTATGTCCGGTCGTGATGTCATTGGTGTTGCTAAAACCGGCTCTGGAAAGACAATTGCCTTCTTGCTACCCATGTTCCGCCATATCAAAGATCAGCGTCCTCTAGAGCAGATGGAAGGTCCCATCGCCGTCGTCATGACCCCCACGCGTGAGCTAGCTGTTCAAATCCACAAGGACTGCAAACCTTTCTTGAAAGTTCTTGGCCTACGAGTGAGTATGTCAGTTTCATATATCAGGTTCACATACTGACGACTTGCTTTATAGGCTGTATGTGCGTATGGTGGCTCGCCAATCAAGGACCAAATTGCAGAGCTTAAAAAGGGAGCCGAAATCATCGTCTGCACCCCCGGTCGCATGATAGATTTGCTGACGGCCAACTCAGGTCGTGTCACCAACCTCAAGCGGGTGACGTATGTCGTTCTTGACGAAGCTGACCGTATGTTCGATATGGGCTTCGAGCCTCAGGTCATGAAAATCGTCAATAACACCCGGCCCGACAGGCAAACCGTCCTCTTCTCTGCAACATTCCCCAAGCAGATGGACTCGCTCGCGCGCAAAATCTTGCGCAAACCCCTCGAAATCACTGTTGGTGGTAGATCGGTTGTGGCAGCAGAGATTGAGCAAATCGTCGAGGTCCGCGCGGAGGACACCAAGTTCAACCGTCTATTGGAGATCCTCGGGCAGATGTATAACGAGGATCCGGAGTGTAGAACTTTGATCTTTGTCGACCGACAGGAAGCCGCTGATAACCTTCTCCGAGAACTCATGCGCAAGGGATACCTCTGTATGTCGCTACATGGAGGCAAGGACCAGGTTGACCGTGACCAGACTATTGCCGATTTCAAATCTGGCGTCGTTCCCATCGTCATTGCGACCTCTGTGGCTGCTCGTGGCCTTGATGTTAAACAACTCAAGTTGGTCATTAATTACGACGCTCCTAACCATATGGAAGATTACGTCCATCGTGCTGGCCGCACCGGACGCGCTGGTAATAAAGGCACCTGCGTCACCTTCATCACACCCGAACAAGATCGTTACTCCGTCGACATTCATCGTGCCCTTAAAGCTAGTAACGCAACGATTCCCAAGGAGCTCGAGGACTTGGCAAATGGTAAGCACATTCCTCTTTCACTCAATAGAACCCACCTCACCCCATCATTTACAGGCTTCCTTGAGAAAGTCAAATCTGGTAAAGCTCAAGCCGCGGGCTCTGGATTCGGCGGCAAGGGCTTGGACCGACTCGACAAGGAACGTGACGCACGCGAGAAGGCGGAACGCAAGGCCTACGGCGAACCCACAGACGAAGACAAGCCAGAGGAGTTAGTCGCAGGCGCAAACGTGGCCGCAACCAAGGCTGCCACCGGCGACGACATGAACTTTGGTAACTTCAAAGTCGAAATCAAACGCGGTCCTGCACCCGATTCATCCAAGGGTCTCTTGGGAGTTTCAGGCGCAGTCGCAGCTGCCCGTCGGCTCGCTCATGCAAAGGAAGAAGAGAGGATTCAGAGCCAGATGCGTGCTGCGGAGGAAGCCGCAGCTCGTGCAGGCAAGGATACTCCGGCTCACAAGCAGGCTTTGAATGTAGTGGCGAAGCTCAATGCCCAGCTCAGGGCGTCGAAACTGGTGTTGCAGTCGCAGCTGCAGGCGGAAGAGTCGGGACGGAAGATCAATCCCGATTCCACCGACTTCCATGCTATTATACCCATTAATGATTATCCTCAAAAGGCTCGTTGGCGCGTCACAAATAAGGAAACCATGACTCAGGTGAGCACATATATTTTATATTTTGCGATATTCACTCATGTTGCTCCTTTCCAGCTCATTGATATGACTGGTGCCTCGGTTACCAATAAGGGTGAGTTTTGTTACTCTATGTTTTAGATTGTATCGTCTGACTACGTTGCAGGTATCTATTATGAGCCCGGGAAAGAACCCCCTCCAGAGGGTCCTCCGAAACTTCATCTTCTCATTGAATCAAACGAGGAATATAGGGTAAGTCGCTTCTATGCTCACAAGCCAAGAACAGGCCTCTCAACTCCTTGCCAGGTGGAACAAGCGGTGCGCGAAATCAAACGTCTGCTCATTGAAGCTTCGGCAGCTGCAATCCAAGCCGAAATGCGGAACCCAACAGCAACCGGCAGATACAGCGTTCTTTAGAATTCAGGTTTGCACACATTTTTGTACTCTTTTTGCCCTTATACCTTGCATGCACATTTGTAGTCTCAAGTTGTTGAACATTATACATATCGAAAAGCACATTAATAAGGTTCACGATAGCTACGTATGATCAGAAAGTATCAACGGTTGAGCCCAAAGACTCTAGACTTGCCCTGGTTTGTGTTTCCGGTGAGGCTGTATCCAGAGTCCTTAACCCTCCTCTCGATGTCTACAACCTTGCCCTCAACCTCCCGAACAGCACCGTCAATCCACTGCAAACTCTCCAAATGGCTACTCAAGATTTGTGAGATTTGGGTCATCGGATCATCGTTAGACTCTCCATTGGGCTTGTTGGAGACAGAGAGTACATTGACGGCATCAATCATCTGAGTTAGTGATCCAGAAAGATCATCAAGCTGCGTGTGTAGATCCGTTACGAGCATGTAGCTAGTTCACCAGTTCGTTGAGTTCGCGACAGTAGATAATTGGGGGGAAAACTCACTTCTTGTCTCTCTCGGTATCAGCGGGACCTGTGTCAAGGGTCCGTAAACTTCCCCCTTGGCCTCCCAACAGCTCCTGCGACATCTTCTCATAGGCATCCAAAGTCGCAGCAAGATCTTTTTGCTGTTGCTCAATATGGCTTAGAGACTGGTCAATGTTATCCTGTTGACGCTCCGCAGCAGTGATATGGCTGTACAGTGCCGTGAGCTTTAAACACAGGATGGTGAGCTAACGTAGTGTTTTGGGATGAGAAAGTGGACGAACATTGTTTCCATTCTCTATCAGGGCACGATCCCACACAGCAACTTCCGCAGCGAAACGATTGAATTCACGAACGTGAGTCTCAAGATCTGATGACCACCGGTTCACGATTTCCTCCAAGGTCTTGCCCCTCAACATCGAGGGCGGAGGAACTGCAACCGAAGCCGTCGCTGCGCCTGCCGCTAGAACGAGTGTGTATAAGCTATCCGAAATGAGCTTTATTTCAGCTACGTACTAGGAGTGGCCGGTTTTTCACCTGGCTTCGCGGTAGCTGTAGGTATTGCTGAATTTCAGATCAGTTAGAGGTTGAGGATAGATTCAGCTAGGAAAGGCATACACGTCGAGGCAGCGGGTGTATCTTTTTTAGCGCCAAAGAGGCTGAAGCCTGATGTAGCTGAGGAAAACGGTCAATTCACAATACGACAATTGACAAAAAGCCATTTGCGACCGACCTGAAGCAGGAGCGGGAGCACCATCCTTCTTCTCTTCTGGTTTTGATCCAAAAAGCCCGCCTGCTGGAGCGGTGGAAGTGGTTCCCGTAGTTGAGGTGGGAGCGGGTGTCGTGGACGAGGCGGGCTTGCCAAAAAGACCACCACTAAATAGGCCCGTTCCTGTCGTTGTCCCGGTCGTTGTGCCACTTGCTCCGGTCGAAGTTGAAGAAGCACCAGCAGCGGGTTGTGCTGTAGAGCCCGACGCCGGGGCGGTTGTACCCTCGGCGGGTTTGAAGGGAAGACCAAACAGACCTGTACCAGCGGCTGGAGCCGTGGAGGTTCCAGCAGTGGGGGGGGCTGGGAGGAAAGTCAGGATCCTTGTGGTGAATGATGGATCGACTATACTCACTCGTGGATGTTGTAGTATTGCCAAAAACTTGGGAAACGTGAGTATATGCTTAAGGTATCTTAGAGAGAACCCACGGCTTGGCTTCGGAACGCTGCTTGCACTACTGTCCGTGGGTCTGTTGCCTGACAAAGGGTTTGACCCGCCCCCACCAAAGAGCGAGCCACCGGCCGGAGCCGTTGAACCAGTATTTCCGAATGCAGATGTGGTTCCGGATGTTGTATTTGCCCCTCCAAAAAGAGATCCTGGTGGTTTGGGGGCTGCAGCATTGCCGAAGATAGACTGTGTGTTTCCGGCGGGAGTGGCACTAGAAGCGGTGGCGGGACTTCCTCCAAAAAGCGAGGGTGTAGTTGATGTTGCTGCAGGTGCAGTTGAAGTCGTCGGGTTGGCGGGCTGTTTCCCAAAGATGCCTCCACCAAACAGCCCGCCACTAGGCGTATTAGATGAGATCGTCGTCGCGTTATTACTGGTGTTACTGGTATTTCCGAATATGCTGCCTCCTGTAGCCGGGGTGCTCGCGTTGCCAAACAAACTGTTTGTAGTTTTTGCTGTAGGATATAGCTTAAGCTGAGATTGGACAGACAGAGGTAGAAACATACTAGCACCAAAGATGTTACCTTGAGAGTTGGTTGTGGTTGTGCCTGACGAAGGATTTAGAGGATTGGAAGGATTCTGGGCATTTTGAGTTTGGGAAGGAGCGAAAGGGCTTGAGAAGATGGACTTTGGTGGCTCTGTGTTCTGGGAAGAGCTCATTGGGGTGAGTGCACAACGAATACACGGCTTGAGAGCTGCTACAGAACGCGTCTGATCTAACTGTATGTCCGTGTTTGGATTGTGCATATCCATCACACGACTTAACTGTCAAGGACATTCTTCTCTTCCCACAAATGCTGATTGTCATGTCCCTGCCACCGCCTCTTCCTGTTACTTATTCACGTTGTCAATGCCCACCCCCACCATCTACCCATGCACACTCTCCCTATGACCCAGCTCAATCCTTCCGCTGACTCCATATACTCCCTCTCGGACAAATCACTTCCGTCGTTCGTGTCTACCATATCAAGTTCATTCCACTCACCCCAAGCCATCTCCAGGTCGCAGACCGCCTCTGACCCTTTTATCAACAATAAGTTTAGCCCCTGTATGGAGAGTAATCCCGGTGCTTCTGTGCCGGAAGGGTGGAAGATTTGCACCCATCCCCAGGTACCCGAGATACGCTATCTCCCTTGAATTCGACTAATATTAAACTGCAGGGCTGGATATATTTCCTCAACCCAACCCTCAAGACCGTGACAGACCATGATATACGCAACCCAGAGGTCTACTCCTCGATCATGAACGGCAACCACAAAGCCTACACCTTGCAGGACTCGATGGAAATACATGTTTTCGCACAAGGACGGAGCATCACCGCAGCTAACCAGATTCCGACGAATTTTTACCTTTTCGTTGATCATTCCCGCTGCGTAGCATTTTATGAAGATGAGCTAGAGCTAATGTGTCGCGGAAACATCGAGTATGATCCCATCCGAGGTGCGCCGATTGATCCACTCGTTCATGCATAATGAAACTGACTTCGCCCAGTAAATAGAAGAGCTCGCTTGTACTGGAACTATGTATGGAGCCATCCCGTACATATTCCAACACCGAAAAGGGCAGCAACAGAAGCCTTGGATGCACTCACATGGTTCTATGTGCGTTATTCCACGCTCGTCAAGCGACCGATAGCCTGAGAATGTGTAGACGGACAACTTGATATCTGGTCACAAAAGCACTGTTCCCTTTTCCAAATCAGAGTGTGAAGACCTCTTGCGCATTGTGCATCAACTATCCGGTAACTTGTGTTCTCTACCAAAAAAAGAGAGTTTACTGACGGTAAATCCAAGACTCGACGTATGGTCACGCGCCCGCTAGAACTGTCTTTCTTGCCTGGATTCTACGAGAATCATACAAGTATCGGGATGCAGAACAACATGGCCGACACACCGTTAAAGGTTTTAACACCTACCAAGGTAGCAAACGTCCACAACCAGATCCAATACCACCTTTGTCGTTCCCCGCATCAATTCTCCAGTTTCTCCTTATACGATGTCTTTGCTTTGGCATACCGAGTACATATTACCTACATGTCAAGGTGCATCCCCTCCAGCTCCTTGGTTATGCACCTCTGACCTAACTGCTCAGGTCACGAGTGAATATCGCGGCCGTCTAGCCAGTGTTGAAAATAACTGGGAAAAATACGTTGACAGACTTGTGAGAGAGTATTCACATTTCTTGTTGATCGTGAGTCGCCTCCTTTCGATGATCGAGCCTAGGACTTGACGTACGCATGCCATACAGTCAACCGTCCTGTTATCGTACGAATCCTCTCTGCACTGATCGGTTCAACTTTGGTTAATTATCTTAATGTATAGCGCTACAATTGGGTTTTTATCTGCTCCTGACCTGCCGGAAATCTCGGTCGTTACCGCTGTCGTTTCAGCCCTGACCTCCCTCGGAAGCATTATTACCGGCGTGTTTTCAATGTGGACACACCAAGCGAAAACACAAAAGGGCAACTTTGTGCGTTGCAAAATCACCTCTAGTTAATCCTGTAGCTAACCCTCACACTACAGTACACGTACCTTCACAACGCAAGACATAGATATTTCGGCTTCCTAGGACATGCAATCGCGCTTAGTCTTCCGCCCGTCCTCCTCGTTTGGGCTGTTCTCGCTTTCACAGTGTCACTAGTAGCATATGTTATGCAAGGAGCTAGCGATACTGAACTCCTGACCCGATTGTCTGCATGGACAATGTTAGGCGTCGTCATCATTCTGCTTGTCATCGTCGGTGCTGCTCTGTATACCTTTTCTACAATTTGGAAGTTCCGGCAACGGACGGATGGACTCTTTAGACGAGTTAAAAATACGTGGATGGGATACTTGTACGTATAACGCGATGTGATGTTTGTATACGAGGTAGTTTTATAACCATCTAACAGCTTGAACGGAGACGAACACCAGGAACCGAGACCCCGTAGCTACCTAGTCTCCAAACTAGTAACTGCGAAAGCCCTCTGCCGCACTTGTAGCTTGACTTGCCGTCCAGCAGTTCGAACTTGCCACTTCCTAATTGGGCTGATGATCAAACTCCCATCAAATCACGCTTGCCATACCGGCACTGTACTCACTGTGCAAAGCTGACATATCCACGATGTCTGGCCCCGACTTTCAACTTCCTAACTACCTCTACAAACTTATTCCCTCTAATGCAGCTCCTCCAGACCCGCTACCCGAGGAGCTCCCACTGAGCGAGCTAGACCAAAATTCTGGGTTCATCCATCTCTCGACTGCCGTTCAGGTACCTGGTACCCTGGAGCATTTCTTCGCAGACGAGGAAAGGATGTACATCTTAAAGATTCCTTTCGAGCCCCTTAAGGAGAAGATACGGTGGGAAAGCCCAGACAAGAAAGGTATGACACATCGACATTTCTCGTAAATATGTCATTTAGCTTTCGTTAGTTTGCGGACCAAGACCCGGGGAGGGGCTGTTTCCTCATTTGTACAATGGGAAACTAGGCAGAAATGAAGTTGAACATGTCGTCACGTTGGATAAAGGGGCGACTGGATGGGACGCTCTCATGGAAGAGGCCAAAAATCGATGGCTTGTATACTAGTGTATTCAGATAGCGTCATGGATGTGTATGTAGGCAGATCAGGAACCACCGAGTAAACATCCGTGCACGGCTCGAATTAAATTCGGAATCAGCGCTATCGAGATACCGCGAGGCCTGTCGATCCTTGCCAGCCCGGGAGTTGGAGAAGATAGGCTAGCATTCGGTGTGATGCACGCCTATTTATCAGGCAGTGTGGCTGGCAGAGAGCTACGACATATCGATTTGCTTGTGAACACATGCCGCTCATTCCGTGTTTGTCAATTGACGAATGATCAAGATATTCTTTCACTATCTGTACCACGAGAAACCAGGGAAGACGAACCCGAGCGTATCGTCATGTTGAAGAGAAAGAACGTTTATGTATATGAGACTGCGACCTAGAAGACGCTGGAACTAAACAGCTTGTATATTAGTGTAATCGGACATTGTCGCGAATATGTAGCTAGTAAATCAAAACAAGGAAACGAACACTCGTTTTCAGTCAGAATCAGAGTCGGAGTCAGAGCTATCAGCATCCTTCGTGGCCAAGATCGAGGCACCCCCGTCCTCCGTCAGGCGCTTTCTGGTTTTGCAAATGAGGTAGCGTCGTCCAAAGAGTTCAAGAATGGAGCTGCTATTTTGTGTCATTTTTACCGCAGAGTCTTCCTGAGGTTTTTCAGGGATTCTTTCGAACTTGCCGATACCCGAGGGCGCGAAGACGACAGATTGTCCAGTCTAACAGAGAGAGTAAGCTTCGTTTAACTGGTAGTCCGTACACGAATCTTCACCTGCAGCCGGACAACTTTATCAAAGGCATCACTGAGAGTGAGATCTGCAGAGACGTGCTTGACGATATGGTCCCACCATGCGGGAGACTGGAACCGATGAAGAATAATGACCGTGCAGAGGTCGATAATAACCGGAGGAAGAACAGTGGGTTCTGCAGGGACATTGTAGCGGAATGTAGCGATGTAAGAAGACATCGAAAGCGTACCTTGAGTGCTAATGATTACACGCATACCAAGATGTCGTTGCTGCCTGATAATACTGAGAATCCTTTGAGTAAGCTGGGATGACCCGGCATTACTCGAAAGATACTAAAGAGTGACATTAGCCCCGCGGGAGCTGTTATCAATGAGCATCCCGTAACTTACTTTGTGAGCCTCGTCAATAACCAGAACCTTACCTGCGTCTAATTCGACACGAGTAAATAATCTGCAGATGATATTGAAGATCCCACAAGCAGAGTCGGGGTCTATAAACGGATCCGAAAGGTCAATTATGGTCAGTTGCCCTTTTGCGAAGCGTGGTGGCTTCCTGCGACGTTGGCTCGGAGGAAAGGGGTCCAGGAACGAGTTGAGGAGAGCGAGACGTTGGTCGAGGCTAGCTTTCTGGAACGGATTCAATTCTCCTTTCAGGTGTACCAGCTCGTCCTGGAAGGCGCGAAAAGTAAACTGTTCTCCTAGTTTCCGCAACCTCGACTGAGGACCAGTTGTGCAGGTTCAACAAACGGAAAGTGTCTTTAATCTTTGAGGAACTCACCAAAACAAGTTGCATATATAGGGGTGCGGAGTCGGAGGAGTTGACAGACATCATTGACAAGATTGCTTGGGCGTCGAGCTCAGATTCAGTGAAATACAGAGATTGCACGTCGACCTTCTTGCCGAGCGCGGTGGAATAGACAGAGCGCATCGTATTAATGCTAGAAGGCGACACGAAGACCCTGACATCAGGCAATTCGAGGTCTATATCTCTCGAAGTAGATGCGAGCCACGCAACCTCACTTGGTAATGAGGATGAGCCACCCTCTCCGAAGTGAAGGACTAAAGCGCTCATTGGTTCTTCAAGGGTGCCGATGGGTTTGAAATTCGGGATGAGTAAGTTCTCCAACATTGTGGACAAGGTATGGGATTTTCCAGCACCTGAAAGACAGAGGGATATCAGGTGAATGCACCGCTTCTAAAGAAGATATAATCATCACCCTGAACCCCGCAGAGGAGAGCAGAAAACGGTGCGCTCTTGAAATGTTTTCAGTAATGGCAAAACATCTCGGAAAGGGATGCCTTGGTAAGGCGGCGCACACAATTCATGTAGAGTCGTTTGTCAGATGGGGTCTCCAGCGTCCCACGAGAACTGAAAGAAAATAATTAACCAGTGTTACTAGGAGGTGGTGCATTGACACTCACCAAGCGTTGATAGCTTGTCCGAAGAGGCCATACTGGGAATCAGAAGCATCTTCCTCGAGTGCTCCAAGTGCGGAGTGCATGACGAGAGGCGCATTCTGTGATTCGTGTACGGTGGGTGCGGATGAACTGTCAGGACTGACTCCTCTAGGAGAGGCCTTGGGATGTTCATCAAGTAGGTCCCATTCGGTCAGTGGCGAATCCACAGAGGAGTCGTCGGTTTCACCTGAGTTACTCGAGCTGTCGGTTGAGTAACTTGGCATATTGGAAGATAGGAGATAGGTGTGGCTTGGATCTTTTGGGGGGGGGGGGGGGTTTCAGAGGGCTCAGGTCGGTGCCTTATATGCAAGGATAAACCTGTACATTCAGCTATTGGGGCCGCAATGGCCACAAAATAATAGTCCAGCAAGAAACATTCAAGGGGAAGTCACGAGGCAGAACTTGAACGTAAAGACTACATAAAACAATCATGAATCTGAGAGCTAAAGAACTGATCGCATAGATACTGTCCCCTTGCAGTCGACAATAATAAAATAGCACAGACAGTTTCAGTGTTGCTTTCATCAGGAGTAGTTGAGGTTGAACGTTGAACGTTGGATGTTGAAGCTTTGGAACCAGAAGTTAGGACCGGACGGGGTAAACGAAGGTACACGGCATATGTAAACTGCAAGTTACGTGATCACTAGCAACTCGCAGGGGGGCCTGTCAGGAATAGAAGTATATTCGCTACCCCGTTTTCAGCGAAAACTGAATTGAAACTGAATTGCTCCACACCCTGAATCTCGCTGAAAATGGTTGGCGGGCGCACTTTAATCAACGTTTCAGAATTTCAATTTTCGCCTAGGCGTCAGCTGTCGAGGGTCATGCAGGCTCCACCAATAAAACGAGTCAACGTTTAATGTTCAAACGTCCAATGCTGGTCATGGTCACCGGTCAGCTTTGGCGGGCCTAAATACAGACGGGAGTTAATGAACTGAGACTGGACACGGGTATAATTATCGGATCATCGACAGACTTCGGAGAGATGTTTGATTTCCCTACACGCATACATAACCGATAAGACCGTCAAAGATCGACTTGAGTATCCCGTTCCGTTGAGTGGAACGGCCATCTCGGTCAAGACCATATAGCAAGGTTAAATAATGCACGTGAGTTGATATACAAAAGATGTGCGCGTTCAGCTAGGAGTTCAACGTCGCCCCTTTGTAGCCAAGATTGAAGCCCCTCCATCATCCGTCAGGCGCTTCCTGGTTTTGCAAATGAGGTAGCGTCGTCCGAAAAGACCAAGGGTAGAGCTGTCCGGAACTGTCGGGTCTTCAGTGTCCCACTGAGAACGCTGGGTTTCGAACTTGCCAACACCCGAGGGTGCGAATACAACCGACTGACCAGTCTGCCAAAAGGACAGTCAAAGTCAAATGATAACTGGATTTACGGATTCTTACCTGCAGTCGAACAACCTGATCAAAAGCATCCCCAAGTGAGAAGTCTGCAGAGACGTGCTTGGCAATGTGGTCCCACCATGCGGGAGACTGGAACCGATGAAGAATAACGACAGTGCAAAGATCAACGATGACCGGAGGAAGGACAGTAGGTTCTGTAGGGGCATTGTAGCCAATCATACTGATAAGAGAAGACGCGAAAGTGTACCTTGAGTGCTAATGATAACACGCATCCCAAGGTGCCGCTGTTGCCTGATAATGCTAAGGATAGTTTGCGTGAGCTCGGATGAACCAGCTTCGTTCGATAGGTACTAAAACGTTGTCAGTCAAGGAAATGATGGCTATTTGAGATTTGTAAAACTAACTTTGTGAGCCTCGTCGATAACTAGCACCTTCCCAGTGTCGATCTCCGTACGAGTGAACAACCGACAGATGATGTTGAAGATGCCGCAGGCCGAGTCGGCATCGATGAACGGGTCGGAGAGGTCAATGATTGTTAGTTGGCCCGAAGCGAAGCGTGGTGTTTTGCGCGATCGCTTCTTCGAAGGTAGTGGGTCCAAGAAAGAGTTGAGGAGAGCCAGACGTTGATCAAGACCAGCTTTCTGCACCGGATTCAGGTCATCTTTGAGGTCGGCCAGCTCATTCTGAAAGGTATGAAAGGTAAATTGTTCCCCAAGTTTCCGCAATCTGGACTAGAGCATGCATTCCCATACGTCAGTGAAATCTCCGGAATAATAAAAAAAAAGGAGCCCAAAATCTTGAACTCACCAGGACGAGGTGCATGTAGAGGGGGGCAGATCCAGAGGAACTGACGGACATCATGGACAGGATTGCTTGGGCATCGAGTTCTGATTCTGTGAAATATAGGGGTTGCACCTCGACTTTACTACCAAGAGCCTTCATATAGACCGAACGCATCGTGTTGACACTAGAGGGGGAGACGAAGACTTTGACCTTTGGCAGCTTGAGACCAAGGTCGCTGGGAGCCGATGCCAACCAAGCAACTTCACTCGGAAGCGATGAGGAGCCTCCCTCACCGAAGTGGAGGACTAGGGCGCTCATAGGCTTCTCGAGCGAGCCGATAGGATTGAATTTAGGGATAAGGAGATTTTCTAACATGGTTGACAAAGTATGCGATTTTCCGGCACCTGAAGATGGTCGTTTACTCAGACGGGTGAATCTCTGTACTTGGCGAAAACCGCTCTCACCTTGTACACCGCAAAGGAGAGCGGAGAATGGTGCACTCTGGAGGTATCTATCACACAGAGAAAAAAGCGCAGGAGCGTGAAACGTACGCAATTCATGTACAGGCGCTTGTCGGACGGAACGTCAAAGGCTCCTCGCGAGCTGAAAAGGGCGACTCAATTTCAGACGCAAGAGTAGAGGAGGTCGGCACGAGAGCACTTACCAAGTGCTGACAATCTGGCCGAAGAGACCATACTGAGAGTGGGATGCGTTCTGTTCAAGTGCCCCAAGTGCACTGTGCATAACCAAGGGTGCATTCTGAGACTCATGACGTGTAGGGCCTGATGAGCAATCAAAGCGAGTCTCAGCAGACATTGCTTGCTCGTCTAGCAGGTCCCACTCGGTTAACGGGACGCTGAGGGAAGAAACACCGCTGTCTGAACGGGCAGGCATGTTGGGATGGTAGAGTGATGGTGGGGGGTCAAGAGCCCTTCTCCCCGGTTTATATGCGGCTCTTAGTTGATGTGGCGAAAAGAAGCTTTCCAAGTCGATGGTGTCTTTTCCCATTACGGTTGCTGGGACACTTTTGCGTGTGTTAGGGTACTTTTGCGCGTGTTGGTGTGCTGCACCGCGAGGCAAACCACGAAATGATGGCACAAGCTGCGGGCGTAGCCAGTATTCTAGAGCCGATGGTTTTAGAGTGTCAAAATAGCTGAGTTGCACTGCGGGTATGGGTCATGAGATGGCTCAGCGAGTCCCATCATGACTTAATAGGAACGCGATACGTATGCCTAGGGCTCACGACGTAAACGCGGAGAAGTGCTGTTACGTAATGTCTTCTGCTCAACTTCTCGCAAGGGAAGCAACAACTGGCACCGGCCTTCACAGCTTCACAACTTCGCCTTACCGAGATCCATCTGGCTTTACGATGTCCATGTTCGAAGTTCCTGGATGGTCCGTTGAAGCTGCTCCCGTGCAGGAGACTGGAACTACTCCGTCCAAGAAACGCAAACGCCCAAGCAGCGAACGCCATTCTCTCGAGGTCAACTTCGATAAGATTATGGAGAAACTCAAGAGCACGGTTGGAGGGGACGAAAAGCAGAATCAGAAGACAAAGTCTCCCAAGAAAGTAAAGCGGACCAAGAAAAAATCGAAAGAGAGATCAAAGTCTGGCGTTAATGATGTCAGTTCGTTGAATATTTCGAGACCGAAACCGTTGAAGCCACGAACCTCCGTTGACGAAGATTCGAGTCGACCAGCGAAGAAACCAAAGACCCATAGAGACTCTATCTCACCTCTGACTATTGCGTCGACTCTCACGTTGGCTCCTTCCGCATCGACGTCGACACCGTTCGCGCCCAAGTTGACGGCGCTGCAGCAAGGTATGAAGCAGAGTTTAGACGGCGCCCGGTTCAGGTCAGTAGTTCATTCAGTATGTTTTGAACTCCTCTCATTAATTTAGGATGATCAACGAAACACTGTACAAGTCAGAAAGTAGCAAAGCTCATCGGTTAATGCAAGAAGACCCAAAAGTTTTTGAAGAGGTTTGTTAAATGCCCTCGCCCGGTTGTTATGTCCACCAACGTTTTCTTAGTATCATGTAGGTTTCCGGCATCAGGTCCAATCATGGCCAACCAATCCTGTGGAACACTACATCACTGCTCTGTCTTCATATTCTCCTCGGAGTGTGATTGCGGATCTTGGTTGTGGAGATGCTGCACTTGCGAAGGCACTTATACCCCGAGGATTAAATGTCCTGTCTTATGATCTGGTGTCGGACGGTGAATATGTGATCGAAGCCGATGTCTTTGAACGGATACCACTCCCTGGTTCGGAAGGAAGTGGCAAGGAGAAGACGACCGGTTCCGCCCAAGTGGCAGATGTCGTCGTGTGTGCCCTGAGTCTTATGGGTACGAATTGGCCAAAGTGTTTACGAGAGGCGTGGAGGATTCTAAAGCCTGAGTGCGTGTATCTTTTCTGTCTTATTACCACTGATATAACCATTCGGTATAGAGGAGAGTTGAAGATTGCCGAGGTCGCAAGTCGTTTCACTAGCGTTGAGGAGTTCCAGAACTTAGTAGCAAACATCGGTTTTCGCTTTAAGTCTAAGGCATGTTTCCTTCCTCAGAGCTAACTTAAACTGCTACTAACATGTATGCAGGACGAGAGCAACACGCATTTCACGTTGTTCGAGTTCAAGAAAGTAGCGCGGAAACCCAAGAGTGAGAATGAATGGGAGAAGCTGATATCAAGAGGGCACATACTGAAGCCATGCGAATATAAACGCCGGTGATGCTGACGCAGTGTATATCTTTGCCTTAGTCGATATGTGTATCAGCGTGTTCAGTACTTAGGGCTCAGTTCTGGGTTCGACCAATCCACGGTTGGTTGGTTGTTGGTCAATTGATTCTGGAACCAGTGATAACAAGATAAGATAAATATATAGGCCCTGCCAAGTTCCGGTCCTTAACCCTGAACTCCAGCCTCATACGTCCATGCGTTACGCGTCTCACGATTACCGTCATCCGCGATAATTCCTTACTTTCTACAACTACCATGGCAAACACTGTTCATCGATTGTCCAACCCAATCATCAACAATGAGCTTTCCAAGTTGCGCCAAACATCAACCACTCCAAAGGAGTTTCGCGAGGTAGGAGCCCCTAACCGCGCCCCGCGGTCATTGTCATTCACAGCGGGTATTAGGGCATTCATAGGATCAGCCTGATTCTGGGTTATGAAGCTTCAAAGGACCTGGAAGTAGAGACTTTCCAAGGGGTATGCACTCAAAGAGGCACCGTTATCATTTCCTTCAGTTAACGTCAAGATAGCGGACCCCAGTCAGTGTCTTCGAAGGCGAGAAGATCAAGGCGAGAATCGGATTGACACCGATTCTTCGTGCTGGACTAGGTATGTCGGATGCACTGGTAAGTTGGTCATCTTGTCTCAATAATGTACCCTTCAACTGAACATATCTTGAATCAGCTTTCCCTCTTTCCGTCCGTAATTCTCCCCAACCAGGTCTGTGTTGCTCACGCTAATTCCGACCTTTCAGAGATGCGCCGGTGTATCACCTGGGCCTCTTCAGGGAGAAAGTATCCCTTCAGCCTGTCGAGTGTAAGGAGCCACTGTCCTGAAGCTTAGGGTGACAACTCATGCCCGATACCATAGATTACTCCAAGCTTCCGCCCTCTCCCCCGGTCGATCAAGTCTTCCTGCTGGACCCCTTGATCGCAACAGGTGGCACTGCGCTTGCCGCTCTCGCAATGATCATTGACTGGGGCATTCCGAGTATGTCTTTCGCTTCGGAAGAAAGGAGTTCATCGTGACAAGTGCTTTCTCGTAGTCAATAAGATCAAACTGCTCTCGGTGTTGGTGTCGGAGAATGGTCTTCGTCATATCCAGGCAGAGTTTCCTCAGCTCGAGGTAAAGGCTGGGGTGAAGAATCATGAGGCGTTTCTGACTGGTTCTGTTTTATAGATTTGGGTTGCAGGTGTTGATCCTGTGTTGACGTCCGACGGTATCATCAGTCCAGGTCTTGGTGATACGGTATGTGATATTAGCAGACGTCAGAAGAGGCATTTGATTTACGACCTGTTTTGCAGGGTGACCGTCTCTTCAACACCATTCGTCCCTGATCCCAACACGCCGACTCTCTTTTGTACCGACGATTAATCTGCATTGTTCAGATCTTGTATACCAATACATGTACGATACTCAATTGATTGAATTTCTGTTCCGATAGGGGGAGTATTGGTTGGTGGCAGCCGGATTCCGAAAGAGGCACGTGACAGCGAAAACGCGATTGTTAGCACAAATTGCTTGATCATAGCCCACGAACAGATATCTTACAAAGTCGAAAATGCGGAAAGGAAGAAGACACAATTACCCATCCCTCTCCCACTCGCAATGGCCTCGCTGAACGGCTCTGGATCGTCGACTCCTCTGTCTTCCAGCGTCACTCTTTCCACTCCGCCGTCTCCACGTCTCAAGCTCGTTTTAGATTCACCTCGCGAATCCTTCTACAACAACCCCCATGTCCAGGCATCTACCGTCGTCGAACACATTTCTTCTCAGAAATCCAACAGCTCCTTTGTCTATGTCTTCGATGTTGCCGAGCAAGTCGGCTTTGGCACTTTGACAAAGGCATGGGGAAAACTTGGAGAATCGGCCACTGTGGTCGACCAGCAAACCCGGGCTGGTGCTGGGCTGGGCTTGATCGGTCGCCTGTCCCAGGGAACAAGCATAGATGCTGGAAAGAAAACCGTTCTGACCGCCTACACCACTCCGGCAGGTCTCGCCCTGATGACCCCCTCATTCCCTTATCTTCCTCCTGCCTCCGCTGAGAGCAGGCTTGTCGTTCAGGTGCCAACTGTGGTTTCTGCTGGGGAAACTTTGGCATTGTCCCCGAGCTTTGCATCGCTAGCAGCTGCTTGGTCATTGCTTCCAGAAGGACTTGTCGTATTGCTTTCTTCTACAGCTCAGCAAGCTGCTGATTTCGCCAATCTGGCCTACCAACTCAAGAAATCTCATGTCATTCACCTCTTCGATCACTATACCAGTGGACGCGAGTTCGGTCATGTCATTGCCCCCCCTCCCGAGATAACGACATCTGGCACGGTTGCGGAGGCTGTCTCAGCAGCGGGATACCAATTTTTCGATTATGCCGGAGACGTCAACGCACACACCGTCCTTGTTTTGTTGAACAGTCCCCTGGCTCTTGTAGCCAAGGCTATTGTCCAGAGCAACCCGAATGGTGGATTGGGTGTTGTAGCTGTCAATGTACTCCGCCCCTGGGACGAAGAGGCCCTTCGTCACATCATCCCATCTTCCGTTAAGACCGTCCATGTCTTTGACGACGTTCCCAATACATTGACCCAGGGCAGCTTGTACGGTGATGTCTTCAGCGCATTGTGGACCCCGACGGGCGCTCTGGCTATCCATGCCCGCCGAATCACTCCTTCACATACCCACCAATTCTTGAACAAGGCAAACGCCTTTGTTCACTACGTCGGTGGCATCGTTCCTTCTTTTTCTGGAGAGTCTGTGGATGTCCATGTCAAAGCGGCCAAGCGTTTGTTGCTCCTGAGCAACCCTCATTCGCCATTGTCTTCGCTCTCTCACGTCGTCGAGAGTCTCTTCACCACCAAATCTATCCGAGCCCGCCTCCTCATTGACCATGATGTCTTCTCAAAACAAGGTGGCGTCACTGCTAGTCGATTGCTACTCGCTCCTCAGCGCGATGTTTATAATCACCTACCCCTTTCCCTCGAGGTCCCTCTCGAGCCTTCCGCTGGTGGTTCTACGGATTTCCTTGGTATCCTTGATCAGAGCCTGCTCAAGTCCCATCATGTTTTCGATCTCGCCAAGAGCAACTCAGTTGCTCTAGTTGTCACTGCTTGGACAGCTGAAGAACTTTCCGCTAACCTCCCTCCTGCTGTTGCCGCGCAAATTGTAGCCAAGAATATTGTCATCTTTACCCTCAATGCCAGGGATGTCGCCACCAAGCTGGCGGGTGCCCCTGGACCCATCCACGACGCACTCCAGAACATCATTACATACCTCGGCTTCCTCCGACTTTATCTTGGTTCCGCTGCTAGTGAGCCTCTTGTTCAAAAACTGGCTCAGGGTCTTTTCCAGGAGACGTTCGAAGGTATTCCTATCTCCAAAATTAGCTGTCACACTTGGGCTGCTCTCGAGGAGGTTGCTATTCCTCCTTCTGCCGAGGTTACTTCTCCTACCACGTTCAAAAGCATCGAGGCCAATGCCATCGTTGTTGAAACTGACGGAGAGACGCTTGTCAATGGCTCGAAGCTTGGATCATGGCATGACGCTGCCAAACATCTGCTCTTCCCTTCTGTATATGCGCCGAATGAGGCGAGCTCGAGCGATGAGGAGCATCCTCAGGACCCCTCATTGCGTCCTGAAATCCCTGACCGTACATACCTCGTCACTTGTACAGTTAATCGCCGTCTCACGCCTCTGGAATACAATCGTAACGTGTTCCACCTCGAATTCGACACCTCCGGTACTGGGCTCAAGTACGCCATCGGTGAAGCCCTTGGTGTTCATGGCTGGAACGACGAGCAAGAAGTCCTCGACTTCTGTGCTTGGTATGGCGTTGACCCAAACCACCTTATCACCATCCCTGTACCAGGCAGCGACAAATTCCATACGCGTACCGTCCTCCAAGCACTCCAACAACAAATCGACCTCTTCGGCAAGCCACCGAAATCCTTCTACACCGACCTCGCTGCATATGCCACCGTTCCCGTGGATAAATACGCCTTGTTGTTCATTGGTTCTCCGGAGGGTTCATCGACATTTAAGAAGTTGTCGGAGAAGGATACCGTGACGTTCGCGGATGTTTTGAAGGTGTACCCAAGCGCGAGGCCTGGAATTGAGAAACTTTGCGAGTTGGTTGGGGATATTAAACCGAGGCATTACAGTATTGCGAGTTCGCAGGCCGTTGTGGGCAATCGTGTTGATTTACTTGTTGTTACTGTTGACTGGGTTACTCCAAGCGGTACGTCGGCCAGTGTATGTGTGGGTATGTATCCTGATATCCTTGGACAGGCACTCCTCGTTATGGCCAGTGCACTCGTTACCTTGCTGGTTTGAAAATCGGGCAGAAAGTCACGGTGTCCATCAAGCCCAGTGTGATGAAGGTACGCACTACCCTCAGTACTCGTCCACGCAAACTCTGATATAGATTTCAGCTGCCTCCCAGCCCCAAGCAACCTCTTATTATGGCCGGGCTCGGTACTGGTGCTGCACCCTTCCGGGCATTCCTGCAATACCTCGCCTGGCTTGCAGAACAAGGCCAAGAAATCGGGCCCGTTTACTACTACTTCGGTTCGCGTCACCAGTCGCAAGAGTACCTCTACGGCGAGGAAATCGAGGCTTGGATCTTGGATGGTATTATCACCCGTGCTGGTCTGGCGTTCTCGAGAGATGGACCAAGAAAGGTGTATATCCAACACAAGATGTTGGAGGATTCAGAGGATTTGGCGAGGATGTTGCACGACGAAAAGGGCGTTTTCTACCTGTGCGGACCGACGTGGCCTGTGCCAGATGTTTACGAGGCGCTTGTGAATGCACTTGTGAAGTATAAGGGCGTTGACGCAGTCGCGGCGGGTGATTATTTGGAAAGCCTGAAGGAGGAAGAGCGATATGTTCTTGAGGTGAGCTTTATTGTATGCTACTTTCATTGTAGCTGTGCTGACCAGATTCTTCCCCAGGTTTATTAATGCACTCGTTCTTGGATATCCGCACATTTATATAGACTTTTATGTACCCAATACACTCATGTTTGTGGACGAACTCATACAATCATCATTATTAGCTCAAATTATAACAACACACAAGTATAAATCCAGTAAGTAGTGGCAGTGAATGTTCCAAATCAAAGGTATCTGAATCGACAATCACAATTGAATCATGAACAAATCGTCAACGAATAAAAGACGCAGGAAATGCGAGGAGAGGAAAGAAAGAAACGAGGTATAATCCTTAGAAAGTGTTCCTCTTGTGCTTCTGGCCAAGATAGTACCAGTAAGCTATCATACCAATGAGGATCACTCCGACGATCGTAATACTAAGGGCCATTGCAACGCGGGCTCCAGGGCTAAGCTTCGGTGCGGGACAACCCTGCCTGATGGCAGCATCACAGGGGAAACCTGTTGGTTTGACTTTGGCATAAGCGCCATCCTGAAGGCTGGTGTAGAATGGATCGACGGTGGTTTGCATGACGCTGTATGCGGCCAGAGTCAGGAGGGGTGCATTGTAATCCAGACCGACCTTCAGGGACATGTCACAAACGGGGATCAATTGGCGTTTCAGCACCAGAAGCTGCGTAAGTCTTACCTCAGTCTGTGGCCAATCGCTCCGAATGTCGAAATAGTTGTCGTTTACATCGGGTCCGCCTATCACCGCTCCGTAGAGGGTATATGTCGTGTTGACTGGATCGGTGTCAATCGCACCGATGTCGTCCCCTCCACTAGCCATAGCTGAGTGGGGTTTGGAGGGCGAATTTGGGTTGACGCCAACGACATATGGAACTAGAATCGGTGCGGTAATCGGAAATGAGATAAGTTAGGTATTTGGCTTAGCTTGACGTTGAAATGGAACTGATGAGCTTAAATACCTGACATGGAGTTATTTCCGAGAGCATAGTCGATCTGGGATTGCGCGAATTTCTGTTACCGTTTGTTCGGTGAGACATTTCGGGTATTTGCGACAAAAGAACTAGGTGACTGACCAAGTACGCGACTCGTTTATCGGGTGAGGAAGCATAGGGTGCATAACGGGTTAGGAGCATAGCGGCGTTAAGAGCTGGGTTCAGACTCGCTTCATCCGAATCGCCGTAGTAGTATAACAATCCACCTATCCGGATACTTTAGTCAGCGGGCGCAGGGGGGTAGGCGGTGATACTTACCCTTGGTCATCCTCCCCGGACTGCGGCGCTCTACTATCTTATCCAGGTATTCTTCCGCCTTGAACTGCCAATCGGAAAGATTACCGGAGATGGAATTCGAGCTCTGTAGGACCTGTGTAAACAAAATCGGGACTCCTGGAGCCTTCGAATTCCAGTTGAATACATCATCCTGATCGTCCAAGTTATATTTTGTCCAGTGCGCAGCTGCTTGGTCGTAAAAATCTTGCGAGTCTGTCGCCCAAGCTAGGAGGAGCGCAGAGATCGCAAGTTCATCTCCGTAATTAGATGAGCCATAACTTTTAGCGATAGGGGGTACAGATTTCTGGTATACTTTGCGACCTCCTGTGGCATTGACAGCAAAGGAGTATAGGGACTTGGCATGGGTGAGAAGGGTATCTGCATAGGAGGCGTTTGTGAGTGTTGCGGGGCCTGAGAGTGTATTGTTGAAGCCCTTGTTGCGGTACAGGTTAGAACATGCAGCAAAGGCAGCTGCCGTGCCAGCGGCAACATCAGTGCCTGGTTTTGTTACATTGACCTGGAAGGAGGGTCGTGGTGTGGGTATGTCGCGATCACCGCCCCAGTAACTGTCATCAACGTTAGCTGTGAGTGAAGTGGGTTAAGATGAGACAATTTCAGCGTAGTAGGAAAACTGACGATCCCCCACTAGGACGTATAACGTGTTGTCATTGGGGTGTGCCTTTGAATTTTAAATCAGGTCGGAGGCTGGTAGAGGGTAGTAGCTGATACGAAGTGCACCTTGATGAGCCAGTCAAGGCCCCAGCGGAGCATGTCATCAAGGTAAGCCGTTTGATTGGCAAGGTCATATCCTGACATTGAATGAAGTTGGATGCGCAACGCAGGTGCTTAGTCTATACCTACCTCGGCCGAAATCTGTCGCTCCCCAGCATATTGACATAAGGGTGAAGCTCTGTAGGCAGTTAGTTTAGGTTGAGGGAGCGATTGGATTGAATCGACTGCTCACGAGAGGGAAAGTGGCCTTGATGTAATCTGCGTAGATGATATGTCAGTGACTGGTAAATATTGAAACTCATCGTTGATCACCTCCCGCATCGTAGTATCCACCTGGAGGACGTGGCTTAACTGTGGCACAATAACTCGAGGAGTAGATTGACGCACCACTCAGATCAACCCCGGCATCTTTCCCATCATCCACCGCACTGGAATTCCGCCAAGGGACCCGGTTTGAAGGAGGAAGCACTCCGCTCCGCTGAGCTTCATAGAAGTATAGCAAGTTGCCCAGAAGACTCGTCCACTGTCGATTGGGGTATCCACCTAACGAAGGCACGGCACCAGACGACGCATTCGGAGGTAAATACGGAGGATTAGGCAG
This sequence comes from Podaxis sp. C-F-92630, assembly GCA_018524945.1. Classification (NCBI taxonomy): domain Eukaryota; kingdom Fungi; phylum Basidiomycota; class Agaricomycetes; order Agaricales; family Agaricaceae; genus Podaxis; species Podaxis sp. C-F-92630. The sequence continues at coordinate 744,963 of JAEUWS010000982.1, forward strand.
CGAAAGTTGAGCAAGGCATGGGAAAATGAGGTTCAGCAGTAGCGTTACGATTACAGAGGTGTGCATGGGTGTTCGTGAAGGAGTCGTGAAGGAAGGCTGACGGTCATACACAAGTTGAACTTAAGTTGAATTCGAGTTCAACGAAAGTATATAAATAGACGCGCACTAATCGAGGATGTCAAGGGGCCACCTGGTCACACGCATTCCACGTGATTCCAATCTTATTTCAGGAATTTATGGATTCTCTCCCCTCAGCACATGCTTCTACTTACGCGGATATAAACCAGTCAGAATGGGTCAACTAAGGCTTCTGATGAGGTGACAAACTGATCTCTGCCTCTTCTCTTTTCTTCATCCATGTCCAAACCCATCGCAACCTGCGTTCTTGGTGTTGGCCTTTCTGGCCTGACTTTCCATGTTCCTTTTATCCTTGCACTGAAGGATAAGTTCATCCTCCATTCCGTTCTGGAGAGGAACCCTACCCAAGAGGGGGGTAGCGTAAAAAAGCGTTTTGGCGTTCCTGTCAAGATACACAGGACTTTCGAGGCTGTCATTGCAGATCCCGAAATTGAACTCGTCATTATTGGGACTCCTAACGATACTCATTATGATTTTGCGAAGGCTGCCCTCCTGGCGGGAAAACATGGTAAGTTGTAATTTTGTCGCCCATTCTCTCACCCTAAAATACTGACGTCGATGTCCCCTCACCAGTTCTAGTTGACAAACCTGTCACTCCGGCTTCTGAACAAGCTCGAGAGCTATATGAGATCGCCAAATCCAAGAACCTTGTGCTCTACGCTTACCAAAACCGGCGATGGGACTCGGACTTCCTTGCTCTTAGGAAGCTGCTGGCGCTCCCCAAGACTTCTGCGCAGTCGATTGGGACAATCGTCGAATTCGAGTCGCAGTAAATCTCTTAATTAAATTCCAAATCTCCCAAGCTGTGACGCTAATAACTTCCGCAGCTTTGATCGCTATCGTACCAGCTTGAAGGGGACATGGAAAGACGAAGCAAGACCCGCAGCAGGTCTTACGTATGATTTAGGAGCACATCTTATCGATCAATGCCTTGCGCTATTCGGTCGCCCCGATAAAATCACTGGCTTTATCCAGAACCTAAGGGGACTTGGAAACCCGGAAGTCGATGATTGGGTGGGTGCTCAAGACTCCCACTCGGCCAATGGACCACTAATTTAAGAATTATGACCCCCTTAACACCAGTTCACGATCCATCTTCATTACTCGAGAAGCTCGGCCCGGCCCCACCCTGTAACCGCAATCTTGAGGGGAAGTGTTCTTTCTGCCCGCCTCTCACAAATACGGTATCTCGTCCGCGGAACCCAGGGCTCATACATCAAATATGGTGTGGATGTTCAGGAAGACCAGCTCAAAGTGATACCAGCACCTGAAGCTATTCTGGATGGTCATCACGGGAAGGAACCCGAATCTTTGTGGGGTACTGTGGAGAATGTGCAAAGCGACGGTGTGACTTTCAGCAAAACAACGTTAGTCTATTTTCATGAATCTTGTTCCGGGGTGCTGACTTTGTCCCCAGGTGGCCTTCGGAAGATGCTGGATGCTACATAGAGCTCTTCAGGAACCTGGCAGCTGCAATTAGGGAGGGCGCCGACTTGCTTGTTCCATGGAAGGATGCTCAAACTGTCATCGAGTTGATTGAGCTTGCACACAAGAGCGCAAGGGAGGGAAAGACCCTTGATGTTCCACCAGTTTGAGATCAGTGGTTAGCCGTTCTCAAAATCGAATTTACTCCTACATGTATGCATGCTCTTGTTTTATGAATAAGCACTGCAGATAATGGTATATGTACCTCAGGGTCTTGATGCATCGGGCTGTGGACTTGTTATCCACGTGACTATGAGATTATGAGCGTCTCCCTACTCCAGGAGGTTCCACGTTGTCGAAACACTTAATCTTCCTCTCACCCATGTCCATCGTCCAGCTCCGTATTGAGCTTCCTACCTATGCTCGTTCCTTTACTATCCAAGTCCCGGACACATGTACTATACTGGAAGTCAAAGAAGAAATTTCTCGGACGTGTCCAGGTCGACCCCGTGTGGAAGGTCAAAAGCTCATTTGGAGAGGGCGGTTTCTAGCTGACGACGAGAAGGTGGAAACAATATGGAAGGTAAGCATAAAGAGCTGTCGTTCTTTTACTACATCTTTACTAAATCCGTTTATGTGTCGGATTTATAGTCCCCCAATGAACCCCGCATTGTACATCTTTCCGTGCATCCTTCTGCTTGGGTCGCTGGGCCACCAACAGTACAACCAACTACAACACTACGAACAAGCTTTGTTCCGGAGTCTACCCCGACGCTTCCTACATATCAATCCACCTCATCCATGCCTGCTGTTCCTCGTCCTGGCCTCACAGCGGAACTATTACCCTTTATATTTGCTAAGCATGTAGAAGCAATCACGGTACTCATGGAGGGGCGTACCAACCCAGCAGGGGTCCATGCAATGCCAGGCCAACGTGAGGATGCGATCAAATTGCTGGAGAGCAATGGGTGGAGTTGGCCATCTGTCTTGGATGAGCCGTATCCGGAAGTTACGCCAGGTGGCGTCAAGTACGAACGAGTAGTCATCGAGTAAGTTACTCAGCCGACCTGAAAATGGAACAAGAAGCTCAACTTCTGCAGAAACGTTCCCTACCTATCATTGCGGAATGAAGATGCCCAACCAACTCCGGCCCAGGTTCATGCCCTACGAGTGCTCAGCTACACGTTCTCAATACTCACAAAGGAAATTCAACGAGAACCACAACCACAACCTAGTTATACTATTTCGCACACTATCCCCGACCGCCAGACCGCACCTGATGTCCCTCACATCAACGACCTTTTACAACAGATGGGACTTCCCCCTCTCCGCAATGTACCAAATGTTGATGCCGCCCGAAACCAAGAACAACCCCGAGCCCAGAACCTACTCCAGGATGTGCCCATACGACCCCTGCTCGCACCGCTCTTCATGCTCATTCTTCGAACAACCTTATTGCTCTACTTTGTCGCCCCGACTCGCAAACCGATATTTGGAATATTAATCTTGGCCTGGATGCTGTATGAAATCTGGCAGCCTATCCGCAACAATCTCCTTCGGCAACTACAACAGAATGAACAAGATGGTAGGCAAAATGGCGCACAACGCGCGGGAGCTCCTGGACGGCCGCGTGTAGCACTTGCTGTACCCGGGCCTAATAACCATCCCGCCCGAAGAAGGGGTCAAACAAGGGCGTTAATGGAGGTGTTAGGGAATATGAATGTTGACTCAGAACAACGGACATTAACGGAGGCGACCCAAGAAAATCCAATGGAACCCAGTCTGGCTCATAAGGCTGTGACGTTCGTTTGCCTTCTGGTTACGACTTTGCATCCCGCTATCTGGAACCAGAGGAGGGCGGCACTGAGGTCACGAGAAGGGATAGTCAGGACTGAAGTGAATATGCGGAACGCGCAACCTCGGACAGATCTGGAGGATGAGGAGGCACGGAGGAATGAAGAGAGGGCAGAAGAGTCGCGGCGTGCTCTTCGAGAGAGGCATGCACGACGGCCTCGGTGGATACGACGGTATATGGAACGAGTTATGGATGCAGAGTGGGTAGACGATGCAGACTAGAATAGTCACGTGGTTGATAGCAGTACAATGGATTTCCGTATTTGATTCAAAGACCAGCGCTGCTCATATCATACTCGTTCTTGTACTTATACCCCATTCACCCCATCCACCACTCTCCAAATGTCCACCTTCGACTCGCTCATTGCAGACCTTACGCGCGATGTACAGCGTGCTCAGCCCAAGGACGCGCTTCAGTTCTGTGCCAACTGGTTCCAGTCTCGGCTAGAAGAACAGAGGGCGAGAACTCGCGATATCCTGTCCCAGCGATCCAACTTTAATAATATTCCACAGGAACTCTACAGTGATGGTCTAGTCACTGGTCGAAGGAGTGCTTCGCCTTTTGCCCCACCGCCACCATCCGTTGCTATCCATCGTTCACCCATGAGAAGTAGCATTGCCCATAGTCCATTTGGAACTCTTAATGTTCCAGGAAACGCGCTGCTGCAAACAGATCCTCCCAATCCGACCTTCAGGCTCGGAACTCAGGAGCAGCCGCCCACATCACCCCTCTCTTCTACCCTTTCCCCATTCAACCGCTTCGACACCATCACTCCAACGGATGTTGACCAAGATGACTTTTTGCATCCTCCTAATTCAGCCATTTTCCAACGACGCACCTCTGTTTCTGCTGAATCTATCGATGTAGATGCACAACCCGATGCTCCCCCACCCGTATACCCCAAAACGCCGGAACAGATTGAACAGATCAAGGGTATCACTAGAAAACTATTCATCTTCCGCGATCTCGCAGAGGAGCAGGAAAAGGCCGTGCTTGGAGCGATGCAAGAACGGTTTATCAAAAAAGGCGAAATCCTTATCCATCAGGGAGACTTTGGAGATGCGTTTTATGTTGTTCAAGCAGGGCTACTTCACGTATTCATCAAGGGGCACCCTGAGGGCAAGTATCCCAAAACCGTCGTTCATCCAGAGCTGGGGACAAAGGTCGCCGAATGTCCACCTGGTAGCTACGTGGGTGAGCTCGCTTTGCTGTATGGGCACCCCCGTGCAGCGAGTGTCCTCGCCATGACGGACTCACATCTGTGGTCATTGGACCGCATGACGTTCCGCACGATAGTGTTGAAACTAGCGCACAGACGTCGGATGATGTACGAAGGATTTTTAGGAGGTGTTGAGCTGCTATCATCCCTTGACGCGCAGCAGAAGAGCAAGATCGCAGATGCGCTCAACCGAGAGATCTATGAAGATGGGACGACAGTGGTGGTGGAAGGAGACCCAGGTCAAGACAAATTCTTCTTGATTGAAGATGGAGAAGCCATCGTCACGCAACAAGGCAGGGAGATTGGTCGCCTTAAAAGAGGTGACTACTTTGGAGGTGAACTCGGATTGTGAGCTCATTTGAGTTGTCATTGTATCTGATGTTGTTTTCCTTAGAACTTTCCCTGCTCCACGCAAAGCCCCGCGCTGCCTCTGTCGTGGCTAAGACGAAACTGGTGGTGGCTGCACTTGACGCGGCCGCGTTTCGCCGCCTGCTTGGGCCTCTTAAAGATATTATGGAGAAGAAAGCGGGAGAGTATAGTTCCACCTATCGTCACTAATGGGATTTTGGTTGTATATATTGTAAAATATAATGTTGTCGGATCATTGATCATAAGCCTTTTTAAGCCATTGTCGATCATCGCTCGGATCTGCCTGACTATAGTCAACGATGACATATATGTATATGTACATGCACCTTGCTTTGCTACCTCGTGCTACGGGAATAACAGCCTATAACAGTTTCTCGGCTACGAACAATCCAGATGGAGCGATAGTTGGGTAATGTTTGGAGTGGCGCTTGCCATTTCCACTGATCACAACTCCAACGTCGTGATGGCAACTCCAGAACCACCACATTGACGCTCCGAAATCACAATGGAGGCAATACCAAAGTGGTTTAGCGCTGCATTAGGCCTGTTATTTGTGGGGTGGGAACGATGTTGCAACCAATCTCTTCTACCCAGTCCAAAGGTTCCTCGGTCTTTTCTCCACCCTCTTCATCTCGTTCTTTGGGAGGTGGCTTTTCTTGAGCAGACTCTTCCTTTACTCTCCTTTTTTCCCGTTCACGTTTGTGATTGCTTGCCGTCATGGTTGCGCTCAACCAGAGGCAGCTTCCAAGTGCGTTGCCTTCCTCAGCAATCATATCCTAAACTATTAACGTGGCTTTCGGCAGACCTCTTCAGCGATATCCTGTGAGTCGTCTTTTTAGTCGCCACCCTCCGAGCGTTGACATTCTCCCTCTCAGTCCACTCCCTCATCTTACCAAGCCTCTATTGTGAGCACAAACTCGCTTAATGGCACAAGTGCCCCTATGATTAACCATCCGCCAACTACAGTCCTACCAGGTCAGCCGGACTGACAAGTTCCGAAGTTGTTACTCAGTTAGTCGTCCGTGGAATCCGTCTCTCAGATCGCTGATGACATTTCTCCCCAAAGATCTGGTTCTCTTAGCTCGTCCACGTCTTCTAGCGTTATCTCGCTTACTCAAGCGTCCTCCACATCCGAGGCTAGTACGACCTCTGAGACGTCCTCCGTAATCCCATCGTCTTCAACAACTCCGTCCTCGACCTCGGAAACGCCCACAATCACCCCAACTCCAACCCCATCAGCTCTTCCTGTTGAGACGACGACCTCCGCGGATGGCAGTACCTACTATGTCACGCTGTACACCACCCCGACTCCTTCTCCCAGTATCCAAGCGGTGCCATCCAACAGCAACGGTTTTTTACAGAACAAAACGCTCTCTGGTGTCGTTTTTGCCGTTGTTGGTGTAGTTGGCCTGGTCATTCTCGTAGCCGTCGCCACTATTGCGATCAGACGAAGCAGGAGACACCGCTTGCACGCCGAAGCTGTTTCGTTTGACCCTAGCTCCCAGTTCGATCGAGAATCAACTGAGAAGCGACGGTTCAGTCTCTTGAGCTCTGATAATGGGCACGGCGGTGGTATGGGCGGCAATCTGGGAGGCGGGTATTACGGCACGACCCCGACAGTGCCTGTACCGCCCGCTTATTCCCGCCAGGATTCCTATCGATTCCCTGCTTCAGAGAGCCAGCACAGCTTGATCGGACACCCGCAGCAACCACGGTACGGAGGGGCTGTAAATGGTGGTTATGGTGCTACTCACGCGCCATTGTCTGACCCGCGCCCTGCTTGGATGTATGGCAATGAGTCCAACCCCGCGCCACCTTCCAAGACGCCTACCCCTCCCGATAGAGCCATAAGCCCTGAGAATGTCAAGTACCCTCAAACGGGAAACCTCAAGGTATGTGACACGAGACAGAATTAATCTACCTGAGACTGCACTAATTTCATTTTCATATATAGATCACCAATTCTTGACTGGTGTCAATATCCCTTTCTGATATCCCTTTCTGTATATCCCTTCCTGTATATACCTCATGTTCTCCGTTCGCGTCGCTCCTTTGCTCGGCGAACCCAGTTGTACTGGCGCCAATTATACCTCCAGGAGAGTAACTGTATGATTACTGCCTACGGTCATCGTAACAGGAATCTTTTAACAAAAAGGGTGGGTTCTAGCCTAAGATTAATTGTCCTCCAAGGGTGGTTTAATCCTGTTTAATCTCGTCCATTGTCCCTACCTCCGGTTCGGAGCGTTGTTCCCGTATTCCCCGCTTTCGCCGCTTTTCACGCTGCTCCAAGTAATACACCAAATAAGTTACTCCAAGGGTAGCAACGCAAACACACAGCATTGCTATCATACCCTTGTGGAACCTTGGGGCATCGGTCGCAGGGTAAAACACGATGGACCACCACGCATTTATAACGTTGTTCCACATGCTGGACAAAAACAGGAAACAAAAGGAGGGTTTGGTAAGCATCTCATAAGTCCTCAAGGTTCGAGAACTAAACGGCGGAAGTGGGGACACTAGGAAAGAGGGGCTTCATATCTGATATAGGACTTACTTCATTGATGCCAAGACAACACTTCTTTCTTGATCATCATCGGCGCATATTTCGTTAGCCCACCTACATATACAGAACGAATGAGGCCCGATAAGGGATCAGGATTAAGGCCGCTAAATGTGAATGGGACGGACGCAAAGGTGGTGGCTTGGCCAGCGTATGAGGCTCCTGCGATATCTGGACCAGCGGTTGAAGGGGCACGGTAAATGATGGGCAGAATGTTGATCGGCGTAACTTGTACTCACAGTACGCGAAGAATTTGAGACCCGTCGGACTACTCCATACAAGAATGCAGATGGAGGCAATGATGCATGCGATGGACATGTAGACAAGAACAGGCCAACGGACACGCGTATAATCGGTCCATGTAGCGCATACCAGAGTTGATGCAATCGCGACGGCGGTGACCCCCGAAGGGTAGAAATCTATGAATGAATTAGCAGTGGCGATGATGGCAATTGTGCAACAACTAGCCGATTTGCTCGACGGTGTATCCTCCGATCGCCTTGAGCCATTGACCCATCAGATTGTTAGAGCCAAAGCTTTCCGTTTCTCCAGATATCGCAAACTAGGCAAACTTCGTTCATTTCTTTGCTGTATGTAGCGAAAGGGTGCATGTAACTCACAAGCAAACTGCATGCGTACCATCTCCATCGACCCAAAATCCGACGAGCCAAGTTCCAGCTCAGAGGGGGTCGGTCAACCTGGATTTCTCCCTTGAGTCTGGTGTATGCTAGCTCTCGTTCCTGTTCGGGGCTCAATGGCGGAACAGTTGATATGAAGACACTGACACTACCTCTTCCGTTAAGTAGAATGCTTTGGTTGTTTGCGGCAAGTCAGGGAAAACGAGAAACCCATACAGGGCGATGGGCACCGTGATAACTCCATCGATAATAAAACTGTTGATTTGACGTGAGTTTTCTCCTCCTCCAGCTGAAGCAGAAGGAGATACAGCCAGCGCCAGCCACTAAGGCTGGATGTCCCATTGAGATTTCTGACGCGAGACGAGTCAAATGTAGGCCTCAGAGGATCATTCTAAGCGCTTACCTGTAGATTGCGGCTTGCAAAATTCCGGAGAACCTGTCGCATTATGTGAGAAGTGTTTCTGATGCTTAGTGATCCACGGCTTACAGGGTTCCTATGAGCCCTGAGCTCGTGAAGATACCCGAGCGCTTGCCCAATTCAGCGGATTTGTACCACCTGTAGTCGTTTCCTGAGGCATATGATCCCAAAGTCAGGGGAGAAGGGTAACTTACGATCCAAGAATGTAATGCGCCCCGACAAATGTGGAGGATTCTGCCATCCCCTGGATGAAACGGATCGCATAGACCTACACATAATTGATGCCCAGACTGGGACAGTCAGTTCTAGGCTGATCTCACCTGTTCTACCCTATGTACTGCACTTGTGCTTCGCGAACTTCAGCGCTGGGAAATTCCCCTTCAATTGAGCCATACCAGAACGTCAGAACTCCCCAGACAATTTGCATGACTGGCAGCCAGATACGCGGAGACACGACCTGTAACATGAGATTATCTTTCAAACCTCAGATTCCAGCTCATACATCAGTTGGACGTATTCATACTGGGTATCATTCCGATGATATAGCCGCAAGTGAAGATCGTCGTAATCTTCTGTGAATAGACAAGGAATTGGGTTTTTGCGACGAACAGAGTTCTGGGAACCGCCCACATTTAGTTCTGTTCCAAACATGTGTAGGTCTTCTCTCATTCCCGATACGTAGGCATTATTGACGTTGGATCGATCTAAGTCTGCGGCGTGCTGGTTAGCTTTTGTTTCCTGGGAGTTTAACAAGGCTCGTACAATTCGTGAAGTACTGTGGAGTGATGCGACTTTAGATTCACCGAATGAGCATTCCAGAAGTCCTCACCATCAGACAGCAGTACGACAAAATGAACCAGTCAATTTTTAACAGCAATCTAGCCTCCTGTTTGGTCGATGGCGGCTCTCCCCATAGGAACTGTTTGATGTGACTCCAGTGCTTCATAGTAGGTTTGATGAAGGAGCGAGGGAGCTTTCCAATCTAACTGAAGTCGTGGGACTGGGGAGCCATCGTGATCAAAGCAAATGTGCATACTTAATTGAAGAAGCTGGAGTGTGAGTTTATTTCAGGCTTTGGATATGTCGTATAGTTACGTCAGGGATCCGAGTCCAAGTCAACATTATTGCCTGTACGGTACTCTAGACGATATCAACGAACATAGCGACGTTCATCGCGTCTTCTAAGATTGATGAGCATGGGAAGGCAAAGTCGTGTGAGGGGTGTAACGGTGTTACTTAATCCCAACCAGGAAGCTTGAGCACACAAGCCCTTCGGAAAGTGGACCCTTCTGTAACGGCATTTGAGATGATGCGAGAGTTCGGTCCTACGCTGGCTAGACCACTGCTATCGGTCTGTCATCGTGCGTTATTCCCGGTTCCATGGGGCTGAAGCTCGGAAGATCATGTAAGATTACTTAGTTCCTACGGAGGTATGGGAAAATACGGAATATTTATTCGCTTTGTATGATGGAGGTGGGAACATAGCTCTAGGCGGAATATTAGCCCTTTTGTGAGCAAATTACTTCCTTTCGGTTGCGTTAAGAACCCTGCCCAAAAATCGTAACAATCTACGCCCAAAAGTTCGGTTCTGGACTTGGGTCTCAAAGTCCCAGTTTTCCTAGGGTCTCTGCAGAGTATTCACGTGCAGGGACACCCAAGGGGTGGGGTGGAGCATACGGAGAGCTCGAGATTTCAACAGTTCTAAGCATGGTACTCACGTGGCTCAGAGATCTTACAAATCGAGCAAAGAGATCTACGGGCGCATCATGCGACTACACGGGCACTCACTGGGCACTCGTCCTTATACCCCGAGGACGAAAACGTGCTTACGACTGACATCTAAAATTGGCTACAAACTGACGGGATGGAACAAGTTGATAGCAAGAGCTATTGACTGAAGCGCATGGTAATTGATAACTGAGTGCCTGTGAGCCAGGTTGGAAGGAGAGCAAGGAATGCTTGCAAGTTGCAGGGAGAGGGGAGGAATGAGGGAGAGTGCTGGGGCCGACGAGGATAGAAAGAACTCGAAAAACCGGCGGACCGGACTGATGATGACGCGTTTCGGCATGGGACGGGTTGGGACAGGACACATGAATGAGCCAAAGAAGGAAGTTGATGGGAATGACGAACAGAATGAACAAGAGATGGACCGTTCTGCTTTGTCAGGTCGTCTGAGTCAAAGGCAATCTTTGTCCTCTCCGATGATATCTACATCTTGCCGCGCATTTAATCCTCCCGCCGTCTCATCTTCTTACCAATTTCTTCCGGCCTGCCGTTGACATATAATCGCCTGGGCCCTTCTCCCTGCATTTGTTCCGCTCTCCCCCCTCACCAGGATGTTTCGCAGAAACTCCTTTGCGCCCTTGCTTTTCTTCCTTCTTGCCATATTATTGCTCCACTTCTCTCCGGCATCGTCCCAGGAACTGGAAATCAAAGACAAGAGCCATGCCCATGCAAGCATCCTTACACGAGATGGGGGACACGACCACCACAATCCCCACGCACAGCCTGTTCTTGAGTTGAATGAAACCGAAATCCTGATGCACCATGCCCCCACACCGCCGTCGTACTACACCATCGACTGGGAGGACCCAGAGAACGCTGCCAAGAGACACCCTGGTTTAATCGTATCTCATGCCTTATTCATGGGCCTCGCTTTCTTCGTCGCCCTTCCCATGGGTGAGATTCCGCCGATGATATCCATCAAAGTGCCGACGTCTCACTCGCTTTACTAGCGATTATCCTGCGCTCGGTGAAGCATGCTGGACAGAGCGTTGCGGTGGTGGCCTTCTATGGTCTATCCGTACTTGGATGTGCGACTAGTGCCGTGTATACCAAGCTCACGCCAAACATGTCTGTCCATTTCCATTCCATCATTTGTTGACCTATATTGACATCATTTCTCTTTTAGGTATGAAGGTTAGCTTTGATTGATGATATCAATTCCGTTCCGCGGCTCTTGATCGCTGATCGCTCCCTTAGGATCTGCTCACGGCAAGCATGGTTATTTGGTGCTGTCTCTGGCTGTGCTGTTATCCGTCATCGATATCTTGGCTGCAATACGCCGTTGCGTCTCCTTCGTTCGAAGTGATGGCCCCAAGTCCTTTAAGCTGTTCTGGAATCGGGTTGTTCTAAATAAGGATATCGATCGTTTGGGAAGCGGGCCCGAGTACACTGGTCTGGTCATAGAGGAACCCGAAGAACTCGAGTTACCCAAGATGTCTCAAGAATCCGATGACGACGGGGGCCTTCGGGAAACCGCACAATGGGCGAACGATGTCCACAACCATCGTCGGAATTACTCTCTGGCCTCGGAAGGGACGGTTTTTGGCTCTCGGTCACCGACGCATTCGGACGTTACCCTTCAAGAAAAATTCAGGCGCAGTGTTACCTCGAAAAGCCTGATTCACCGCGTGGGCAACGGCGCTTTTGCGGTTGTGGAACGCTTCCTCGTTGTCGCTGGTTTTGCACAAGTTCTGACTGGAATAGTCGTTTATACTGGTATGCGTTCTTGACGAGGCAACTGTGTGCTTTTTAACCTTTCCCCTTGCAGGTGGTTGCCGTGAAAATTATGAAAATGGATGTTTGGCGCACCTCATCAGTACGCTCATAGTTCCTTTCGTCTTCTCATTCAGCTAACTGTTACATCCAGAGGGCGGCATTTTCTGGTGCTACGGACTTCTGACCTTTGCTCGTTTCCTTGGCTCCTTTGCCGAACTTGGATGGGCGTGGAATAAACCTCTGGTCGGTGATCCTTGTTCCGCTGAATTCGTCGAGTCGTTCGTTATCTTCCTTTACGGTATAACGAACACCTGGATGGAGCGCTTCGGCGCCAATCCCGGGGATCCTTTCACTACAAAAGAAATCCAGCATATTAGCATTGCGGTTAGTGAAGTATTATAAGTTATCAGGGACCAAGTATTCACAGCGTATCCCTAGGTCATGTTCTGGTTTGCGGGTCTCGTTGGCATGGGCATCGAATCCAAACGGGTGCGGAAATGGCTAGCGGCATCTATCTTCAGTTCCGTCGTGACATCATCGAACGTCCCTCAAGACGCTATAACTGAGCCTCCTAGTTATGGCGCTAGTTTCAACCCGTTCCCAGCACTTGTGATCGGAGTGACAGGTGCGGCTATGGCTGCCCATTTCCAGACCTATTTATTCCAGGTGCGTCATTTCTGCGGGGAAGGCTATTTCAACACTAATCTGTGCCTGCCGGCAATCATTCACATCTGCAGGTGCAGATCCACGCCCTATGGGGAAACCTTTTGGTTGGTTTCTCCGTCCTAAGGTGCCTTACTTACTTCTTCCTCTGGTTGGGCCCTCCTCGCTCCGTCCTTCCCTCTCGTCCTCCCACCGAGGCGCTTGGAAGCTTCTTCCTTGCGTGTGGCGGCTTGGTCTTCATGTTCTCCACAGAAGAGGTCACTCTTGCTGCAATGCGTCGTGGCAGAGATGGTGCGTTTTTTTCCACAATTTTGGAGGGTGTTGAAGCTGATCGTATTGCTAGATGTTATGATGTTTTTGAATGTTGCTGTCGCCATCACCTGCCTGGCTTTCTGCTGGACTCTTCTCCTCGTCGGTTTTAAGGGATGGCTCAAGTCACGAAAATACAAGGAAGTAACATACCGAACCGCAGCATGATGTCCGTCCTCCTTTCGACTTCTTTCTTTTGGTGTTTCGTAAATTTCCTTTAGACCCCATTGCATAAATATTTATTTACTCAACTCTTCCTCTCAGCCACTACCACCATGTATTTCACGCGGTTTTTTTACGATAAAAATTGACGACTTGTTGTACGTATTTCGACGATTATTGTCGTTGCTTAATGGATACCTCTATGTTTGATCACAACATCAACCAAGCGTAATCAGCTAAGGTGCCAATCCAGATCCAGAAACCACTCCAACCACAGCCGACGAAACCTTTCCAGCAACTTGGGCGGCTGTTAAAGTCCGTTCTATAGAGCACTCGTGCAAGCTGTACCGCAGCCAGTCCAACGCCGCAGTAGAAGGGGAGGGTTTGTGAGTTCAAGTAACCGGCCAGAGAGACAAGCGAGAGCGTGGATACGGAAAGACCGCTCAAAATTGCGCGTGAATTATCGCCAAAAAGAAGGGCAGTCGACCGAATGCCGACTTCGACGTCGTCTTTCTTGTCCTGTAAACATTTATTAGTCAAGCATCGGAAACGTGTTGGGCAGACTCACTTGGTGAGCATATATGCTATCGTACACTAATGTCCAGCATACGCCTCCGGCATACAGTGGAACCGCAATGCTCCAATCGACCGTACCAGCTACTGCCGACCAACCGAGTAGTGCTCCCCAATTGAAAGCCAAACCTGAGTAGAGAGAAGATAAGAATAGTCAGCTGCTTTTAGTCGCTAGACGCCGGATTGATCGAAGACACCGACCGAGGACGGCTTGGGGCCAGTAAGTTATCCGTTTCATTAATGGGTATATCGTTACTAGGGATAAGGATGATGCGCCGAGGAAGATACTAGCCATGTGTTTTTTTTTGTTTCGTTAGCGACTAGTCCGGCTTGTGATGTTGCGGAGCGGAAAGGTAGGAATAGTGCGTCGGTACTTACCTGTACCAGTTTAGCTGGAGGAGGACTCCGAGCCCGGCAGTTAGTTGCGCACCAAGGAAGACGAAAGCTTGTTTTCGTGTGATGTCGCCTCGAGCGAGAGGCCGGTCTTTGGTCCTGGCTATTATTCGTATGCGTATGTTGAGTCTAGAGTTCCGTGACGTTGTGCGAGATAGGTGCACACACCAACGGCCTTGTCCAAGTTTTTATCCCACATATCGTTGATTGTGCACCCTGCTCCTCGCATGATAAGAGCTCCAAGACCAAACAGGCTGATGTATGCGAGGGGCGTGGTTGTAGGCGCTTCAATAGCGTAGGAAGCCATAGTAATGGACCAAGCTGCGAAGAAAGGACGCGACTTGAGTTGGGCATAGTAGAGCGGAGGAGCAGACTACGTGCCACAAGGATAGAAGAGCAATAGCGTGCCTATAGGCTTGTCTATTCGCGTAAGGTAAATATACGGCTGCCATTTTGCAGGTAAACGGTCTATCCACGTCGCTGGTACAGTCGCAGGAGAACGGGTTGTGGTGGTCGAGGTTGAAGTCCAGCGCGTTACCCGATGTAAAGTCGACCTGCTGTGTGTTCTCAAGTGGATGAGAGAAATACTCTGACATCTGGAAAGTACACCGAAGGGTGTTCTAGGTTGCTGGACGATGCACCATGTCCGGAAACGCGAAAGGAGAAAGCGACTTGTCATGTATAGGAACGAGCGACGGGCATAACTTTGCCAACCCGGGCCGCGCGTATATTTACATACAGTTTCTTCTCACCCCTACTTAAAGGTTATCCATGTGCCCGCTCAGACTGGAATCAAATTTCGACGACCTTGTGAAACAAAACACATTGCGTATATTGTGGCTTCCAAATTAGGTGTTACAGGATATTGCAAAGGGGAAAAGAGTACACGATGCTGAGCAAAGAGAACGACGAAGAGTGACGGGGTGACAACATAAGTGATCAATAGCAAAGATCCTCTGCTGCTTTACTCCCACTCCTTGGCGAGTTTAAAGTTCCACTCCCAATCTGTATTTTGCTCCAATCAACGAGCATGCGGCTGCGTGAAGGAGGCTGCACTCACCTGCGTAAACTTCCCCGTCATCGTCGACAACGCGACTTCTGACGTTATAGGTACCAGACCGGGCAAGCATACCTGAAGGCGATTCTTCAGGATCGAAATTCTTGACATATGCCTCGCCCTTAGGATGAGGGCCGTATGATCCCAGCATTTGCTCAAGCTTGTCAACTAGAGTATCGTCAACAAGACCTTCATTCCGGCTGGGAAATTTGTCTACCTTTGATGCCTGCACGCTTCACCAGCTGGATATATCGGACACCCTAAAATCCATATGAGCAACTGTAGTTCTAGCACTTTTATGAATCAGCTCACAGAAATGATGCTGTGGTTAACCTTGAATGTTATCCGAACGCTAGCAAGAATCAACATCGGTACTCTGTGGGGAACGAAAAACCCACTTGTACTCCACGCCTTCTTTGATAATAATTGGATTTTTCTTGGTCTCTGCGAGTTGGGCAGGATTTCCGATGTCAATCGCGATCTTTTTGCCAGGGGGAAGTGTGGGAGAATCCAGTTCGAGTGTTAAGACGGTGACCTAATTCGAGGCCACGGTCAACAGGTGGTTCGCGTTGGGATAGAAATCTTTGGTTACCTTCGGGCCAGTGGCAGCAGCAGTGGCACCAGGAACAATACCGAGAGAGGCTTTCCAGCGGGCCAAACTCTCGTCTTCCGCATCAAGCTTGGCAAGCTCTTCGGGCGATTTAGTGCCCCCGGGCTTGTAACCTGGGTGGAGGCGACAACGATAAGAACTCAGGAGGCAATTGGGGAAAAAGATGACGTACCGGGTGTGGTGGTGGGCTTAAGTTCGGACTCGATGTCGTCGTTCTGTGACGGGGATTAGGTTTACTCGCAGACAAGAAGCACTTCACATACGTTGGACATTCCAAGACTCAGAGGAGGCAGGAGATGTAAGCAGGTAGACGAGACTTGCTTGTGATCACCTTCAATATCGATTTCGCACGACTGCTGTCGCTATTTGCCGAGCTTATCCACAAGTGGTAACAGTAGTTGTCCTCGCTACGTTCTGATTCCCCGCAAGTGAGTGCCATACTATCGCACGTTCAGGCCATCATATAGAGGAGTCTGAATACTGTAGTACAATCGGAGAAATCATATAAGCAATCAAAGCACAAATCAGACATCGACAGCTACCCGCTATATCCAGTCGCTACCCCCCTTATCCATCCCATCTTAATCAGACGTTATACAAGGTAGAGCAAAATTAAAACAAGTATCGACAGCAAATATTATGAATGCACATATGCATAACACGATCGAAATCGAAATTTACCATGGGTTTAAGACGATTCAGTGGGAGAAGACGCCGTAGCAGGCGGGTGCATGCTCTCTAAAACCAGTAATTGAGCCTGTCATGTACTTGCGGTGTTAATCGGCGACGCCTTACCCCCTTTGAACCAACATTTGCCTTTGCTGAGATGGTAGCACTTGGCACCGTTTGGACATACGTGACCCCAGCAACATTTGTCACCAAAGGGGCAAGGCATGCCTAGGATTTAACGTCGCTCAGTGAACGCCGCATTGAACTATATTGATAACAACAGACCGTTCTTCAACCAGTTACAAGGTGCCTTTTTGGCGTTGACCGCCAATGAATGCAACTGCTCTGGTGTCAAGACGTAGTCATGGGCATATTTGCACAGCGCAGCCTAAGGAGTAATACTGAGTCATTTCGAATCCCGCAGAGGTGTCTAATAATAAGACGCACCCCTTTCGAACAGGTCATGAGATAGTGCTCATTGCATGGAGGGGGATTTTCTAGCGCATCGTGTTTGATCAGATTCGGGAACATTTCCAACGGAATGGTCTCCACTCACGTTTATGTAGAGGCTAGAAAGCCCGTCATGTTCCATTAGTTCGGTATGTGATGTAAAAAAAGAACTGAACGTACCAAACAGGGATCTATCAGGCGCCCAATAGGCCGGGCGGGAGATTGCGGGCTGATCAACCCCCCATTCGTGGTTACGTTATTCGAAGTTCCAACCGTAAGGGGCGCAAGTTTGCGGGTCGCCCGAGGAAGCTTATCTGTGGTGAACACAGCATCCAACTTGAATTGTGGCAACGGGTGGAGTGGCGCCTCTCGCTCCCCAGTTTCGGATGCGGTGAGGAGAACGACCTTGCCAATGACTTGTTCCTTCTCCAAAACGTTCAAAGTACCCATGTAGGCTGTGGCGTCATAGCCTATGGAGAACAATAAGGTTTCATTTAACACAGAAACGTAACCTGCATACCACCAAAGAAGACACGCAGGGTCTGCGGGAAGCGAGTATAAACTTGCAGGTATTCTGCGGTGGGGAAAATGAGCGCTTGTGGTTGTCAAGTCGTCCCCTTCCACTCGCCTCTGATTTTGGCCTCCATGGCATCTTTGTTGTTGCCCCCATCGATAGCGAGAAATCTTGGAGAAGCATGTGTGAAACCCTGTGGACCCAGACATAAATATAGCTGAGAAAGACCTCGAACAAATTTTAGAACACCTACCGCGATGAAGTTGTCGAATTGATCTGGCGTGCAGTAATTGGCCTCCAGGAAGGATTCCTTGAGCATGCCTTTGTTGAAGTAAACATTGATCCAGAACGAAAGACGGCCGAATACATGGATATCCTCGTTGGCCAGATATTCTGCAATGGACTGTGTAATAATCTGCGCAGCCATCCTGCCACCCTGGTAACCTTGAACGACGAGGTCTCGTTTAAACATAAACTCGTCTCCATTTATAACGCATAGAATGAGCGGATTGTAGTTCTGTGTCATGTTCAGCAGGGGCTGTATCGGCTAAGGACTGGAACGACTCACCGATTTAAAACTGTCCATGTTAGAAATTTGTCGATTGAGAGCGGCCAACTGCACATTATGTGCCTTGGCTTCCCTCTCCGAGGCTTCCAGCGCAACAGAATGCGCCTGTTTCCAGACGTGTAGCTCCACCTCCAACTCAGCGACACGGCTTTCCAGCTCAGCATTTCGCTGAAGGGTAGCATTGGACAGGTCTTGAAAATTTCGACATCAGCGAGTTGACTTCAATGGCGGGTTCAAGCTCGCTTACTGAGAAGCTTGGTGAGAGTATCATCCCTTGAGGAGACGATGATGAGTTTACAGCATTCAAGGTCTAAGGGGACGGAGGACATACCACAATTGTTGATTTGCCTCACCCAGAGGCTGAGTGGCCATGATTGGCTGAACTGTGGGGTGGTAGGTTGTGGGGGGTGAGTGTAACGTTTAATCGGCATTGGTGACCTTTAAACCCAACTTCTTACCGCTCAAAGCAAATGAACATGTAAACAAACCTTCTGGGGTTCTATTTGACTTCTACTTCCAGGCGAGGAAGGTATAGCTCGGAAAGGGAACTTAGAAGGTGATAATTATGCCGTACTCCGCTTCTAAAGTCACACGAAACAGCAAAAGCCGCCGCTCGACCAATGACAATGGGATTTTCCTTGGCGCCCATGGATAAAATTCTCGTCGTGACCGCCAAAATGATGCTAGGTGCCGTCAATGCTAAGATAAATGCTAGGATGCATTCCACTAATCAAAGTCAAGGTCGATATGTTACAGAAGGAGACTGTGATCTTTAATACCCATCATGACATGGTAACTCCGCGGCTAACCAGTGGACCCGATTGTTAATATTAAGTATGAGCTAGGCCCAAACCAAAATAGATCTCTTAGACTGGGCTAGGAGGCCTGGATAGTTAAGCGCATTAATCGTTTGTATCTTCGGAGACCGGCGCTTGGTGCATATCGGCTTCATAGTTCGGAATCAACCTTCACAATCCACCTAAAAGGCAGCGAAACAATGGCGTACCTCTAAAAAACTTGCATTTTCCCCTCTTGAAGAAGTAGCATTTCGTGCCATTAGGACATATGTGTCCATAATAGCAGGTGTCACCCCATGGACAAGTTCCGTCTGCGACGACTCAGTAATGTCTTCTTGCATGATTGTTTAAGCACCTACTTTTACTAATCATCGGACAGGGTGCTTTTTTCGCGTAAACCTTTAATTCTGCGTAATCTTCGGGCTCGAGAATATAATCATGACTGTATCTGCATGCGGCTCTGTATTTGCAATATTGTGTAAGGTAGAATTGAGTGCATGGTGGTGGATTCTCTGGAGAATTCGGGGTCAAACTCGATATGTCTTAGGGAAGCGCAGCACTCACGTTTAGAAAGTGCCTGCGATCACAACACTAAGCTTAGCTCGTTGTTAGATCGTAGATTGATTATCGCGTACGAGTTTGGGATTCAGACGTCGAGTGCCGGTTGTATTGTCATTGGACTGGCCAAAATAGTTTTCGCTGATAGGACCATAGTCACTCGCTGTTTCTGAGTCTACTGTAGTTGAAAGCCTTTCGGTCATATTCAGGAAAAGGTTGGAGTAGATCACAGGGGACGAATGTTTCAAGCCTTGATTTCCTGACTCATAGGTCAGCTGGGGGATGTCGCCTCGTCCAAAGCCAGGAGGTATGGTGTCTGTGATCGGAGCATCAGAAGGTGGAGGTGACAGGCTCCTAGAAGCGGCCGGTGGATCTTGGTTTGAGGAGGGAGTCACGAGCTTCTGGGAGATGAATAAACCCGGAATAGAAAGAACTGGAAGTTCTAGGTCATCGAAGCCTGCCGCATGCTCCGTGTAACTGTGTAACAAGGTGAATTTTTGCTTAAATCCGGAGGTTATGTGCGAGCGAATGGTAGTGACATAGCCGTTATCGTGACAGCCTGACGGGAGAAGATAAGACGGCGGGAGAAAGAGATCAACAATTAAGCCAATTGATTACCTCCAAAAAAGATCTTGTACGTTTGGGGGAGCCGAATCTCGTCCTCTAAAAATGCTGTTTCGGAGGTCACTGCGTGAAAATGTCAAACATGGTGCAACAACTGGCATACCTTTTATTTTTGAATCTGCTGCTTCCTTGCCGCTGCCGACATCGACCATTATAAATCGCTCCGTAGCTTGATTGAATCCCGTGACAAAATCTTCAAGACGGAGCCTGGCTGAATGATAGCTACAACGTCCGAAGGTATCAAGCAGGCCTCGCTTGTTAAAGAATATGTATACCGAAAGTTGGAATTGACGAATTTCACCAAGGGAGAGAATGTATTCCTTGATAGAGTCCGACAATTGTTTGGCAGCTTTATGGCCTCCACTCTGACCGAGCGTGATCAACTGAGGGGTAAAGATAGCACCGTCCCCGTCGATAAGCACGACGACTCTGGAAGCCTGGAGAAGGTTAGTTGACGTGAGAAGAGAGCGGTCGGAACGCCTTGCCTGCAGCTGCCTCTCTAAACCCTCTCTTTGTTTTTCATAATGTTGTTTTAGTTCTTCTTTCTCATCTTCCAAACGTTTCTTTTCCGCGTTTGTCTCACTGAAGACTTTTTTGTAGACCTTCAGATCGACTTCAAGTTGCTTTATTTTCTCTTGAAGTGTTGCCTCGTTAGATACTAGTCGAACAATATCATCTGAGGGGCGGCGTCAATATAGCAAGGAGACAGGTAATGCGACAGCCATGCCTCTGATGTCGTCAAATCTTTGGAGGCTACGTACAATCTTTCAGTTTATGCATGGTGCAATGAGTTATAACACTTACATAGATTCGTCCGCCGCAGCAATACTCATGACAGTATTTGGGATAATCAAGAAGTAATTAGGCGGTTCGGTTGGGCAGTAGGGGCTCTGAACAAGGACTCTTGAGGTCGTACACCCGAGACGGGTTACGTGTCCTGCAACCTTTATGCAACCAATCGAACGCGCAAGTTCCTAAACGGGACAAATGCCCCGCTGCGAGCTCCTCTGTGAGGATGGCAGCCGGTTGGACGACGCTGTGCGGTATTATGTTGAACAGCCTTGTCTGTGATAGTGACCAGAGAACAACAGGATACTAATATGGGAAAGCGTTCGCACGTTCAGTACATCCCGTACACTGAAGGTATCAGTAGCGAGTACTCATTCGCCGAGTACAAGGTCGTGTTGCGAACCATTAGATTAATGGTTGCACAAGAAGAGACATAGCCCCCGATAAAACACTCATTGCCAGCTGCACAGCGATGATGACGTTAACATCCATGCTCTCACTCAAATTCGGGATAACAAATACTTGTCATAATGCTGTGAACAGAAGCAAAAGCCTAGAGTTCTTACGAGCCCTCGGTGAGAAGAAACGTATAATACAAAAAGTTCGGTCGTGTCATGAGACGACAGAAGAACCTTCCAATCAAGTCCCAGAACCCACAGATAGTTGAGTACACTAATTTTTAGCGTCCTTCGGCTCTTTATGCATGTCGGCTTCGCGTTCTGAGATGAGTTTTTACGAGAGGCGGAGGGAAAGCGCTGCGCACCTCCAAGGAACTTACACTTGCCCAACTTCAGGAAGTGGCACTTGGTGACCAGGGGGCATGTGTGGCCGTAGCAGCAAGCATCGCCCCAAGTGCAAATTTCGTCTACGATATCGTGTCTCAATCATCACATCTAATAGAAAGGTTAGGGAACCAACTTTTATTGGCTGCAGGACAGGGCGACTTTTTCGCGTTGATCTTCATTTCAGCGTAGTGCTCAGCCTCGAGGATATAGTTGTGCGCATATCTGCAGTCCGACCCGTGCTTGCAGTTGTTCGCAAGATAGAAGAGGGTGCATGGGGGAGGCTTTTCTGTAGAATAGGGTAGGTCAGGACACGGAATGCTGGAGGAGACTGGTACTTACGCTTGGAAAGTGGCTGTGACGAAAACGTATTTTCAAACGTCATGAAGTTATAAGCTCATTATTGAACGCACTAGTTTTGGATCAAGACGTCGGGCACCACCCGCGTTGTGATTGAGGGGACCCTCATCGTCATTACCACTGCTGGAGTCGGAATCAATCGTTAAGCGCCGTTCAACCTTCTTGAGTAAAATTTTGGAGTAGGTCGTGGGAGGTGAAGACCTCGAACTTTGACTATCCGTCTCGGAGACCAGCTGGGGGACATCGTTTCGCCTTAAGGATTCTGGAATCGGGAGGCCAGGGGGTGGAGGGGACGGATCGCTACAAGTGGGGAATGAATCTTGGGCGGGTAGGGGAGCCACAAGCTTCTGAGAGATGAACAAGCCTTGGATAGTCAAGGAAGGAAGGTCTAAGTCATCGAAGCCTGCAGCGGGTTCCGCGTAACTGTTTAACAAGATGAATTTTTGTTTAAATCCGGAGGTTATGTGCGAGCGGATAGTAGTAACGTAGCCGTTATCGTGACAACCTGTCGACATAATGTTAAGTGACAGGGTGAGATGGCGACAATAAGACCTCGGAGTCACCTCCAAATAAGATCTTGTATGTTTGGGGAAGTCGAATCTCGTCCTCCAAGAACGCTAATGTGGGATATCGTCAGTAGGAACACTCCTTTGGGTTGAACGAAATGTCGTACCTTTTATTTTCGAATCTGCTGCTTCCTTGCCGCTACCAACGTCCACCATCATGAATCGTTCCGTTGCCTGGTTAAACCCCGCGATAAAATCCTCAAGGCGAGCTTTAGCTGCATGATAGCCACAACGACTAAAAGTATCGGTAAGGCCCCGCTTATTTAGGAATATGTACACGGAGAGTTGGAATTGACGGATTTCATTGAGGGAGCGAATATGACCTTTGATCGAGTCGGATAGTTGGCTGGCGGCTTTATGGCCTCCACTCTGACCAAGTGCGATTAATTGAGGGGTAAAGATAGCCCCATCTCCGTCAAGAAGCACGACAACTCTAGAGGCCTGAGAAACTTCAGCCACAGCAAAGTCAGTGTGAGGGGAATGTTCCAACTTGCCTGTAATTGTTTCTCAAAATCCTCTCGTTGCTTAACGAAATCATGCCCGAGCTGCTCATACTGCTCTTCCAAGCGCTTCTTCTCCACACTGGTCTCACTGAAAATCCGTTTGTACACGTTCAAATCGCCTTCAAGCTGTTTAATCCTCTCTTGAAGCAACGCCTCGTTGGAAACTAGTTTGATAATATCATCTGAAGGACTGTCAGAAACACGGAAGAAGCGGTGAACACGGAGCAGTGTACCTTTGATACTATCGAATCTTTGGAGGCTTCATGAAGTTCAACTTAGCAGTTATATAGCACAATAAATAACAGCACTTGCATAGAGTCGTCCGAAGTCAAAGCACCCATGTTAAAGAACAGTCAGTTACTTGAATAGCAGTTGGTAGATGAGTTAGAGGAGTTCGTAAGCGGGGGGGGGGATGAATTCTTCGTGTGTCCCCTGCAACCTTTATGCAGCCAGCTGGCCAAAGAGATGTGTGGCGGCTTGATGCCTGCGGTCTTCCGGGAGGGGACCGGGACCGAGCGTGGGGTGGAGTAAATGCTGTTCAATAAGACAATGGATTCCCTTTCCGTGACCCTCACCCTCAAGATGGCATGCCGCAGCAACAGGAAGCCGTTCGCACGTTGAGACCACGCGTCCAGTGTCCAGATCGAGCGTCAGATAGCTGTACAACAGCTTTTTTGATGAACATTGGAGCCCATTTATACCCTATGTTGCCCAGTACTCCATAGCTGTCGCATCCAAGACACTACTGTATTGATTTTCCAGTAATTGGAGTCAACCCATCGACCAGGTAGAGATCCGGAATATAACGGGTATAGCTCGAACACTTTCTTGAGCTTCTGAGGGTAGCAGCGCTGGGAGCTCGAGCATCTGTGATGGGCACACTGTGATGCTTTGATGGCCATGAAGGAGGCAGAAGGACAGATGACCCTGTACGCTTGAGGTTCCCATTGGCTGGCCCGGGGTCACGTTATTGACGCGCTCTTGTTGGACGCGTCCGAGAGTGCATCTTGACCTTCCTTGCGGTACCTCCACTCTCCATCCGGGTCACATTCCTCATGAGTGATATTTACTCTACCTTGCAGATCTCTCCGAGGAAGCGTCGCCCGTCGGATTCCGAGGACACCACCACTTCTACACCCAAGAAATTACGAACAGCGTGGGTCCCATCTCGTTCCATACTTAACGGAAGATTCAAGATTTTTGTAGACCACTAACTCCGTCCTCTATATCTCGCCGCGTAAAGGCGACTGGGACGCTCACACTACCTAAGAAACTACCAAATTACCTTTCACGCCTCTGTAATATTCATAGTGCTCTCCAACGCGCTATCTCACATGCCCTCGCGACTTGCGCGGTTTCACCAACATCCGACTCGGGTCACCTTCGAAACGTGGTTAACCACATATCTTTGAAGACCTACTCTGGGCTATCCTCGTCTTTTGAGGCTGATGACTTGAAGCGTATCTGCTGGCTTTGGGAATGGGATGGAGAGAAAATCCCTCAGGAAAAGGACGCGGATAAAGGGAAGGAGAAAGAGCAGGAAGACAATCCTTTCTTAGACGAGCCATCTGGTGCAACCGAAGATTGGACTCGTGGAGCGATGGGTTTCCTTGTTACTGCAACAACTCACTTATCAAAGCAAGCGCGGCAGCGTCTTCCCGCGTACGGTGTCGGAATCGAGATAGAGATGGACATCGATAAGGGGATGGATAGTGGGATGGCTGCCGTTGCTCGTTGGACCTCTGCAACGGATACTCGTCAGAAGGAATTCGAGAAGAAGATAGAAAAGTGGGTAGAGGTAGGGATCCACGAGAGTGTGTGCGTGAAGCCATTACTGAGATTTCGAGCAGCTTCACAACGACCGTGAAAGTGCACCCGTCGTCCCGTTCGCGGATCTGCCTCATCTTCCGGCTCCTGTCAAGGCCTCCTCGTTGACTATGAAACTCGCTTCTGCCTCTCCAAAAGGTGCCAGCTCCAAGCCTTTCCTTTTTTCCCCTACTTCCTCAGTTCACTCTCCCATTAAATCTCCGAGCAAGAAAGTGAACCGCGATTTTGTTATACCCTTCCCGACGCTTTCGCCCTCGAAGCCGCCAACGAAGAAATCGACTATTCTCTTTCCGCAAACACCCCGTCACAAGCGAACAGATACGTCGACAACTCCTATCACCCCACAAACACCTTCCAACAAAATCTCTGATGATCTGAGCGACGCTGAAGGTCCACCAGAAACACCCTCCAAGCAAACCGGTGCCAGTGCTGAAACAGCCCCGGCGACTCCATCAACGTCCCGACGACAAGCCCTTTACGAACGCGTACGCCAACGATCCCTTACAGCTTCCCCGACGAAAAACCCTAAAGGCCTTGACACCTCAAACACGAAACTAACCCGTGACCAACTACTTAAGCTCAGTCAAGAAGAAATGAGAAGACGCTGTTTATTGGGTCGTCTCGGAGGTGTTGCCGAAAGCGTTTGGATGTTCGTCCTTTACCTTAGAGTGCCTGTATCAATGCTAAGATTACCACCCTAGGTTATTTTCTACGCCTGTGGGCAGCAGTGCAACCCCAGGAAGGAAGCGACGTGCCCTGCCTATGTCAGAAGTGGCCACAGCAGTCGTCAAGTCCTCCCCTGTACCCCTATCGACTGCGGAAGCCAACGAGTCACTGGCTCTTCTCATGAAGCTCTGTCCCTTCTTCCTGAAAAAGCTCGACATTCAGGGAGAAGAGT
Organism: Podaxis sp. C-F-92630; assembly: GCA_018524945.1. Classification (NCBI taxonomy): domain Eukaryota; kingdom Fungi; phylum Basidiomycota; class Agaricomycetes; order Agaricales; family Agaricaceae; genus Podaxis; species Podaxis sp. C-F-92630. The sequence goes on from JAEUWS010000982.1 coordinate 770,758, forward strand.
GGCTGGAGATGCCCGCGTCCTCTAGTGCCTCGTCTGGACCATCCGGAACAAGTTCCGTTAGCGGCACCCCCACTAAACGTAACCTTGTACCTCCACCCAGCCCGGGAAGCAAGGTTGATAGTGCGGAACTTATTCACAGAAGTCCGAAACGTGTTAAGAAGGAGGCTGGGGGGTTGAGGGAGGTTCGTGAGATTATACGCAGAGAACTAGAACTGCAAGACTAGCTTTGTTATGCTTCATCTTTGGCGTCATTTCTTATTCTGTATCTTATATAGTTTTGTATGGAGCTCAGACTTATGTCGTGTTATTCTGTCGTTCATTGCTTTGTACCAACAATAAATACGATGCATTGACATGAGCGTATTCCTAATTGACATTTAACACTTCCTCCCAGGTCGAATCTATTGACCACAGCCCAGCAATGTGTCCACCAGTTACCTCCTTCAACCTCGCATCGGGGTATTTCTCCACTAACCACTTTGCCCACTCCTTGGGCATCATCTTGTCGTCCTTCGAGGTAACGATAATCACAGGTTTCTTGTTCATCTGCTCCAGCCTGAATCCCCAATCACCGTGCATTACATCCGCAGTTTCCAAAAAGCCATCCCAAGATTTGCCCACACTCTTAACCATATTTGCTGCCATATTCCTCTCCAGTTCACCCTCTTCCAAGCCTCTTTCCTTCCTCCATTTCTCGAATAACATCTTCTCTTCCTCCCGTACGTGATCAAAGATGAGGCTCCTTATAAACTTCTCCGCGTCCTCCACGCTCTTCAACTTCTGCTTGAAGACTACTGATCCCAAACGTTGGATGAGCCTCCAGGGTATATACCGAGAAGGCGGCCCAACCGAAATATAATTATCCCAGGTCATACTCTTCGCGTAGTCCTCGTGGTACTTGAACGGCGTGCAGGGGGCAAGAAGGAGACATGCGATGATGTGTCGGCCGGGAGGAAAGACTTCCAATGACGCGTTGAAAATCATCTGTGCAGCAACCGTGCCATATGATCCTCCGCTCACGTAGAGCTTATATTCTCCGTCCGGAGCATTAGAGCACCCAGGATGAAGGTGTTCGAGCAGTGCGGTCGTATCCCGCGCCAATGCGACGTAGTACGACGTCCTATCTGAGTCCGCGCGAACGGAGGAGTTGCCCCATCCAGGAAGAGTTGGGGAAATGTAGTGCACGTCGTGTTTGTGCAGTGCTGGAGAGGGACGAGCGGCGTCACCGACACTGAATACGCCGTGGAAGAAGATGACAATGGTCCTGCTGTTGGGATTCCCGCTATCATCATAGGCTAGGGTCCTATCTCCAGGCAAGTTAAGGAGCTTCTCGCGTTGACCAGCCATGCTAGCCATGGATGACCCGGTGATTTGTTCGAGGTTAGACGATGATGTTGCCCTATGTTATATGTCGTTCCTCTTTATGCATGTTAGATTGAATGGGGCGCCTGAACATAGGCGACCGCAGTTCCCCGCAGTCCATGTCGCGCTTCGGCCTGCGCAGCCACTGAGTATCATGATTGTTCACTGGAGGGTTCCAACCGCAGTGGGAGATGTGATGTCGTTATTATTCTAAACACAGTGCCTGAGACTGTTCATACCTCCAGGGCTGTCACGCCCTCCCAAGTCAAATCAGTCGACCAATATCATGATGTCCACCAATTACATCCTTGGGTCGTGCATCTCCAATCATATTGTCGAACCTCCCGGTGTGGTAAGACTGTTTTTTTGACGAGGCGGTAATCATCGGCTTGCCACTCTCGCTGTTCAAACCTCCAATCGCTGTGAGTGACATGGACATCTCTAAGAACTTGACCCAAGGCTTCTCCACGCTCTTCACCATACCGTCTCTTTTTCAAATTGCCACACCATCCTCCAAGCCCCTCTTTCACCCAGCCGGAAGCAAGGTTGAATGATGTTAATTGTTACTTTACACAGCAGTAAATGTGATAAATATGTGCATTAATACGTGCGTACTCAGTCCTTTAATCGACACTTAGTACTTCCTCCCAGGTCGAATCTATTGACCACAGCCCAGCAATATGTCCACCAGTAACCTCCTTCAACTTCGCATTGGGGTATTTCTCCGCTAGCCACTTCGCCCAGGGCCCAGGGGTCTTCTTGTCGTCCTTCGAGGTAACGATGATTACAGGTTTGTTGCTCACCCCCTCTAGCTTGAACCCCCAATCACCGTGCACCACATCCACACTTTCCAAAAAGCCATCCCAAGACTTGGCCACACTCTTAACCATATTAGCCGCCATATGTCTCTCAAGTTCGCCCTCCTCCAAGCCTCTTTGTTTTCTCCAATTCTCGAATAACACCTTCTCTTCCTCTTGCATGTTATCAAAGAGTTGGCCCACGAACCTCTCCGCATTCTCTATATCATTCAGCTTCCGCTTCAAGACCATTGATCCCAAGTGCTGGATGAGTCTCCAAGGGATATACCGAGAAGGCGGCCCGATGGAAATATAATTACCCCAAGTCATACTTTTCGCGTAGTCCTCGTGGTACTTGAACAGCGTGCTGGGAGCGAGAAGGAGACATGCAACGGTGTGTCTGCCGGGAGGGAAGGCTTCCAACGGCGCGTTGAAAATCATTTGTGCAGCAACCGTGCCATATGACAATCCGCTCACATAGAGCTTGTACTCTCCGTCCGGAGCATTAGAGCACCCGGGGTGAAGGTTTTCGAGCAACGCAACGGTATCCTGCGCCAACGCGACGTAGTATGGAACGCCATATTGGTCCGCACGAATGGACGAGTTGCCCCATCCAGGGAGGGTCGGAGCGATGTAGTGCACGTCGCGTTTAAGTAGAACGGGAGAAAGATGTGCAGCGTCACCGACGCTGAATCCACCATGAAAGAAGATGACGATCGTTTTGCTGTTGGGATTCCCGCCATCTTCGTAGGCTAGGATTCTACCTCCAGGCAAGTTGAGGAGTTTCTCGCGTTGATCAGCCATGGGTGACTCGGTGATTTGTTGAAGGTTGTATGATGGTCTTCCTCAACTGACATACACCATCCCTTTTTATGGACATTGGTTTAAATAGAATTGATTAGGGTCGGAGAGGAGCATACACAATCTACGAGAGTGCCTTGTACTCGGCGCTTTTGAAAGTGGATTAATTTGACAGGTCATCGAAAGATGGCCCTCAGCCAGTTACTGCGCGGGGGGTTCACGCAGTCGAAAGCAAGTCACTCAACTCATTCTCGTCGTACAGAGGGTATGGCGCGGGAAAAAAAGCGGCAGTTCTGCGCCAGTGCCGACTGACTGCCGAACAAAACAACGGCTCGTATAGTATTATTGACCGTCGTGTTTCCCGCAGCTTAAGTTATTCGGTTCCGAAGCTTGGTATACATCTGTCCAGCTTCCAGTTGGGATTTACAGTATCCCGCAGTCCAGCCTGCGCTTTGACCTACGCATTACCGAGTATTTGTGTAATCCTTCGTTCATTGTTTGTACTATATAATCCACCATGCAGTCGAAGATGCTATGTATTCCTTTAAACTACAATTCCAGATGCTATTTATATCTACAGGGCCATTATCTCCTCCCAAGTCGAATCAATCGACCACAGACTACCAATATGTCCACCAGTTACTTCCTTGAATTGTACATTAGGATATATATCCGCCAACCATTTTGCCCAACTTCCTGGCGCCATATTATCGTCCTTCGAAGAAACGATAATCACCGGCTTACGACTCACATCCTCCAGCTTAAACCCCCAGTCACTATGCAAGATATCCGCAGTCTCCAAGAATCCAGCCCAGGACCTCTCCACGCTCTTCATCATACCCATTGCCATCTCCTTCTCAAACTGACCGGCCCCCAGCCCCCTCTCCTTCCTCCACTTCTCGAACAAGATCTTCTCATCCTCCTTCAAATGATCAAAAATAAGACTTCGAATAAAAACCTCCGCGTCCTCCACGCGCCTCAACTTCCGAGCGATAAACACTGACGCTAACCGCTGGACTAACCTCCAAGGGATGATTTGGGAGGGGGGTCCGACAGCAATATAATTATCCAAAGATAAGCCCTTGAGGTAGTCCTTGTGGTATTTGAACGGCGAGATGGGGCTGAGAAGGAGACATGCGACGATATGGCGGCTGGGAGGGAACACTTCCGGAGAGGCGTTGAAGATTATTTGGGCTGCGACGGACCCATACGAGCCGCCACCGGTATAGATCCTGTATTCACCTCCTGGAGCGGTAGAACACCCGGGGTGAAGCCGCTCGAGGAGTGTAGTAATATCCTGCGCCAATGCGAGATAGTATGGTGTAGTCCCGGGATTTAAACGAGGTGATGAGGCACCCCATCCTGGAAGAGTCGGGGAGATGTAGTGTACGTCATGCTTGAGCAGGGCTGGGGACGGTCGGGTGGCATCGCCAACGGAGAACATGCCGTGGAAGAAGAGAACGATCGTCTTGCTATGCCTATTTCCGGCATCATCGTAGGCCAGCGTCCTACCGTCAGGCAAACTGAGGTATTTTTCTCGTTGGCTAGTCATTGTTAGCGATTGCTCGGGTTTTGTGGTGTGGGTAGCGTCTTGTTGTTGGATGTATGCCGGCACCAACGATTTTAGGGTTTCCGCGAGAGAATCCGCAGTCCCGCAGACACCGTGTCGATAAGCATCTGGTCTATGTAGTTCAATCTCCCAGAGCCATGGATGCGTAACTTCCCCAAGGAGGCGTGCCCAGATGTCGTCGAGTGAGCGGACCTAAGGATCCCGGTTTGTACATTCCGTGAGCTGGGGTGATTGAAAGGGCGCATGCAGGTACGACAGGTCTTGGTGTCGCAATCTGGAAGGCGCCGTAATCGGACGAGGGTACTAGGTCCGTATCATGCAGAGCTGTGCTTTCCGTTCATTTTGTGCTGTAGGACATTGTGCCTAGAATACATAACATTACACGAGTAGCAATGAGACAATACAAGAAAAACAAACTAGTATGCCTGATCAGTTTGGCTTCTCCAATTCCCCCTTCTCGAATGTCTCTCGGGCTGTCTTCTCAAACTCGATACAATCGATCACTCGACCTTCCTTCCTACTTGCTTCTGCAGCGAAGACAGTTAAGTGGCTTTTGACTACCTCTTCAACAGTAGTTCCAAGCACTTCCTGTTTACCCGTCCTAACTGCTTTAACAAAGGTCTCAATTAAGCCCCGGTCGCCACCACCATGAATCCCGTTAAAGCCAAAAGGGTGATCTTTGGAGACACCAGTTCTAAAATCGGTAACTGTAAAGGAACGCATGTCTCCGACAATCTCTCCATGCGTGAAGTGCATGCGGATCTGGCGTTCGCAGATGAGTGAGCTGTAGGCGACCATCGTAAACGAGGCTGTAGTCCCATTAGCAAACTCGAGGTTGACGACTTGGTGATCGCAAACGTCGTTTGGGCTCTCGTACACGCACATGCCGTACGGTCCGGTCTTTAGAGCCTCAGTGACGTTTTCAATGTCTGGAATGCCGTCGACGAGAACGCTAACTGGCCAAGATCTATTGCCTGATTTTAGAGAATCAAGATAAACTGTGCGTTGTCAGTCACGGCTACGACCGGGGGAAAATAGCAAGATTCATTACTCTGTGTGGCACTATAAGGGCACTCATCATTCTGGAGCGGACATTCAATGCAACGTTTGACGTTTCCAGCCTGGCGGGGTTTGTTGGAACTACGGAAGTGAGTCAGGGACCCAAACGATGAGACTCGAGATGGGGTAGTTGATGAGAACCAGTGACAGAGCAAGTCGATATCACTGGACATAATCAGCAAGGTGCATTACTGCTCGATCGGGATGGACACGCACTGGCAGCATTTTGTCATTAACACGAAGGAACTCTTTCCTTCGACGGACCAATTTCCGCGAACGTATGAATGGGCAAAGTGATAGTACCCTACCGGTTCCACATGGACAATGTTCACAAGATCGCCGAGTGACTTCTTGCGAACGATCTCAGATATTGCCTGGGTATACTGCGCGTATCGTAACACTGCGGAGAGTATTCAGCACCGATCTGGACCGGCTTTGCAGTGACACTCGCCATGACCCATGCCAAATATAACACCGGCCTTCTTGATCGCTTGCTCCATCCGCAAGCAGTCCTGAATGGTGTTTGCCATAGGTTTCTCGCAGAGAATGTGGTATCCTTGTTCTGCAAAGGCGAGAGTAACTTCGGCATGCATATGATCTTGTACGGCAATGATGACAGCGTCAGCCAATCGTTTTCCAACCATTGCGATGGTTTCAGCAGAGGCAGCATGAAGATCTCGCCAAGTGGTGAATACGAGGGTCTGGTCCACATTATGAAGATCGGCAAACTGGCGTTGAGTCTTGGGGCGTGGTTCTGCTATGGCCACGACTTTGCACTCATGAGGGTGCGAAAGAGCATATGTGGTGTAGGCCTGTAGCAGGAAAGCGGCATGTCAAGTGTGTACAGTGCGTGGAGAGCGCGGGGTGCGATTACCTTTGCGCGCTGGCCGCAGCCTATGACTGCGAGGGTTATTGGTTGATACGGAGGGCGGTCATCGTTGGACTGGGGCATGGCAGGGGAATGAAAGGAGTGCTTTGGTTTGACGGACTTGCGCCAGAATTTATTAGTCAGGAAGGAAGCCATGATAGTTAGGAGCTATGTTATGCGCTGTGTGTACAACTAACGGCGCGTCCGTCACGCTAGTATCCTCAATGCCCAGACTCCTTCCTCGTCTTGCATCCATCATTCAAGGGAAGTCTCACAACAAGAAGTTCCTCCCGTTCGGTCTCAAAAAATACCGTCCGCGTCGCCCAAAGTCCCTGCATAAGCCAACCTCGCCCAATTTGTCTTTCAACCCGGATATATATCTGCAGTCCATACTTCTCGAAACAGAAAACCCGGTTGCAACACCTGACAAGTTCTTTCGGCATAAAACCCTTCCCCCACGTCTTTATGTTCCGAAGAACGCGTACAAGCGCGAGGGGGAGCATGACAAGCCCCGTCAGATGACCGAGGAGGAGCGCAAGTGGTGGTCCAGTCCTTACCGTATGTCGGTTTTCGCTCATGATGCTCATCCCGGACTGAGGAGACCGCGCAGTCCGCATGCTTGCGACACCACCTCGGAAATGCACTCTTTCTGGACGTCTGCTTCCCTCAGGTATGTGCTTCCCGACTCATCCGCTTGAGCACCCATTTATGACATCGGGAAGCCTTCCTTCTCAGGCTGGCCCCAGTGCGAACGGATGATGCTGAACCTACGTCAACCACAAAGCCTGTATCCTGCATTCTCGTACCTGACGGTCTACAGCACCCAAAGTTCACTGCACGGCGGTCGAACAGATCAGTTCATGTCGTGTGTTCTCGTCAAGCCGTCTCCCTCATTCTTGACAACAACGGCAAGGTTGGCCATATACCCTACTATGTGACTATACCACCCAATCTAGGTGCACATATGTCACATCTACTCCGCCTCCGCATCCTACAAGAGCTAGAGCTTCTCGTTGCTCAACTCAGAGTTAAACCCAAGGCCGCCATTCTCGCCAACCCACCAATCCGTCGGCTCTCAAAGGCAGAATGGAGAGACATCCAGGAGAACCGGACGATACCTTGGCAAGACGCTGTCGCTGTGATTAATGTACCCCCAATACCGAAAGAGATCGAGCCATCTATGTCGCCTTTCCCCTTGCCCCCAGATCCGGACATGCAGTTGAACGCATCACAACCTGTGGTTACGATGTATCCTGTTTCGCGTGATTCGCCTTTTCCGTCGAACTTTCAGTATCGAGACGTTCTTCCGTCCGCGAAGGTCCCTCTATACAATGCCCTTGGACTCTTTCCCCACGCAGCACAGCGAGCAGCTTTTTACCGGCTCCTCTGTCAGGCACAATCCATCTATGACTTGGCCCAGCAACGAACAAAGGATGGAAATATATCGTCTAACGAGTCAGATGCTTACGTTCTATCTTCAAATAGCGAAAACATCAAGCTGGGTGATATGGTAGCCGTAGCGATAGCGTTATGGAGGGTTTACCTATACGAAAGGGACATCGTTCGCGAGTAAAGTACACTTATATACTTCATAATCCCACGATCTACTCATAATCTAATCGTATTTCGGCCGCTCGTTCAGAGGTTGGAAAGAAATCATCGATCGGGAGATGGTCAGGTAATATACAACAAGTGAATATTTGGTTTATGCTTCAACTGCCATAGGGGCGACATCTTCTGCCTGGCCAAGTTTTTTCGTCACCTGACCTAGCACCTCATAGCCCTCCCAGAACTTGGGCAACTCGTTTCCTGGGATGAATAGCCGCTCCACACCTTCCTCCGTAATCACGCACATGCGAATCACACCTCCCGAAGAACCATCGCGAGACATTGCGAGGGAAAGCGCTAGAAAGAAATGATCAGCAAATGGTAGTATGGTTCAATCATGAATGCGTACTGTTCTTCACAAACTCGACGGTCTCGTCACGGTTCCATCCTTCTTTGTAAGTGGCATCGCAATAACCATACACATACGTCGAACCGGAACCTATAGTAATAAAAAATGTGAGAGAGCACTTTACGATGAAACACAAACGAGATATACCACCAATAGCCCAAGGCTGACGGAAGAGGCCGCCGCCAAGGGGAATATTATACACGCTCGGTCCAACCTCCTTGTCCCAGCCTGCAACAATGATACCCGCGCTCAGAGCGTCCTTGTTCTCGTAGCATATGCGTTGAAAGAGCGCAGCTGCGGTGTGCACAGATGGTGGCTCACCAGCCATTTGTCTGTATCGCGGTGGATGTTAGACAACATACTTTTTCCGGGTTTGAAGGCTGGAATCGAGGGCACATACGTGTACATTTGAAGCTGATAATGCACGGCATCAGCGATGGCCTGTGTATCCGCTGCTGAACCCGACCGACAACAATAGATACGGTCATGGACGTATGTAAGCTTGTCCGTCACTCGGTTGGCCTACGAGAGTCAAAACAGCACACAAGTATTAAGTTCCAGGAAACAGCTCAAGGTGAAACGTAAACGCACGATGTAGCTTCCTGTCGTGGTTCGACTGTCTGCGCCGATGACGACTCCGCCGTTAAATTGGACCGCCATGATCGAGGTCTACACCACCAGTTATTTAACCGATAAATTTCACGAGATAATAAAAGGCAACTTACACCGAGGTTGACCTCGCCAGTCTTGAGTCTGTTCATATCAATATGGTCCATAGTGTGTGGAATGAAAGTGATTGGGAGCTGACGCGTCGCGAGCTGGGGATATGATGGCTGATCAAATGCAAAGAGCACGCGTCATCCCCTCACCCTCACCCCAATATGCCTCCCCAGCAGAACCTCCGCAACCTCTACACAGAGCTCATCCGCTCTTTCACTGCTCAGCCTTGCGACATCAAGAAGTGTGGTGTACTGCTATCGCAGCTCAAGGTACGCTTCCAAATGGTCTTGGGTCGACTGAATGATTCGTTAATGAGGGTACGAGGTAGATCGGACTCATTGAAGCTGGCTTGTTGCTCCCACAAGGCGAGGCTAATCCTAATGATCTTCTAGTAGCCCGTAAGCTCTCCTACTTTATGGATATTGATGTTTGAATAACATGGGACTCAGGTGACATTCTCGAAGTCGGTGCATTCTGGAGTATCCGTGCAAGAGACGTGCCCTCCTTCGACCGCTACTTTTCCCAACTCCAAACCTTCTACACTGATTATAGGTCCGTTCGCGACTCCTCATGTCCTGAATAAACTTCTCAAATATCTTGCCTCGTTTCATTAGCTCCGTCCTTCCACCCTCGAAACGGGAATATCCCATCCGCGGGCTCAACCTCATCCGTCTATTAACTCAAAACCGCATCGCCGAGTTCCATACAACACTTGAATCTCTCCCCCTCTCCGCGGATGCTATCTCTGAGAACCCTTTTATCAGCCACCCTGTTAACCTTGAACGATGGCTGATGGAGGGTAGTTATAGCAAGGTCTGGAATGCACGAGAGGAGGCGCCAGCGGAAGAGTACAAGTTTTTCGTCGATAGCCTGATGGGAACCATTCGGTGAGACATTTTTTCTATATGTATTAAATTGGGGTTGAAACAATGTTTGCTGCGTAGAAATGAAATCGCGAGTTGTGGAGAGGCTGCGTATGAAAGCCTGCCGCTCAAGGATGCTGCTACTCTTTTGTTCTTCCCTAACCGTTCAGATCTCCTGAGGTTTGCTGAAGAGGTGAGTGTCAGCATTTCCTGACATCATGAACCGCTGTTCTTACGCTATGATCCACAGCGCGGATGGCAAGTGAATCTGACTGCCGGGACAATATCCTTCACCAAGAAAGGAGAGGAGAAGATAGAAATACCCAAGCAGAAACTCATCTCTGCTTCGCTAGCATACGCACGGGAACTCGAGCAAATCGTTTAGAAGCATCATATCTTGTACTTCGAGTAATCTTCACGATCGCAATTTCACCCAGAATATTGAGAAATCGATTGCAAGACTAGTTATATACACATTACATCTTATTCAAATGTTTCGAGTGCTGCCTTAGCCTTGGCTTCGGCATCGCGCTGCAGATCTTTGGGTACTGGTAGGTGCACACCGTCTGTCTCTTGTCCAATCCATGAGAGTTCGAGCTCAAACTCTTTTTCTTTTGCATCTTCATGCACAAGATATATTCTGGAAGCGGGTGATTAGATCCATAACCATCGGGTGGAAAATACAACATACATTCGGGCTGCTTCATACACCGCCTCCCTTGTTGTTAACTCCGAGAGTTTGAGCTTCTCCAACTCTGTCTTGGCGAGTTGACGGCCTTTACCCACTGCGGCACCGTTGTAACCCTGATAAGATATGAGGATATGGCCGACGAGGATCAGATCCACGGATACACTCACAAAGAACACTCCACTGGGTTCCACGACGTATAGCGATGGTCCCTCCTTATCGACTGCTCCTAGAATCGTGCTGATACCAAAAGGTCGGACGGACGAGTAGAGTGTGTACGCTTGAACGTATAGTCCTAGCCGATCAGCGAGAATCTATGTGCAGAATATATGATCATAAGGACATGTACATGCTAGAGCTGGGTAGAATCACACCTTTAGTGGCGTAGGAGCATCATAAGCTTCTCTGTAGTTGGCAGCTTCGTCTCGAGCCCGGTTCGCGATGTGCCTGCCGTCCGCAAGTAGACCTGCAGTAGCCTATTCCTCTATCACATTCAATTGAATGAAGTCGTACGTTTCTGGAGAACGCACCAAACCAATGTGTCGATCTATTGTCTGTATTCTCCGGTTGGCTTCGGGTACAAGGAGTTTGGAGTGAATAAGTTTCTCGACCGCGAGAACGATTCCATCTTTCACTTTGAGTCCAATCGCGGTTCTAGAGCCTTGTTAACACACTGGTCCCTTTGGTAGTTCAGGGCATACGGGCGCACCCAGAGTTTTCGACCGCCTTGGTCGCATATTCAACCTATAATGCCGTGATCAGCCAGTGAGTCGATCAAATAGTTGGCAAAAGGTACCTGGAAGATGCGTCCATCTGGGGAGTAGGTACTCGCTGAGAGGTCGTAGCCAGTGCCAATGGAAGTCATGTTGGTTAGATAGTGGAGTGAAGCAGAACGGGGGACGCGCAAGCATATACATCACTGATCGAACGCGTCAGTACAGCGTGGGAACATCTGCGCGTCACGCTTCCCAACTTGCGCAAGTTGTGGTCATTACTCCATACTTACTCCCGCTCATCACCAAGTGCGGAATACATGCTCATGAATCCAGATAACGAGTGGAACGAAATACTCAAAGGCCACCCCATATTCTCGCTACCAAAGTCCTTTAAAGGCCCTACGGCGGAAGCTGAAGCGTCGTTGGAGCTTTCGACAAACACCCTCTCCCGATTCGTCAAGGTCGACCCACTGGACGATGGACCGACGCCTTCTGGTCGACGGCAGACTATGGTACTGAAGGACGCGGACTTGATCGTTGCAGCTGGGAGGGAGATCCGTATGACTTCGTTGGGCGATACGAAACTCGGCCAGAGTACGAGGAAGACTTACAAGGTGTGCGGAAACATGACCATGCGTGCTTCCACCATTATATTTATCGACATGCACCCATACAGACACTGCATACACCAAATGTTCAATTCGAAATCCATCAAATTGTGTTGAACCCCAGTGGAAAACTTCTTGCTGTTGCTGGGGCCTTTCAGGTGGCGGTCATTGTACTTCCTCGGCCAGGCTATATGCGCCTGGTCCCTGAGACTATAGACTGCAAGTATGCATTTGTTCCATCTGTTCTAGAATATGACTGATCCTTAGCGTGACAGATCGGTGCAGGTCGGCCAGTTCTATCACGCATCCGAGAATTCAGCACCCATTGCCAAAATTGATTGGCACCCTTGGGGCGAAGCAGCGTCAACATTACTTGTCATGACCGTAGACGGGAAACTACGGTTGGTATTGCCCGCATATACTCACTATCCTAACTTGACGTTTGCTACAGGGAATACGACATCTCTGTGGATACTGAGGAGCCACAACAAGTCCTATCGTTCGTGCCGGAGCGCAAGTCAAAATCATATTTTGCTGAAGATGCGTCAGCACGAGAGGTCGCATCGTTCGCACTGGGAAAGGGCCGAGCAGATTGGGGCCCTTTGACAGTATATGCACTTATGAAGAACGCCGACATATATGCAATTTGTCCTTATCTTCCCAAAAATGCGTACGTTCATTCGCTCTGCCTTCAAGTAGATCTCTAACAAACATCTTATAGTTCTGTGCCCTCATCATACATTCATTCCTTGGAATGCTTCATTTCCGCCAAGCAAGAATTCCTTGCTCAAGGGACTTCAAAATCAACGCAAAACTTGGCCACCGTCTACGACTACCAACAGAAATACGTTTCCGCTCTCCTCAGACAACTTCCCCCTGGGACAGTCTTCCCTGCTACATCTCGCGCTGTACCTATACATCCCCCCACTTCCATCAAATTGTCACCCGCTCGGCAGGGTCCATTCCTCCTACAACCCGAACCCAGGATGTTGGAAGGAAGCGACGGAGGAGATGCCACCGATATAGCATATCTAGCATTTGGAACGGATGATGATGACGATGGCGATTCCGAACGCGAAGGCAGTCCTACGGAGCATTTGGGGATAGTTACTGTAGCATATCAGGATGGAAAGGTTGACTTGTTCCTAGACGTGGAAAAGGTTGAGGCCCGCTGGGACGTAAAAAACGTACGTGTCCCAGGAATGTTTCCGCGAATGATACGCTAATCATCTTTTTAGTCACCGTACTCTGAATTCCCAATGCTAGCGGTATACGAAGCCATTGACCTAGGGATACTATCGACTGTCAGCTCAGTGTCCGATAAATCATTGGACCTCCTTCAAGCCAATCACCCCGTTTTCCTCCTTGATCCTATCCATGATGACACACTATATGTTTACCACGCATTTGGTGTACATGCACTGCAAATTGGACCTGTTCTTCAACACCTAGCTGTAGCTTTACGAGGAGAGGATGACGACGCAGCGCTCGATTCTGCTCTGCAAGCCCCAGCAGAGACCCTTGTGCGACCAATATTAACTACTTTCTCGGTGGAAAGAAAGTGCGTTTTGCTGCTCCTCTCCAATTGTTAATGGTTTTTAAGTACTGCTCGTCCAGGTCATCCAACCCCATTGTTGGAGTCACCCTACCCAACGACGTTTACCTCAGCTATAGCATCCTCATTCTGTCGTCCTCCATGCGTATATCCGTATTCCCTTTGACCTTGCGCTCGGACTCACCTCACGAGACCAATACCAAAATCCTACCTACGTCGGCACCAGCAGAGGAAGTACCTGCGGAAAAGAGTAACTGGCTAACACCTGCAGAAGGCCCACCACCTCCTTTTGCATCGCTTCTAAAACCAGAACCATATCAGGTACCTCCTGTCCTGACCGATTCTGGCCTGCCCAACATATCCAAGCTTGCTCTCCCTGCATCCGCTGTCTCTAAAGAGATTGTCTTGACGCCAGACGTGATGCGATATCTCGCAACAGTTTCTCGGCATATCTCTGCTCAGGTCACAGATGTTAAAGTGGCTTTCCGAGCAGCCCAATCACGAACAAGGCTCCAACAAGATGAATTGGAAAACCTTGCTAGGGCTGCAAAGGCGATGAACGACAGGGTGGAGGTCCTGAAAGGTCAGAGAAGCGAATCAACGGAAGCACGCATCAAACATATACAGGAGATACAAAAGGATCTTCTGGCACGACTCGATCGGCTGTTGACGGCCATGATGAAGAAAGCGTCTCCGGAGCTCAGCGAACATGAAACCAAGTGGTTCGAGGAGCTAAAGCGGATGAAACAAGAGGTATTAGGGTTTGGCAAGTACGACGATGGGTCACTCGTTGCCAAAACGAAACAGGTGCGTTGTATCATACCATGAAAACATGCTGTTGATCCTAACAAACCCTTTAGCTTGAAAAAGAATATGCTCGTATCATGCCCGCTCTCAAAGCCCTCGTGGAGAAAGAAAAACAGAGGAAAGATAAACTCGCTGAGACCAACGGAACCCTCGGATTTTCCCAAGCATTCAGTTTCGGACAACGATCAAACATCGAGTGAGCTGCAGAGCGCCATCTCCGTTTACCTTGAACTCATGCGTATATGTTAGGCGGACAAAGATTGCAAGTTTAGAAAAACAGATCGCAAAACTAGCAGACCAGCTAGACGTGACTCTAGGGAAACCTCCGCAACTTGAGTAACTGTTCCGCCGCTGCGGTTCATCACACATAGACATCGCTTTCGTCCTTGTTCTTCCATCCCATACTCTCCTGGCTTAACATCCCTTCTAATACACATACCGGACTGATACCACTTCAGTTAATACATATTACAGATTCAGATCATTGACTCACATTCTGGGTTCTCTTGGTCAGTCAAATCGTCGAATGCATGTTGATGTGTCAGATTCTCGCCCTAAGGGTTGCATGGGTTAACACGAGCCAGGAGATAACTATGATCCATACCGAATCCTCTCCACTTGACTTGCTAGGTGCTTTAGCTTGAGCTCGTCTTTTCAGAACATTCTGCCGCATCAGGCGAATTCTCAAGAAGACGATCGTAGCTAATTGAACTCCATAAACGACAATATGGGCGATAAAGGCCTTGATATATCGTGGGGCGTCATTGTCCCTGAACACTGCCAAAATTCGCCTTTGAGACCTGGAAACCAACAACGGGAGGGAATGCCACTTGCCTTGGGGCCCAATGGCATTGCCCACTGCCCAAGCTCTGTCGATCTAGTGAAGCCCACCGCAGGAGGAACAGCATCGAGGAACTCACATGAAAACCAGACTGGAAGCAATAACTTGCTTAGTCCTCTGTCTGACGTCTCAGTTATCCTAACGAAAGGACGAAGTGCGCTTCACTTACTCCGCCGACGTTGCCAGTCATTACCGCCAGATTCAAAACCGCAACCGCACCAAAGCCCTGCATACAACTGGAATCAATGTCGATAAAAATGTCCCAAGACCTTTCCGCCAACGGACTCACTAGAATGCCATTAGAAGACCGACTTTCGTGTGTGGTGTCGTGGGTACACAGATGAATACGATTGTGCCTGCAATGTTGGGAAGTGTATAGATCTGAGAGATGATCAGGGTTGGAAGCTCGTGGCCCAGGTCAACAACTCACGAACGCCAGGAACAGCTTTTGGTTGTATCTCTTCGATAGATATGCGGCACTGAATAGGAAAATCATGATGATAGCACCTACGCCGAATGAGAGCGAATTTTATAGATCTATAAAGATGGCTCGACCTTGTGCAATAGCGAGAAGATATGTTTGAAGTTGTGTGAATCCCTGTTCATAGGCCACAATCAGAGCCTGAAGGGAACGTGCTGAATCACTTACAAAAGCGTTGATAATGATATTAGAAAATGCGCCTAGTCCTCCTGTTGGAAGAGCATTGGTAAACGAGATTAAGGTGACTGCCCAGACATTCGGGTCTTTGAAAGCCTCCACTGCACTCCGGTTAGACTTGCGTGAAGGTACCGGGTACAGCCTGAGAGAACTCACCAGCTTGGTACATCTGTAATGAACAAGAATTAAGCCATATGCCCGTTTTTATTGTCACAATGGTCGTTGCTTCATACCTTGAATGTCTTGTTCTGTATACCAGTGTCATTCTTCCTAACCCGCTCGGCCATGAGTAGCCGGTCCTCAAGCGAGAAACATTTTGCGTGCATTGGGCTGTCGGGCATCCAAAACAAAACGAAGATTCCCCAGGCAAATGTCACGCAGCCTAATAGCTATTCGCAAAAATCTCAGTCAGTGCACTCGCACGTACCACTGGGGAAAAACTCACAGTGAAAAGTATCTGCCAATTCTTGAGCGCCGCACCATGAATTTGAGCAATGCCATAAGCTATCAAGCCTCCTACGCATTGCTGGAATCCATTCATCGAATAAAAAGAGCCGATAACCAATGCCTGCTCTTCCCTAGTATACCACATTGTCGACCTTGTCACCGTTCAGTACTCGGCTGTGATCTGGAGGCATGATTCGACATACAGGAAGACGAAAGCTGGCTGGCAAACGCATTCGAAGATACCTAGCAGGGTACGAACTACGACGAGCCCAGTGAAGTTAGTGCACGCCGCCGTGCATGCAAGGACGGCACCCCAAGCCATGATGCTAGGAAGATCTGCTTTAATGGATTTTTGAACGGTAGTTAGCAAAGACACGCACTTAAATGCTAAGTATTTTGCAACTGGGAGCCTCTGTATCAACCTGTTTGTTGGGAATTCCCATGCCAGGCTGTCGATTGTTCAGTGATAGGTATGCTTCGCGAGTTCAAATGAACATACATCGCAATATACACTGGGGACAGCCGGGGTCAGAGATATGAGAAAATGCAGAAACAAAAAGCTGCCTACCGCATGTCGTCAACCAAGCATATTCCTGACCCTTCAAATGGGTGTCTTCCCGTATGCCCATAATTGACGCGAAGTTGATAGTCCTGTCAGTGGCTTTTGAGCTCATTCGTCGTAAGCTGTAGCATGTTGAAATACCCTTTGTCCAGGGTTTGGGCAACTGGCCATGTCGTCAGATTCCGCCGTTTCACCTAAGCCGCATTTGCTCACAATATGTAATAACCATAACAGACTGGTCGGTAAGGGTGAGCAAGGATGACTGCAACGCCAGGACCACACATACTAATATGCGTCTGTGAATCATCCACCTGAGACGTTTGTTTGTTGCTTCGTCGATCACTTTCTCTTTCGTATCGGAGGACGCCTGCGCAAGAAATTCCGCCACCTCCGCGTCGATTCCCTTGTACAAAGCTACAACAGTGAGCTCAAGCTCAGGGGTAGTACAGCATGTTCTGTCACCTGGATTATCCTCTGTGGAACCACTTCGCAGGGAATGAACATCTTTTGAAGGGTCTTCGTACTGTATTTTGTCGTCCATATTCCCCAAGAGACGGGTGGTTGAAGTCGTGAAACCCACCCGCTCCTACACCACTACTGAAATAGCAGTCCAAGCGAACGCAGGCCCTGATGGTGGGTCTTGTGACCTCTACAGGGCCACATTATCGTCGACCACAACACACAGAGAAGGGAGTTCCGATTGGAATCTTTCTCCGAGGGTGAGATATATTTGAACAGATGACATTGGAAGAAGTATGGGGACGGACCGCGGGCCGTTCGGAGGGAAAGCCGCGACGATACATAAACAACCAAGAAGAGTTTGGCGAGGGAGACAAAATTACGATGTCCTCCCGGGTGGTTGACCCACGTAAAACGCGTACCTTGGCTCTAATTAACAGACTGATCGACTGTCTTGTGAATATCAAAGATGAAACCGGCGAGTTCTTGCTTCGACTGGAAGATGGGCGTGTTATTGACACCAAGGGATGGAATGATTGGGAGGTCAGTTTCAAATTCGTAGCAATATCATCATTGAATCTTACCACGGAGGCAGTGGACCCATGGCATAGGTGCGCATAGTTCGAGAATAACCCACAGGTACGGGGTTCTGATAGGTTCACAGGCCTATATGGACTTCTTCGTTTTTTCCAAATCACTGGGGACAAAGCGGTATTAGACATTTGCTTGAATTGGTTCAAAGTCCAATTTGAGATAGGGACAACAAAGGCAAGGCGGCTCAGGTCATCAAGTCTCGCGGAATTCTGACTCTACGGTCCTTCGGGCAGAATGTTAACACAATGTCCCCACTTTTGACGGCGGCATATTTACACGAGGGTGGTCATGAGAATTATATGGCCCATTTGGAAGCCTGGGCAGAATGGGTTATGTACGAAATGCCGCGAACGGAAGAGCGGGGTCTTCAACATATCACCTATTTGGTTGACAATTATCAACAACTTTGGGACGATACACTAATGATGACAGTCCTACCGTTGACGAAAATCGGTTTGGTACTGGGAAGGAAAGAGTACATCGAGGAAGCCAAAAGACAGTTTTTGGTCCAGTAAGCTTATGCAGGAGCTGTGGAGATGTTGACCTGACTTGTGTTCCAGCATAAAGTATCTTCAGGATCCGGTGACTGGATTATGGTTTCACGGTACGTTGTCGGCAGGCAATTCGAGGTGTCTATTTTCCTCCAATACCGCATATAGGTTGGACCTTTGATGGCCGTCACCATTTCGGCCGTGCTAGGTGGGGTCGGGGAAACTGTTGGGTGACCGTTGCCATTCCGGATTTTATCGAATTATTAGCATTGCCGGAGGGTGATGGTCTTCGCGAGTACCTCGTTTCGTCACTGAAGGCGCAGGTTGATGCATTGGTCAGGTTGCAGGACACAGCGACTGGTCTCTGGCACACCATCCTCGATGATCCGACTAGTTATCTAGAAGCATCCGCAACCGCTGGCTTTGCTTATGGGATCTTGAAGGCTGTCCGCCTCAGGCTTCTTCCAAGGGAGGATGTTTATATCAACACGGCCGAGAAGGCGATTCAAGCCATAAAGGACAATATATCGGACGTAGGGGAACTGAGGGGAGTTTCCTTTGGGACGCCAGTGTTCGACGACGTCGAAAGCTATAAAAATGTTCCCCTCACTAGCATGCCGTATGGGCAGAGTCTCGCCTTGCTCGCCCTGACGGAACACCTAAGGACGCTGTTGTGACGATTATTGGGGATTGACCCATTGGGTTACTACGTGTAGATGTTGTCCTTGATGTACGGGAATGAAGTAGCGTCGGATTAACAGAGTCTCCAATACTGCGGCTCTGCATTGACCGACGGATCGGAGCCAGCGATGTTGTATCTACTTGATGCCAAGAAACGGCCTAGTACCTTGAGAACGGAGCCGTCGAGCGTTCATATTGTTTCAGCCAACTCGCCAGGCTAAGGTATCTAGGCAGAGGAAGAGAGCATCGGGTTGGATAGGCCAGTGATATTCGTCCCCGTTACAACCTATATCTTGGTGTCAGCATGGTAGGGACTGTAGTCGTAGGGAACAGGAACACGGTGGGGAGTCATGAGTTTGCCAATGTATCAGTCCAGCCTATCCACGGCTCTTGGTGAAGGAGAACAAACCTGATAGTAGCTAGTCCGTAGGATAACTAGGTGGACTGACGGCTCGGAGAAGGGACAGAGCTTCCTTCAGGAGCAGTTGTTCCGCAGCCAGGCTGGCCAATGAAACCAGGGGACAGGGAGCACTATGCCACTCTTTGACCTTGTAGGGATCAGTGGTGCCGAACATGGATTGATCGACGCCAGAGTACTGAGGAAAGGAAGTCTTCTTTGCGCGACGAGATGGGAAGAACAAATATCGTTGTACGCGGTAGACGGTTGTGACGTAAAGATAAGTATCAGGAGGATGAGACCTTGTCATGTTTGCCGTGCTCAGAAGGCAGCCTTCAGAAACTCGGACACCTTCATGGTAAACCTTGGTTGTAGTGAGCGTTGACCTAGCGAGCGTCGACGACAGATGGAACCAGCAGTTGTCAAGTGTGGAATCATAGCATATAACCGAGAAACTGCGCATAATTGCATTTTGCGGGGTGATTGGAATAGGTGGCGTCTTCTTCCGCGGTGGCCATCAACAAAGCTTAATAGTTGGCGACATGCCAACTGGCCATTATGTTCAAGCCACCGGGCGCGAAAAGAGATTGTAAACAGGATCTTTTCTTGAGGGATGTTGAAAGGCTGCACCGTCATCCACGCATGTTCGGGTCCGTCAAGATATCGAGAGACTCGGAAGGTGGAAGTTGTTCCAGAATGGTGCGATAGAGCGACAAGAAGGCTTCAGTTACACCCAACGAGTGAATCAGGGGTTGAGAGATAAATGCGAGTAGTGCACAATAACGTCGAGTAAGAGTGCGAGGTGGTGCATCCCAAGTCGGAAATTCGCTCGTTTCGGAGGACGCATCACGGTGAGGCTCGACCGTATCTTCGAGTTGACAGGTGGTATTAGCATGACCATCCAGGGATATTTTGGCGGCCCAGTTTCTGGGCCTTGAGTTTGAGTTTGAACCTGAGGTGGGTGCTGAACGCTGAGTTGCTGAGCTGGAATAGGATTGAGCAATTGGGTTGCTGCCCCCGATGATCGAACACCTGCCTGTTTCGTTGCAAAATATACAGGCACCATTTACTAGTTGGACACTTTGAGGGAGAGGAAGGATTCGCGAATCGTTTATAAAAAGTGTTTAGGTGTGCTGAAGAGGAGTTGTTCAGCTTGAGTGGGTACGCATTCAGGATCCTTAGGCAGACAAGCACTAGGTGTAATACAAGCTAATTAAAACATAACTGCTAATGGATGAAATAGGCATATATATACAATATTAAACAATGAAATGGTCCAGGAAGTTGTACATAGATGACGATCCGGATAAAGACATGTTCAACTCGTGTATGAATATCACCTTTCACTACTGTTTCCAAAGGCCGGGCTCCCATAGATTTGCGGAGTCTTTAGTCGTTCTGGCATAGTGTTGTCCCTTAGGGTGTTCGGTTGGCTTCGTGGTGATGGACTCCAGGTGCCGTCATTCCCCAGACCGCGCAGGGCTCTATTGCGTCCAAACGAACCGGATGTTGTGAGAACTTCTCTCTCCTCGTCTTCGCGGCCAGTCTCCCACTCCCTGGGCATAGAGGGGAATTCACGAGTAGGGGTGTGCACGAGGAGCAGGTGCTGCAAGTAACGAAATGAATGAGTTGAACCGATCGGAAACCTTTGAGTTATGGCAAGTTCTTACCTGGGCTGGTGATAAGCCCAGAGCAACGTTACTCCTCCTCGATCTGAGGGTAGGTGTCTCTCGTGGAGTTTCCATACCGCTGGGTAATACGAGTGTGGGTCGTTGTCGCCTTCCGATCGTCCCCATCCCCAACCTCGTTCCGTCTTCAGATGCTTCAGCTGGATGGGTAGCATGAGTGGGGGCTTCTTCGTGTCTGTTGCCAGCGCCATGGGCAAGGATAAAAACTCCAGCAAATGTAGCCGCACAGCCGTACAAAAAGGTGATGATCTCGTGGAACCCAGCTTTCTTGAAATCACCGTACAAGATAGCACTGCCTATGATCGCCGATAGTGTGAAGAAGACGAACTGAGAAGGAATTACGGCCTATAACGTTACATTGAGCATCAGTGAAAGAAGAAGAGGAAGTTTGACATACCTTGCTGTCGAAACGCATTAAAGCCCGGTTGAGGTATCTAATTTGACCGATGCCAGTTCCAACAAGTGTCTATTAGATCCATCAGAATGAGAAAGCTGTTTTTCAAACTCAAAATACAAATACTTACAAGAATCAGGGGATAGGTGATCCACTCGGCGAAGGCCTCATACCACTTCATAGTAATGATCGTCGAAAGTGCCTTGGTTGACAAAACGGTGAAGCCACCGAAAAGTGCACATAGGCCAACATCAACGAAGACGTAGGTACGTCCGAGTTTTCCATGTGAGAGTGTAGCGAGAACGATTGCACCAGCGATGTAGCAGCCCGCGTATGTGAGAAAGGGCGTTTGTTTGATTGCTTCGATCAATTGCTGAGGGCCAAGTCTTGAGTCGGAGGCATTTGAGGAGAGGACCACGGTCACGGCACCAATAATTGCGACGCAGATACCCAGAAAGTCGAGCTGATAGATATTTAGCGCTAACTCGTGACTTGTGCTCAGTGGAAGTGGTACCTTGCGGAAATGCTCCCCCAACATTACAGGCGCAAAAACGCAATTAGCAATGAGAGCGAACTAGAACGTAACATCATGAGCGTGATCATCCAATAGAGACTAGAGTTATTTACAGTTCCAAGCGGAGCCACCACAGAAGCTGGAGCAAAGGCATAAGATACAAAGTTGCCGAGTTCACCGACGTTCATTAGAAAGAATCCAGACCACCTGGAGGTCTAGTGAAAAGAAGGTTGATTGATTTCAAAATGAGTGGCAGCATACCAGAGTTTGGATTTCAGATAAGCAGTTTCGTTGGCCTGATCATCTTTCTCCTCGTCTGTCCTCCGAGTAGACCCTAGGCCGTGGAGCGCGGCATCTTCATCCATTACATCGATTGGGAGCAGTGCAACACGTTTCTTTTTGCCGTGGTCTTTTTTGGAGCGGAAGATACGCATGAGGAACCCAGATTTTTGAGGTTCGATTACTGGAGTATGCTCTTGACTGTCGAAAGCTGCATAATTATTGGAATGATTATGGACCGGAAGAAGGGGTTGGGTTTCTACGGTAAGGGTATTTTGACTTTGCGGGGTAGTTTGTTCCGTGATAGTTTCTAGGTCCTCGTCTTGTTCGTTTAGGCTTGGTTCGTTTGAGTGGTCTCGTCGAAGAGGTTTCGTGGGCGCGTTCGCGTTGGCCTCTGCGTGTTTTTGCTCATCCAGCCGTTTGTGAGCGAGCTTTTGGAGGTTGAGTGCAAGGGATATGAGGACATTTCCTGATACTGCAACAGTGATGCCGATAATAGTTTGTGTTGTGAGGCGCGGCAAGTCGTCCATTCCGAAGATTAGAGTCGGAATGGGGAAGACGATGGAAGGGAGGTGGAAAGAGGTAGTAGCCGTCGTGATTGAGGTGGTGGCATGCACAGAGGCGTGGACAAGGTGAGGGTCGGAGGGGGAATGCGAGAAAGGTTTGTATGGAGTATGGGGTGATTAAGGACTGGGAGCAGTGAGCAAGTGACACTGATGTCACATGTTTGCCCTGACGCGCTGCTGATCGGGCGCTAGGCTATCCACTCGACGTGTCCTGCTTCGTGTTTAGCATATCCCCCCCTCACCCTCCTCATGCGTCCTCGTCATTCACACCATTCCTTGCCCGCCTTTCCAATCCACTCCGCGACCTTTGTCGCCTCAAACAAGCTCGTTGTCGGCGGAGGCGGTGGTTCGTCAAGAAGCGGTATTAAGAACAAGCTGGTAGGTGCTCATTCTGTTACGAACGTACCATCATACAATCACTTACCTGTGGTACAGCGTTTATACTCCGTGAACTCTGAGAGAGCAATTGACCTCAAGAGCGAACTCGAAGTAGAGGATGCTCCGACAAGTATGGCCGTTGACCTACAGGCAAGCATGAATTCCTGTGCTTTAGCAACCAACGGTGCTGATTTACGATAGTCCAATACCATTGTCTGTGGCATCAACAGCCCCCCGGAGAAGATATTAAAAGGAGAAAACGAGAACTGTCGCCTATTCAGAATAAAGGATGATATGTATGCTGGTTGAATCTTTGCGTCCTATTTGTCGCTGAGCCATCTTCTAGATTTCACCTCGACACATCCAAGAATACCTTACCAGCCGACGAGGATGATTACCAAGTATAGCCAAGCCTTCTGTATTGCGTGCAAATTCTGACAGCGGGATAGAAAGTAACTGTACTTTCTCCAGACAGGAAACTACTCGCGGTTGCTGGTTGCCATAACGTGCGCACCCTTGCCCTAGACCTTGGCTGTGCCTCACTCTTTACAGCTGTCGCTCCTGTCGTTTCCAAGTCTTACACCTATCGCTCCTCCGATCCAGCTAGAGAAGGAAATCTACGATGCTACTTTCTCCAGCACAAGCGAAACTGTGCGAGCTCCTTTACTCTGGCTATAAGTCTACTCAACTGTGAAACAGCTGGTAGTCGCCACGACTCACAACCTCCATGTCTATTCTACAAAGACCAGAACTTCTTCATCCTCTCCAAAGAAAGGGAAGGGCAAGGGTAAGGTCAGCAAGTCAGCAAGAGGTCTGGAGCTCGTAAGCTCGGTAGATCTGCCGAGTAGTATTGGTAGGCCTGGCACCTGTACTTTCCGTTCAGCTAGGTTCGACTTCGGAATTCAAGGCCCACAAACTCATCTCACATCGAGTCCCTAGATATCACCCGTCGGATGACAACGTCCTCTACACCGTTATCAACACCTCACCACCTCGTGAACGTGGCCGTAAAACTCCTGCACGGCAAGGATATGTCTCCAAATGGAATACGCAAACATGGACAGTGGAAAGACAAAGAAAAGTTGGGGACAAGGGTCTAACTGCCTTTGATGTCAGGTGTGTAGGACAAATGTCCTGAAGCCAAACCTATAATGCCCTTTTGCTGACATTTTACTAGCCTGGATGGGCGATTCCTGGGTTATGGCTCGTCAGACCTATCTATCGGAATGCTCGATTCAAAGACCCTCAGTGTGCGCTGCGCATTACTTCCCCTTGTATTCTTTGCTCTGACCATGTATATAGCCCCTAGTGACCATCCTGAGGGCCCATGAATTTCCTCCAACCGCTGTCAGGTTTAATCCGACTACGAATATACTAGCTTCCGGAAGCGCAGATAATTCTCTGCGTATTGTTACGATACCTGAAGTAGTCGGAGGTTCATGTGAGTGATACTCACCTTGATGTGGACATCTTGTCTGACGGGAGCCCTTCAACAGCATGGACTGTGATCATCTTACTTTTGGTAGCGCTCCTGCTAGCTCTTATTGCAATAGCGGTGCAGAACGGACGCCTTGGGTGGTGAAGACTCATCCACATATACACACCTAATTTATGTACGTATGCTTATTACCATGTTACCCAGGGAGTACGATTGTGTCCTTATGATACATGAATGATACAAATAGATAGGGCCAGCCATTAGTCGTAGTCGTCTTCTTCCACCAGCGTTCGTTTAGCTTCACTTGACTCAGGTGCTGTCTGTACTTCCTCCATGCCATCGCTTTCTTCCTCTTCATCATCACCACCTGCGAATAGACCGTCCTCCTCCTCGCCCATGTCGCTCCCTTCGTCCATCCTTTGTGTGCCAGCCCCTGCAACTGGTGTCCCAAACATGTCAATATCAGAGGGAGTTGCAATCGCGCTGATGGGGAACGGTGCTTCCTCGCGGACTGGTTGGGGCGTGGGGACGGGTGCTGGCTCCATATCTTCATCTTCATCTTGTTCTTCCTCCTCTTCTTCGGACTCGGACTCTTCCACTTCTTCGACCTCATCATAAATTTTGACGTCAGGAGGTGGTTTGTTGGGAATTAGGTTAAAGTCGACATTGGTAAGGCATTCAGACTGAGGTGGCAGTCGTACACCAAAGACTTCGGGAACGGCAGGCAAAGGAGCAGCGTTGACTTCGTTTGCCAGAGAAAGAATATACTATCACTCTCATGAGCAATGGAGAACCGGGTGAAAAGGGGGAGGCTTACAGACCTCTTTCGGAACACGACCACCGAACTCCCAACCGACGCGTGCTTGTACAGCGAGAATCACATCGTCCATCTCAATCTTACCTCCTCTTCCAGCATGCTCGGCATAGACACTTGCATCCGTGAGCACCTGTGCAGTATACCTATGCGAAAATTCAAGGAGTTGGTGGAGAACGCCTGGCTGTGCGTCCTGCACACTTGGTGTTGCAGAAAGGAGGAGCGCGATTGCACGCGCAGTTGTTGGAAGATTCTCCGCGGTGCGAGAAGATGATGACACGGTTGCCATCGGGGGTATCTAGTTCTCGTCAGGTGGGAAGAAGGAAAGCGAAATATGTACAATGCATACTTTGGTGAGTAAAACCGATATGCGAAGGCAATTGGCAATGAGTTCGCTAAGCTTCTCGCCAATAGGCTGATCAACAAGCGAACCTACTGGTTGATCATGGCTTGGTCGTGTTTGGGCTGCGGTCCCATGCATTCTTGTCAGATAAGATTGAGATGGGGCTACATATCTGATAGCCACTTTAGTCCGTGACATGACCGAAAAAAATTATATTTCCACCTCCGAAAGGGTGGGGTCAATTGGACCACATTGTATGGCCGAGAAAGTGTCAGCTTGTAAAGATTTCCAAGTGCGCAAAAGCGGATAAATGGACGTCCACTGTCCAAAACGTTCGGGCGCTTGATAGCCCGATCGAATCACGGCCGACAGCCAATGGACGCCGTGCGGCTACCCGAAGTGGAGAGGCACGTGACAGTATGACAACCAATTGGAGCGGAGCAACGTACACGCAATTGGCTGGCATGACAAAGCGTCTGCAGGTCATAATACGCCAGGGGCACCAACCCGACCTTCTCCCACTCTTCCACCAGTCACTCCATTCCCGCCATGTTTCGCTCAGCAATTACAAAGCCTCTGCTTGCCGCTGCTCGCCCTGCTCTTGTGCGTGCTACTGCTCGTCCAGTAGTGGCAGTCCGTCAATATCATGAGAAGGTGATCTCCCATTATGAGAAACCCCGAAATGTAAGTGTCTCGCCTTTTTTGCGCATTCTAGGCCTAGGTGCATGTGAGACTTGTTATCTGATAACATTCCCTCCTCTTTTCTAGGTCGGTTCTCTCCCCAAGAACGACGTTAACGTTGGCACCGGGCTCGTAGGAGCACCTGCGTAAGTATCTCCTGGTCTGAACGGCGCTCGTCGTCTCTGTGCGGAGCTAACCGGGTGTCGCTCTAGGTGCGGTGATGTGATGAAGTTGCAGATCCGCGTCGACGAGAATGGAATTATTTCAGACGTCAAGTTCAAGACGTTCGGTTGTGGAAGTGCCATTGCTTCCAGTTCGTACATGACCGAACGTGTGAAAGGGTTGACCTTGGAGGAGGCCGGAAAAATCAAGAACACAGAAATTGCGAAGGAATTGTGTCTGCCACCCGTCAAACTGCATTGCTCAAGTACGTCATTACGTGGCTTAGGTAGTCTGTTCTCACCTACTGACAATTCTGTAGTGCTGGCTGAGGATGCTATTCGATCTGCCATCCGTGACTACCGCTCTAAGCGACAGAAGGTGGCCCAGTCCCAAATGCCATCAACAGGCTTCGTGAATGCCTCAACTGGCGATGCACCATCGCCCGCCGCATCGTCAGCGCAAGCCTAGCCGTTTGGAAAACACCTAACTACCGTACTTGGTGATACCTTGGTTTAAAAATGTTTCATCCCTTCGCAGGTTTGTCTTTTACCGCTTTTTGTTCTTTGCACGATGTATCATTACCACTTTTATGCATGTCTTTTGAGCCAGAATAGACTTGGTATAATTATTATAACACCACGACTAGGACAGCGTGAAGTGAAACTACGTGCCCTTCTGGCCCACGAATGAAAATGTCCCCGCTGCAAACCATTTTTCGTTGGCCTCTTTGACTCGTTGCGCCATTGCCGCCCTGTTGGTCAGTTCGAAGCCTTACACCCAATGTCAGGATTAGATTGAAAAGAGTGTCGAGAAATTCCATACCTTGAGCGGGCGTCACGCTCAGTGATGTTGCGGTACCGGAGGACTGAGCGGCTTGAGCAGAACGCGTGATAGCAGCAGTCCTGAGTTTATTCGCTTTGGAAAGCTTGGCTGAAGAATACCATTAACAAGCAAATAACGCAATGCTGAGCTTTTGCCAACCCACCTCGACTCTTCGTATCTCCCGGACCAGCACGAACCTTGCCTGTGCCGACCCCAATCAAACCGAGACCCTTCGTCTGGTCAAAGGCGCCAACTTCTTCCTCAGCTTCGCCAAAGGCCATTCTGTTCTGGAGCTTGCGTAGCTCTGTCTGAGCATACGCTTCCTTGGCTTTACGAGCCCTATTTTGACAGTGAAAACATGTCCGTTTGGGCATTCAGGAAGTAGCCGCTCACCGTTTTCCTCCTCTCCGCTTCTTGGGACCGTCACCGGGTATGGGAAGAGCTTTCACGACTTTGGCCGGTGGTGGAGCGGCAAGCCGGTCGATATGTTTCTCGATCTTATCTCGCAAAGATTCACCGTACGAACCTGAAGCATAGAAGTCAACTCATAATGTCCGGGTGCATGAATATGGACTAGATACCATCACGACGTTGCCGCTCCAGGTCCATTCGTGCTGCTAGGACGCATTTTGCTCCAACGGTTCGTTGCACCTTTAACTGGTATTCCGGAGGTGTCTGAGTGACAAGCTCGGACTGGAAGATGAACCCCGTATGCCGTCGTTGAGTTGCCGTCGAGAAGCCTGCTGTAATCTTCTTCTGAGCACCTAGAAGCTATACAAACCCGTCAATTCCCCGGCGCATATAACAACCCTGGATATACTCACGTGGACATTACATGCTGGCATTTTTGCCAACCCTCCTAGACCTCCTGCAACTCCTAGCAATTTCGCGGCTGTAGTTGTACCAACAATAGCTGACAGATTGGGAGCAAGTACATTCATTCTTGAGCTGACGTACATGAAAATCTGGGTTCAAATGTAAGTTTAACCTGTAATTCAACCAGAGGGAGCCACACTGCACCTTTTTGCGGGCCTCCTCTAATCTGTCGGCAAGGTTGCAGGCCTTTTCAATGGCCTTCCATTCCTTGTCCGAGAGCTGCCTGCCAGAGGTTGTTGATGCAGTGACAACAACACTCATGATGATAGCAGGAGGTAAAACACCAGTTAGGTTCACTTTGGTCAAATCCTAAGGCGGCATTTGAGTCACTTCGGGACAAGCTCAAGAATGAAAGGACAAACCTCATTGTTGGCTAATGCGCGGATGGAACGAATGTACATTGAGGGGTCAGTAACGAGCTGTTCAAGCTCAGGGAATTTAGGCGCATAGTGGTCCCGAATGAACTGAAAGCATGATCAGCAAGATGCACTAGAATCAAGATGAGCGAGCTGACCTTGTTGACGATGAGTATTTCATTATCCACATCTACCGACAAGTTGTTTGCCTGTACAATTACATTGTACTCTGGATTCAGGTGGGCTGGAAGCGCCATCTGCGCTGCGGTCGACGGATTCTCCTGATACCTTTCAATCTCCTGTACTATGGGTTAGAATGGGTGGCAATAATATCAAGACCAGAGACTCGCCTTTAGGACGTCCGACATCCGCTTACTGCCCTCCAACTTGGCAATCTTGCTGATATCGTCAACGCCTCCCAACTCCATTTGTTGCACATCCTCCGCATCCAACTCGTCGGCAGGCTTCACTCCACCTTCAAGCACCAGACCTCCAATTTCTTGACCCTCTTCTTCTTCGCCTCCTTCGCCCTCTCCTCCTAATATCTCTTCGTCCGACTCTATCTCCCCAGCTTTGCGTTTCTGTCCACTACTTGAAGACTCTGATGCCTGTGCTGAAGAAGAGTGTGCACCAGATTCTTCCTGTTGTTCTTGCAGCTCTTCTTCGTTCTCGTCACCAGAAAGACCGTCTAAGTCAGCTAGAAGTTCGTCCGCAAGCCCGCTCATGTTCGACCAGAGTTGTTCTCAGTTAGGGTAGTAAGAGAGGGGTGAAGATGATGCTCGACGCGCCCAACGACGATCACGTTTAGTTCTTAGTGAGCACCTAACGGGCGTGGGAAAATACTGGAACTGTGGCCCATCTGGCTGAGTCCCCGAAAATATTTGCCAAGTCCAACGTTCAACGTTCAAGACTGTTCAAGGCGATTCTGCGATCGTTACTGTCATAACTAGGCTTCGCGCAAACTCGAGCATGTCTCCTTCCCCTGTACCACGTTGACCCCATGGCAACGAAGCTCCTCCTGGAAACTCTTCTTTGGGACACCAGCAGCCGAATCGAGAAGATGTACTAAACGTCGAATCTTCGACGTAGGATGCGCGATGACTCGATTCTTTGCCCTCGATCAACGCACGAGATAACGCATTTTTGTACGACGATTTGGTCGGCCTCTCACTCTACTGAGGTTTGGAAACTCGGATCGTGCGGTACGAAGGTGTCCAGTCCGGACTCCAGCTCGTACACTGTCACCTCCATTTGAAGGTAACATTAACCCATTTCACTAAAACCACGATGATCGGCCTCGATAAAGGTGGGTCTGTCCAAATGCTCGTAGGCGAGGATAGATGAAAACTCAGGGTCGCAGATGACTTGCCTCAAGACCGGTCGGCTAAAACGACCACATGCAGGAAATGTCATTTCGCTCTCTCAACAGACGCTGAAGGCATCAACCGGATGCTGTCACCAACATGCGCCATCGAGGATGCCCGTCCGAACTGACTTGGTTCACATATCTGCCGTTGAAGAGAACAAATGAACTGATTCGGGTTGTTTGTAAAGCGTGACACTCTATTTTTGGAGCTGCCATTGCAACCTATCCTTGCTTACACGCACGTATACCCGACCGCATACACCTAACGGAGCTGATTACAGATAACGCAGGTCCGCGGATTCATACCGACAATCGGCTGCACTCTCAAGGACGGAAAGATTTGGATCATCCCTGTACGGTATGAGGCTGGCGTCCATTCATTCTGCTGAGAATAAACTGCTTCAACCCTTGCCTCCAACCTGCTTATGAACACGCTAGGCGCAAATGATCGCGAAACGTCTCAGCGTAGGACGTCACCTCCGAGGGTCGAAGATCCCTGGGCTGGCAAGCAGGCATCTCGAAACACCTTGTGTATCTACATGGTGCAAGTGAATTGAACATTTTCCCTTGTTTTTCCGTCCCGTCAGCTGACCGAATACGGTCAAACAATGGTCAGAAGGCGTCCGGCAAACTCAGTTTTTCGACAATCTCGTCTAAAACCCAAGTTCTGTCCGGAAACTCTTGACTAAAGGGATCGTGTTGAGACCGATCAGTGATGGCTCTTTCGATTTCAGGATCCAGTACCTCAGTCGCTAATGCTTTCGCTTCTAAGCTAAAGTCTATCAGCCCATCCAGTACTAGAATGGACGAGTGCACTCGGCGGCGAACAACCAAACTGACCATGTAAGGATCATCTATCAAACCCTTTCTCGATTGTTGGGATAGTGGTACCCGCTTCATTCTGCTTGAAGCGAAAATACGTACGCAGCACCCCATTCTCTTTGCGCCGGCCACTGATATCTGCGCTCGAAATAGACTCCCAGGAATCCAGTGCCTTGCATAGCATAAAATCAAAGAACGCCCAATACTTGGGGGCTTCCTTGTGAACCTTCGCGAATGACCTAACCTATCTCCTTTCACACACCAGGATCTCGGTCTCAAGCTATCCATTTATCGCTTGTCAAGTCCAAAGCCTTGATTGTTGCGCTCAGTCGACCTTTGCGAACCAAAATGCCCCCTGCCACTCATTGGAGACTGTCACCGGGTCCTTCCTTACGTCTCCGCTTTCAATCAATAGTGTCGAAGGCATTTTAATGTGTGCTAGAACATGAAAAAAAAAACATCAGTTGTTGATCACCAGCCCACATGATGTGTAGATATTCGCTGACCTTCGGTCGACCCGCCAGATCTCGTCGCCATATCGTATCTCCGCCAGGTTTAGCTGACGGGACTCCCCTGTCATGACGGAAAATTGTTTATTTTTACTTGATTGCATATTCCAGGAGCCAACGGAGCGTGGGTCTGTCCTCTTGTGGGGTAACTATCCACAATTACTAGATTCTGTTACGAATTCTGATGGTACTCGAGTGTTAATCCCAGGCGTATCTGGTTAGGACTTTGCTATCCTAGTTCTGACTTCTCCGCGGAATCGATTGCCTGGTCTACTATCAACGTGGAGCAGGGACATGCGCAGAGGACTTGCTATCTTCAGGTGACCCGAGACAATAATAAGTGTCCGCGCTTCTGCGCCGTTCAAAACATATCGCAAGCAATGTAGAAAATTCGCTTTACCCAGTCAGT
The DNA here is from genome assembly GCA_018524945.1 of Podaxis sp. C-F-92630. Taxonomy (NCBI): domain Eukaryota; kingdom Fungi; phylum Basidiomycota; class Agaricomycetes; order Agaricales; family Agaricaceae; genus Podaxis; species Podaxis sp. C-F-92630. Next base: position 802,676 of record JAEUWS010000982.1, read on the forward strand.
GTTTCTCCTTTACTCTTTGTGGGCTCAGAAGCCATCCTGATGTAAGCGTCCTTCTGACAGGTTCTTTGTACGTGTTCACTCAAGATTCCGGCATAAGGCAAGTCATTCCCTCTGTCGCGGAATTTCGCCTCGAGTCTTCTATGAGAACAGTTCTGATTCCTCATTTGCGCTACCCCGCACTTCGCATCCGCCAATCAGCCGATGAGCATATCTAGCTGAGGTCTACTTAGTGGCATAAGGTTGAACTGTCCCTTTGTTACGACGGCGATTCCATGCCCAGGCCGTTTAATATTCGATCGCCCGTGGACTAGAATCCGAGGTTATTATAACTCCTCGAGCCGATCCTCTGGTGCTGGATCACCACCGATGCAAGCTTCTCGCCTCCTTCCGCATCATTTTGATAGTTCGCTTCTTTTTCCCATGACGACCCCAGTATGCAAAGTTCTCCTGTGATGAAGCCTCGGTGAACGGCACAGAGCGAAAGGCCCAACTTGTCCGAGTACAGAACTCCATGTTTATTCAAGATGTCTGACTCGTGTTTGATTATCTTGGGCTTTTGTGAGCGAAACAAATATAACCTGGAGCTTGGTTTTTGGATGGTGCGGCCGGTGGAGTACACCTCCTGATTAGCGGCTCGATAACCAACCGTATATTCCCGTACTTTCCTCTACTTGATGGAATTGTTGTGGTTTGAGCGGAGAATGGGAGTACAGAAGAAGAGAAGGACAAATGAGGCAGATGCCCTCAAGATCTCGTCACTCACGGCAGAACAGAAGCTGGCGGCGCGGCCCTTAAATATGGAATCGTGGGAGCATCTCTTATCTCTAGTCATGTTTATTTTAATGTACTTAATGTCCACCATTGACCTGGCGACGTAGTAATACCAGTGAAAATTATTGAAGCATCTTCCCCGCTCTAAGTGTTGATCACTGACAATGTGGCGTTAGTGGAGGCACTATAGCGGCGCCTAAAACTTTGTGCTCATCTCCTAAGTACCGCACAACGACGTAGATCGAAGAAAAGTTCTAGAAGTATGTTAGCCTCAGGGGATCTTCTCTCCAAGTGAAATGCCACCCAGCATTGCCTCTGTCGATGTAACAAGGTAACAACCGTAAATTAAACCCCTGTATTGTACGCTCTGGTTTAAGGCGGTGGTGGAAAAGAACCAGTACTCCGCAGCGTGTCAATGACCACAAGGTCTGCCTGCCTAGTCAGTAGATTTCAGGGGCTGAACCAAAAACATGTCGGGCAGCCAGCCATGTACCAGAAGAGCTGTTCAGCCCTTGGACCAGCTTTGGGGAGCGGCAGCACGTACGTAAAGGCTGTCATCCAAAGCCGATTTCCTCATGGACATTACCCAACAAGTCAAAAGACTGCGAAGGCCGGATGAATTAATATCTGGAATGGGGTGATGAGGGTTTAATAACCTTGAACGATCTATCCAATCCGGACGTGATAGAGATAAATCTTCTCCCTGGGGTCTGAGTGAACGTGCTGAGCTTTATATCTGGCACACGATTGGACTCTGGTTGTGGGGTCCTCGGGCTCCTTCTGTACATCTTAATCTGCCCTGTGACCAGATGGCCAAAAAATTTGAAGCCGGGTTTATTCCAAGGCGCTGGAAGAAGAGCTTATACTGCAATTTCAGACCTTTGATCATCGGCCCTAGTGCATTGGTCCTGTAATTTGTACTCGATGGGCAGAATGCTCGCCCTTATGTGGGACAACGGAATTCAATAGTACTTTCCTGTACTAAGGTTTGAGTACTTGAGTATGGTCCAGTGTGGTCCAGGCTTATGCATATGAATTGTTCTTGGAGATACGGCAAAACGTCCCCGACGAAGGTATAAGAATCAGGGTCCACCCGGTGGCGTAGCAAAATTGTCATTGGCGATGCTGCAAAAGGGAATCTTTCCTCCTAATTTGTTACAAGTACCAAATGGGTCTTCAAAGCAGAAGTGCCACAAAGTGCAGCAGCGCCATCAACTGCTATCACCGTGACGCGGTCAAACACTAGTCCACGATGGAGTTGGCCGGCAGCAAGAGGAACTTAGATTGGCATGAGAAAGCTCACCCTGATTGAGAGCCCCTATGGAACGCGGGTGACCATACGTGACATCAATCGTATTTTCATACTACAATGACGAGTATGGATTTCGGACTTGGCCGCTGCAGCTGACCTCTGGCATGTTGGGTTGTCGAACTGCGATACGAGTTCTACCCGTTGATGCGACGATGTTCGGGGATCTGCCGTAGGGCTGTGAATGGCCGAATGGTGGATCATCTGTATCAAGGTGCTTCCTAATCAGATCAGTGTCTCACCTGTGATTCTTGGCTTTCTCAGGGAAATGTAGTATTTGTCTGAAGCTGTAGCATATGCTACGGCATGAAAAAGATGTATCGACCATCAGAGTAGTGTCACTGGTCTTCTGATTATTTCGGTTCAGTGTGGAAATGAACCTCGGAGCACATGGGAAATGCTCAATGATTGATGTCTTGCCAGCAAGGTTCCCCCACCCCATGTTGGGTTCGATTCCGTAACGAGGTTCAACAATCCTTCGCCGTCGTGCAATGTATGTAATCTTACTTCCAGCAGGTGAATTTCCGGGTATCAGGACTTTGGAAAAAGTTAAGGCAGTTGGTCGATCATCTGTTTTGGTCGATGTTGTAGTTACTTGCAGGCCCCTTTTTCGAGCTACGATGCATATATGTAGGGATATAGAAATGCCATGGAGCTATGTGCGTGCTACAGCTTCCTGTTGGACCATGAGAAAGGCGTTTGAGGGGAGCCCGAAACGTAAGGATATCGTCACCCTCGATTGTGCTCCAAGAACGAATCCATCCCTTGTTGAAAGCGGCGAAGAAGGCAAGGTATGGAGATTCGGGGGCTGAGAGAGTCGCTGGCGGCAAGGCGGGCGCGCGATATGCATCCACCGCGCAAGGGTTTCTGGGACCGCCGTTGATCGAAACATATGATGTGTAGCCTTGTGTAGCGCAATTTGCATTTACGCCAATTTGGGGAGGACGAACATCACTAGTCAATTAATCAATGAATAAACGGTGGGGGCGTGTGGGAAGTCTCAAAAGTGGCCACAGTAAGTTGGTAATGGGAGTCAATGAGCAACAGTATCGGGACCATGATGCGGCGATGGAGGCGACAGCAATCCGGAGGCTGGTGTGGTCAGATGACGTCACTCAACGTCATGGCAGTAGCATCCGGAATGGATTAGTGGCTATTAGTGGTCGTTGACAAATACTGTCACTTCATTTCCTCCTCACTCCGCTGCTCTCCTTCCCTCCTTCTTCCACAATACTCTTTATTCTAGCCTTCTGAAACCACGGAAATGCCTCCAGGTGTCGGCGTCGTTGATGCATTCAAAAGTGATATTCAGTCCCTGTCGTTACAGCGTTCCAGGAACAAACACCCTGACCTTTGTCCTTTTTTTTTCCCCCTAGACCTCATCCGCCATGGTAAACATCATAACCATGCTCCCCGTACGAATGTTGCCAAGTCCCACGACGACCATAGCGCCCAGCCGGCACAAGCCCACTCACGTGCTCAACGCCAACAAGGGCAAGCACAGGCCCAGGCTGTACAAGCGAACCCAGTCGTTCACGCTAACAACCAGCAAGCTCCACAACCCATGAAGTCGCCACCTCCACGCGAGATCGCCCAGTCGCTGGTGAACGAACAGCGCGAGGCCAAAACTAAAATGCCCACTTACAAGGGACTTGAAAATTTTAAGCTCCTTGAGAAGATGGGAGAGTCAGTCTTTTTCGGCAGCTTGTCCGGTGATCAGTTCTGATATCAATCCTCCCCGTAGCGGAGCCTTTTCAAATGTGTACAATGCTTTGGATCTCACTGTCGGGAGGAAAGTTGCTGGTTCGTCCCTCCTTTCAGATCTTTGATCCGTTCTGTGACTTATCTTCGGTCTGGGATCAGTCAAGGTGGTCCGCAAATATGAGTTGAATGCTTCCCAGGTCAGTAGTGATCCGCGCTCTACGACAGGGATTCCCCCCCTTACCTGCTAATCGCTGCTCTTCTGTGCGCGCTTTCTTACCGGCTTGCAGGACGGTGAAAAACACTTGAATGCACAGTTTAAGAAAAAGCCGCGTGTGACAGAGGTGCAGTTTGTCCCCACCCTTGATCTTTCTCCAGTTTTCATCGGGTTCCTGACATCTCGATCTTCACTAGCGCGCCAACATTCTTAAAGGTTTGCTCGACATGTTGCTTTATTTCTTCGACTCAAATTCTTCCAGAGGTTCAAATCATGCGCGGCATCAATCACCCTTCTATAGTCAAGCTCTACAATTTTTTCGAGTCATCGGAGCATTATTTCCTAATAATGGAACGTACGTACTTTTCACATAGATCCCTAATTTGGCACCAACGTCACGATCACAGTCATGGAGGGTGGAGAATTGTTCCATCAGATTGTTAAACTCACATATTTCAGCGAGAACCTTGCCCGACACGTTATTCTGCAGGTGGCCCATGGTATCAGGTACCTCCACGAGGAACGTGGAGTCGTACATCGCGATATCAAACCCGAGAACTTATTATTTGAACGCATCGATATTATCCCATCCAAGAATCCCATTGTTCGCCCCTATGATGAAGAGAAGGAGGACGAAGGCGAGTTTACCCCTGGAATTGGTGGTGGAGGCATTGGCAAAGTCAAAATTGCCGACTTTGGCCTTAGTAAGGTCGTCTGGAACGAGGAAACCATGACCCCTTGCGGCACGGTTGGCTACACAGCCCCTGAAATAGTCAAGGATGAACGATATAGCAAAAGCGTTGACATGTGGGCTTTGGGTTGCGTTTTATACACGCTCCTATGTGGCTTTCCGCCCTTTTACGACGAGAGTATCAACGTGCTCACAGAAAAGGTGGCGAGGGGCTACTACACCTTCTTGAGTCCTTGGTGGGATGACATTAGCCACAGCGGTGAGTCAAGTTGATTAACTTACCTCAACCTTGACTTAACCCGTGCAGCCAAGGACCTGATCCAGCATCTCCTCTGTGTGGATCCCTCTCAGCGTTACACAATCGATGAGTTTTTGTCTCATCCTTGGTGTAATGAAACTCCTGCTCCTCCACCACCTCCGACCCCTCACCTATACAACAAGGATGTTCTAACTGGGAAACCTCTCGATTCTCCCCTCTTGTCTGCTGCTCGTGGTCGCCTTCATGAGGGAAGGAGCCCAGGTATCGCAACACTCAAAGAAGCCTTTGATATCACCTACGCTGTACATCGTATGGAGGAGGAAGGTGCCAGGAGACGCAAATATAATGGCCGAGGTGCAGGGGGATTTTTAGCTAACCTGAATGAGGATGAGGAGGATGAGGAAATGCACGGGAACGAAGATGGAGAGGTTGGTAACGCGCTTGGTCCTAGGCAGCGAACTGCGGCGGAAATCAAGGAGGGCCGAGCTGGCCCCCGAGACCAGGGTTTCAGCACAGGGGTGACAGGAACAGGCAGGAGGGCACGTGGGAGAGGAGCTCCCAAGGAATTTGAGCTTGACCTGCAAGGTGCGACGCTTCTTGGACGACGAAATAAGAAGGGTATGCTAGGGACAAGGAGCCCGCTGTCGGGACAGCCTATCCAAGCGGAATCGACCCAGACGGACAGTATCCAACCCAACATGACCCCCGGAGGCGAATATGAAATGCCTGTTGGAAGCCCAATGCATACTTAGGCCCTAGTCGCCGTTACAGGACATCACTGGCATCTCCCATTCATACCCAACACCACCAGTCTCATGGGCTCACTCCGTGGCCCCCCTCTGTGCTGTGGTTCTGATTCGGAGCCCTTGATTGTTTCTTGTCTACTTCGCCCACAGCTGGGCTTACCCACCGAACGCAACGCACGATATTACATTCCTCATTAGCTATTTATATCCTTCCTGGCTTCTGTCTATTCCGTCAATGTTCGGGATTGTTCTTTCAACCCCTTCTATTCGACAGACCAGGACCATGTTACGCTTATATCATTACAGTATGTCAGTTAGCAATCCTGGTTGTCTCCGGTCACCTATTTTGTACTTCTAGTTCTTCGAATTCCGCATTTGCTGTTAATTTCCTTACCCAGCCATACGCAATTCTGCAAGACATCTAATGATTCAATGTTCATGCGGTACTTCCCCCCCTTTTGTAGAGGTGAAATATAATCTGTACTATAAAGGTACACTGGTTAGATAGATGATTGGCATAGCGGCAATCACGTACAATGCTAGGCTGATAGTCCGGGTCAGGCGAGCACTGGTTGATCAGCACCTGAAAAGTTTGAAAGCTGCTTGTGGATGTCTTTCTATCTGCCTTGAAGAACGAGGCGAGACTACAAAGTAATTCCAAGATTTCCTCCAGAAACGATCTAAAAGTCACCATCAGCACAATGGGACTTCGATAGGGCTCGCTGGATCAGCAAACGTACTAGGCACAATCCGTGTTAGTATTCCCAGTGGCGATGACAAGTTTGGGGTGCTTCGCGAACGGTTATGATCAGACCCTTCCATCTCGGATTTACGTGACGATTAGGCCGAATAACGCCCCTCGGAACGACGGGGACGGGTGACCGGGGATATGGAAGCAGGTCAACGAGAGTATGAGGCCGGTGAGACTGGCATCGATACCTGGCAAATCCCAGCAAGGTACGATTTGATGGGTCGATCTCATAACCAACGAAGGGGAAAGCCTTGAGTATACGACAACGATGCGATGGATCATGCTGGTGGTATTCGCAAACGCCACAAGAAGCGGTACTTACGAGAACCGCGACACTTTGCAAAGCTATACACTAATATAGCTGGAAGGAAACGAGATGATCGTAAGCGACCGACGAGGAACGTAGAGACATGCAATGGGTGAAGGTCAACCCGTAGTACCAATCTGGTCTTGACGGTAATAACGGAACCTCACTCTTACCAGAGGGCATCCCATATTCATCTTTGGCGGATTAAGACCATATGTATTGTTATGTACCACTCTCGTCATGAGATAAGGGGATTTGCCGATCGTTTCCAGTTCGTAAGTGTTGTACGTTCTCTGTGATTAGGGCCGGAAAGTGCAGGGAGGCAGCCAACGCAGGAATGACCGAAACATAGTGTTAACGTTGACATTCATTTCAACGCTAACCCGGGGAGGTTTGACATGGTTCATCGATATCGCAAGGGGTTGGGGACTCTCCGCAGTTGAGGGCACGCTAGCGGATAGAAAGCGACAATTGTTTACTTGAGTGCTTGCCGAACGCTTATAGGTACGCGAAATGCAATAAACGAGAGGGTGTAGCAAACCAAACACACCAAGACCATGGAGGTCATTCACGGCCCGAATCTATTTTTATTTACGTATAATGGCCGGCGGTACGAGGTTATCGAAGTCGGTCGGGAGATAAGAACTGTCACTATTTACCATACAGATTCGTGCCTGCACATCGCGAGAAGGTCTGATTGATTCAGAAGGGCGCCCATGTCGACGGGATAGGGATGTGTGCGCTGCACCGCCAGGGTCTTTTTCTGGACGTCTGATGACAGGAATATACCATGGATGTACAATGTTCGTGATATTTTTCACATAACGAGATTGGCGATCCTGCTGCTCCTTCAGAGAGAGAGCGGCGGTAAAGTGATTCTTGGGTCGAGCTCCGAATCGGAGGATTTGTCCTTGATGCCGGAATCGGGCTTGCCTTTTACTTTCCATTCATCGGACGATGTTACCCTAGCGCTGGAAATTTGTAGCCTCGTGCGGATTGGCGCTTGAGGATGACCAGAGGATGTAAAAGGTAGAAGTGGCCCAGATCTCGCGAGTAGAGGGAAAGGTGTACGACAATCGAAGGAAATTTCCAGAACACTCAACAAGGGAAGCAAGAATCCTACATTACCCAAAAACGGAAAAAGCGGGGGTAGCAATTTGTCAGAAGACGTGTTGGTCCGTGCGCGAATCACAGGGCATATAAGCCTGTCGCGGGCATGCGAACACCTCATACTTACCTTGATGGCACAAGCCCCTTCACGTCCCTGGGTTTGTGGGCCGTGGAAGCCCTCCATAGCACGGCGACCATGTCCTCAGAGGGAGTCTGCGGTTTGTATGGGCTTCGGCTCATGCACCGTCCTAATATTTTCCTGTCCTGCTTCGGCCACTCTGGCTGGGCAGGCTCTTTTTTTTATGCTGGTTTGCTGTCCTAACCCTAACCCTACTATTGTATTGTAGTAGTAGGAATAATAATAATAATAATAATAATAATAATACATCCTCTTCTTGATTTACATGATCATCAATCATCAATGTGAGAAAGTGTACACAAGCTTCAACCTCTCAATCTACAAATCCGCGGAAGAGTCCCAGCTTTTCACGCCTTCACACTGTCCAAGCATTCAGCTCAAAAATAACATTGATACATGATACTCCTTGAATACAAATCACTCCTGATGAGCATTAACCTAGGTATACCATCACACGGCGGTCCAATACCGCATGCCCATGTGTTAATTCAGTGAACAAAGTTGTGGAGGCATCACCATTGGCCCCTAATACAAAATTTGCCGAGGGTATCATCTGCAAAAATCTCACTTACTCGAGGACTCAGGGAAAATCCGCCACATGAGCCCTGCACGCGTAGATATCTAGACCCCGTATTGACACCAACTTGATGCGTCACATACCTAGGACTTGTTGGAGAAGGTTGGAGACTTCGGAGCCTCAATGGGTACCCCCTTTTCCGACTCATTTTGGTAAGCCGAGTAATATCCATATTCAGTAGGCCGCTTATGGATGCCCTATGTCCGAACAGCGCTGTCAGTCATCAGAATAAAACTTCTCCAAAAAGGGACTTCTTACCCTGACATTCTACGGTTCTTTTCATTATCGGGTGACGATACGATGGACAGTGGCAGTGCCATTGTCAGAAAAGAGAAGTATTGGTCGTGCGATGGTCGGGGAACGAAAAGCGAAATGATTTCGCTTGTTGGAGCAGCTGTAAGCTATGAGGTTATTTTTGGTTAATATGCGAGTACGGAGATGCACAAATCATGGTCAAATGATACTCAAACGGTAGGTTGTGTTTCATGGAACGTTTGGGCGGAATAAAACTCTGGCGAGGGCCATTATGGCCGTTTGCCGGCTCGTGAACTTATAGCGACGAACTGAATGAATCGAGCATGACAGCAGTGCTCATAATGTTGGGGGCGCTGCAAAATATGACATGAGTCAGCCAACAACCCACACTTGCCCAAAGAGCAAGCGGAGTTAACGAGGTGTTGGTTTTCCAGTTGAGTTATGTATTAACGCAGGGCGCAGCGCACGCGCCGCCAGGAGTTCGCGCGGAAATGAATACGACAAATATTCCGCGGGTCGAGTTCTTGAGATGTTGAAATCGCAGAATCGTCGTTAAACGTTCGTAATTCCGTCCACGTGCTTTCGACGAACTGAGTCTACAATCGATTCGCGGGTCGATAATATCAGTTAAAAAGGGGAAACGAACTGATGTGACATACCTCTGACATGACATTGGAATACATAGTGAACAGAACTTTATCGCTCCACTGCGCCTATTGGGGTTAGATGGCGGAGGAAGTCGACCTATTTCTAGATAATCTTCCCTAGGGATCGATGAGGAGGGCTAGTGCATCAAATCAGGATGTGACAGCAATCCTCAGAACCGGAAAATCATGATGATGACATGTGCACCCATTTCGGTTCGTGCGCACTTCGAAGAGAAGTCGATTCTCGAGCCGCGGCGAACCCTGCGGCAGAAGGGAACTTGATTTACGGTGCGGCAGGGCGCGAGATCTCAACAGGATGAATATGAGGCAATAGGTAGTTAGAGGGCTCTTTTGTCTGATCGATATTTGGGACGACGGGAGTTCTCCCATCGAGTTGGACAGGCAGGATATCTCCGGAATACCATATAAGACGCACAAGTACGCCATGAATGGCGTGTGGCAGGCGGAATTATTATGAGATTGCTAGCGCGATGCACATGCAGACTAATGAGTCCTAGAAATAGGTGAGCGAATGCCATGCGTAATTGTGCTTTCACGATTTTGGGGTGCTTACTCACGTTATAGAATATCTCTTTAGCGACGACGTCATTTTCGTCCCAATGCGAGACCATGTCTATTCTGTAGACATGTTGAATGAAGTAAACAAGGTCAAATAGTCAGTGAGCTAGCTTCATGGGTGGTGAGATCCTGACGCACCTTCCTCCTTGACCCAAATTTCTAGTCGTTTGTGTCAGGACTACGTATTTGCTGATGGAAAATATGTTAGTCCAAAGGAACACCATCCATCAAGTCACAAGGCTTACTATCCCTGTGGTTGTATCTCCAACATACGCTCCTTCACTCGCTCCCCTATCTCCTTGTTCCAAGCCCTTACTCGCTCGTTCTGATCCTTAGGATCAGGCCATGTAGTCTCGTTAAATGTTGCCAGCAGAAGTTTCTTCATATACGCCCGCAACGACTCCGAGTCAAATTTTGGTCTAGGTGAAGCCGCGTTCGAGCGGGGAGGTGGTGGGGAACGAAAGCCAGTTGGAGAGCGAGTGTACGAGGACATGAATGTGTGCGTGGGTGGGTTCAGTGAATCCAAGAATTCAAAAGAAGCTGCACGCCCAAGATCGGCGCGTGGCAAACAAAAAAGGCGAAGCCAATAAGCAATAGTTCGAGCAGATGCGAGGCGTGCCTGCGCGTTCTCTAGTCGATCAACAATGTACTGTTAGGGGCCATGTGTCTGTCTACAGGTTAGGGGAACGGGTGTTGTGCATTGTTTGGCATCAACTTCTTAACCACGTGTTAATTCACTTCGCGCGTTCATCTCACTGCCAAAGCCCAAGGACGCTGTTCCGTGCACAGGCGGTAGCTTCAACCCTTGAATACTTTGCTCCTTTGTTCTGTCGTATAGTCGTGCCTTGATATGACTTCAATTACTTTTCCATCCTCGCCAGACCACTTGCGGCACACTGCCGATTCTAACTCGACACACACTCATGACGACTCACAATTCTACTCTGCTGCATTTGATACCAGCGCTTCGTTCACGATGAATCCCTTGTCCTCACATCCTCCAAGAACACCGCGAACGTCGGTTATTTCAAACAACACGCATACGTTTGGTGGGAGTATGCATGAAACGAAAGAGGAGGCAGAAGAGGAAGCTGTGGAGGAGTCAGAGATCGACGAGGAAGAGGATCGAGTGAAAGAGGCTGAACGCAAGATTAGGAAAGAGGAGGTTTGGAGAGAGATGTTCCTGACGAGTTATGGTCGCGACAAAGCGTTTGTGAGTCCGGTGTTCATCTGTCATTTATAGCATGACTGTGAACGTAAAGCGATAGAAAATCATTCAATATTCTATTCGCGTATATTTGTTATTCCACGGGCGCATTGTCGCGAGCAGACTCTGGAGAAAGTCGAAGGGATCAGGGTTCGAAGTGGAACTTATGAGACGGCTGATGGCTACGGCCTCAGGCCTCTCACTGACAAGGTCAGTGTCACCGAGTCACAGAGATGCATTGGGCACTGACAGTGCTAACGCGTAACTTGCAGAAAAACATTGTTATTGTTCAATTGGTTGCAACCTCTGACAACTATCATGGCACAACAATCCGTACCTTTTTCAGCTGAACAATCCATGGAAACGACCAAAAAGACTGAACGGCCGTTCCTACATATGGTGCTCTATGCACCGCCACCCGTGCTACTGGAGTTGGTAAACGCCATTGCGGACGACGTAGCAACGTGGTCCAAGCTGGGACTGTTTGGGAAGAAACTCGGGGAGCGCGCTGGGCGTATTTCGGATTGGTGTTGGTTTCTCTCGACGTTAGTTGGTTTAGTGGAGAATGGTCTCGAGCGGCAAGTGATTACAGGCCGTCAACAAGAAGGTGCCTGACTTCGCAGTTATGAGTAAATAAACAGTTCAGCTGACTTTTGATGGCAGTGGAAGGTCGCTTGTACAATGAATCAATGACGGGGGCTACTGCCAAGTCAAAACCAAAGTCGACGAAACTGGACGAGAAGGAGCTCGCGCGGCTACAGAAGCAGGATTACTGGTTGCAGATATCTAGGGCGAAGCTAGTTATGGACCTGATCTTTGTCTGTGAGTATTCCGACAGAAGTCGGGACCCACGAGAAGGCATCAAACTTACACAATGGATATAACAGCTTACGAACTCTTCCATATCAAACGAGCGAGAGATACTGTCAAAGCATTCACCGGTCTCTCTTCGGCTATTCTAAGGTATGTGACAATGATAAAGGAACGAGGAACGAGAATTGATCTTCTCGACTTCTTTGCGATAGTTCCGCCAAGGCTTATAACCGACACAAGTCTTCGCTTCTCAAATCTGCACTGTCGGGATGAGACTATTGAGCTTCTTTGTCGCTTGGCGTACTTAATCATGGCCCCATTAGTTACCCAATGTCGTTTGGCATCCATACCATTTTTTCATAGAATTCTTTTTATTGCTTCTTTTCTTACATTTATTGGTCAGGCACTTGGGAGTTCGGGCGTGCCTTGCGATGTGAAATTACTTGCCGGCGCTAATTCTATGGATACTATAATTCACCACCAGGAGCGTTTCTTCGTCGACGGAGGTTGCTCTGGGGTCGGAGGTGTGGTGGGGGCAAGCCGTTTCTCACGCAAGTGAGTAATCTCATTCTCCAGCTCTTCGATGCGTTTGGCTGATTCGTCCATGTACTTTTCATGGGCAAGCTTGATTTGAGTTAGTTCGAGGCCCTAGTTGGAAATATGAATGTCAGCAGTACATGAGTGGAGTACGGCGTAACGTACAAGATAAATGGCAGAGCCCAAAAGGAAAATGGGGATCATGGATGGCACTATTTCGGAGTACCACTGGGCATGTCGTGACCGAGGAGGATCGGTAGCATACAACCTGCGTTGTATGACCGGTGATGTTGCACGCCGTCGCAGAAGCAACCTCGCGGGGATCATTTCAACAATTGGGACAGTAGTGGGGAGCGACAGCTAGCACGTCGGGGATGAAACCTAGCGTAGCCGCCACAACGACGGAGGAGGGTTCAAAAGGAGATTCATCGGCGGAAAGGAGGTCATATGTCACCTTTTGAGGGAGGATCCGGGGAGAGGACGAGAGACAGAAGGCGCTGATGTGGACCTGTACCAGACCGTGGAAAACCAATATCGCACCATGTCCTGGCCTCGTGAGCAGCCGTATCGCGGGCAGTGTACACCGGTCCACATGGCAGTGGGCACCCACCTCCTCTCAGCAAAAAATAAAACTAAATAAAATGACGGAGGTATGCTGCGGTCAGAGTGAAGAGTGAGCCACAGAAAAGAGCGAAGATAATAGGCGCTCAGGGGATTGTTGACGTTAAGAAAGGGACCATGGCGGTTTAGTAACCTGGCGTGAGAGCTGGCGGAATGGGACTGAAATAGCAGCAAGGAGGGGTCAATCCCAGTTGATTTGTTGACTATCACCCTTCTTTACTTTCCTTCGCTGGTCGTCCCTCCTTGACCACCATCCTGCCTTGGTCAGGTCCTCTCTCATGCATTTCTTCCAGCCCGGTGCACTCCTGTCCCAGGACCTCATCACTCTCGCACCCACACCCCAGCACCTCCGACCCCAGCGGCCAGTTGCCAAGCACACCCAGATCTCTCCTCTGGATGCTGAATTCGATGAGAAGGATCCTCCTTTCGATCCCTTTTCCGACCGCTCAGCCCGTCACTCATCGCACATTCGTTCCGCTTCATCCCCTCCAAATCTACCCCACCAAGCCCACTCACTTCATGAGCCACGTCCAACACGTCCGTATCAACCCGCCTTCACATCACCCGCACCCCTATTCGCTTCCCAAGCCACACTCGCATCTACCCATAACGCCCGCCCGCTCTCGACGTCATCTTACACCCGCCCACGGGGCTTACGGATATTGAAGCTCATCAAATCTTGGATGCCGCTCATCCTCTATGCGTTGACAAGCCTAGGCTTTGTTGTTGCCATCACGGTCTACAAAACTGAATTGTTTGAGCGTACGTCTGGCCCCGAGCGCTAAATATCTCCTACCAATTGCCGCAATCCTAACCGCTTGCACAGTCCTTGACGATTTATCTTTCTGGCTGCGCTCTGACGAATATGGTCAGGCAACCCTCTTCTTCCTCATATTTTTGACTACAATTCGTGAGTACTGCCTTCCTTTCCATCCATCAGGGTTGCTATAATTAATTTGATCCCTACCCCTAGCTCCGTTCCCTCTCTACTCTACGCTCATTATATTATCAGGATATACTTTCGGTCCTTGGACCGGCGCTATCATCTCTTATTTTGCCGCACTAACCGGTGCCCTCTTTGTATTCATAATTTCCCGCTCTCTCCTTCGCAACTCGATTGCCAGGTGGCTCAACTCGTACGCAACAATCAAACGTGTCGTACGCGCTATCGAAAAACGTCCCAAACTCCTCTTCCTCATCCGCCTTGCTCCCTATCCTTATAATGTCATGAATTGTCTCCTCGCCGCTTCCCCGACCCTCACTCTCCATACATATACCGTCTGCACTGCGCTATCTTTATTCAAGGTCATCATCCACACCAGTCTCGGCGCTTCAATACATTCCTTCAGGGAATACCACGTCGAAACTCCTAGAAAAGACGCCCAGGAAGATCAAAGCGCAGATACGGTTGCAAGGATGTGGACAGGTGCCGGCATCCTTCTATGCATCTTGATCCTCGTATACCTCTCTATTGTCGCTCGAAGAGCTGTTGATGAGGAACTCGAAGATGACGATCCTGTGACGACACCCGAAGACTGCGAGGAGAGGGTGGCATTCCTGTCTCCAGAGGCTTCCAGTGATCTCGAAAGGGGTCGTGCAATGGCCGAATCACCCTTCCGAACCCATCAGCTGGTGCCAAATCGTTCATTGATTCCCGTGGAAACAGAGGTGCAAGTGGAGGGACGGTGGTCGTAACTTGTCCTCGCTTTTGTTCCACCTGTCCTTTGAACTTATGATTTGGAACTTTATTATTACGTTTCTGGGACTACGCTGTTTCAATTGATCACAGCATATCAATGACTCGTTCTTTAGGTTCTGAGCTTCATAGATATGATCGTAGTTGAAACCCTGTACTATACTTATACACCAAGTGCAATGAAGCTGCCGTCGTTCGGCTCGATTGGAGAAGTGATCACACGTGTGAGGGTCCCGAGTGATTTGTGCGATGAGGAAACAAGGGCACAAAATTCTAAACGCTGTTAACGATGACCCCTCTTCATGTTGGCCTGTCTCAAAGTACGCATATGAGATCATGCATCATGCATCCATGATACCGTCCCCCATATCTGGCAGACAATCAGAGTTATCAACAACCCATCCATCGACAACGACAACAAAACAGCATTGTCAACAGCAAACGAAATCAGACTCTCGCTCGACAACGTCCCCCAGATCTACAGAAGTACTTCCGATATTGACTCGAATCCCGTTGATGGTGTCATAACGAGACTCGCGACCCTGCTGGAAGCTCCGTTAGGCAGTGATCGATGTTATTATCGAACGCCTGATCACTTCGACATACATATCCATGTCCCCGATTATGGCTTCGATGATCGAAACTGAGGGTTCGTGGTTTACACTCATGGTTATCATCCGTATGCGCATGATTGTCACAAGGGATACTGTATCGCTAATTATTCCATTTGCTATTTTTCCCCCCACCACCACCACCAGCACCTCCACTTTCTATGCAGTTTCTCCGCAGCGGAGCTAGTCAGGAGACTGGAACTCACAAAACGAGATGCTAATCGCCGTTCAACAAGTTTGGGTACAGGGACTCCACTCCAACATGACATGAAATTTTCCACCCTACTGTGACGCGGGAAAGACGAAAAAAAAGTCCGTTGGTCCGCCCCTTTGTAATATACCACAGCTGTGGAGATGGCGACGTACCAAATGAATGGCAAAGTACTCACACCACAAATGTGACTTATACCACACTTGGACTAGTCTAATGAACAAAGTTGTCTTAGCTTCGGCAACTGTCCTCCACATTTAAACACCAATTAGAACAGTACGGCGATCCAACTCCCTCAAAGATCATTCAGTCCTTCCGGTCCATCCCATCCGCCTCATTGACGTTGTCGGGGGCGAACTTCCAGTTTAATGCTTAGCTGACTTCACATGCCAAATGTGATCGCTTTTCTCTTGTTCCCCTTTTCCCTTTTTCTCTCTCCCACCCGGTGTTGTGATTTCCCCCGTATGACGGGGATCATGATGGCAGCCAGTAGAACACATGTATCCCTTTTTGATTCCAGAAAAAAAAATTCTCCTCGCGCTGTTTATAGATACGGAATCAGCGGCGAGTGGTGGAGGGGCAGCACCAACACAGTGAACTACCCGAATGAGCTGTCAGCGTCCAACCTGTCTGTCAAAAGTGGTCACGGATGATGAATCAGTAATGATGAGCAATATAGATATGTACTACATACATAGGGCTTATCTTCCCTCACTCCGCCGCCCTGCACAACGGTACATCGTCCTCCCCGATCAGAACTTCTTTTCGGAAACAACAACAACACAACAACAACAACGCAACAACAACAACAACAATGGTGACAACAGACGACAATTTAGAAACAATGGCGGGTGAGAGAATCCTGCCCACCGGCTCTCCCGATTCAATGAGTGCAAGAAAAAAATAAACGCCCCTATCTTAGTCTCTCTCTCACACATGCACACTTAGTCTACGCTCATCTAGTCGTTTCGGAGTTCCTACATCCGTGACGTGTTGTACTAGAAAAGTCCGACTGCGCAGTTCAAAAGCCCACCAAAGGAGATTCGCATGTATACGGCCGAACGATACTGAATTGATCAATATAATGTGGGTAGTTTCACAACAAATATAGCAAAGACCATTCCAAAATGCCGAGGTTCAGCGGGGCTCAGCCCCTCTCAGCCCCCCCCACACCGCCATAAGCATCGGCTGAACCCTGACCCGAAGACCTTATATCCCACACACAATCAATTTCGGACGTACAGTGCTGATTGACTGACTTGAACTGGGTTACAATCTGCCCACTTTGTAGATGTACGTACATCGATATGTTTGGACCTCCGTGTACGTTATGCGCGCCGGACAATGGGAGGAAGGGGGGGAACGGGGCGGATGGACGAGTCGAAAGGAACCCTCTGCCATACGATCCGTCACACTAATTTCATTGTATATGGTTGCTTAATCTCCACACTGTTCCCCACTTATGTGGTAATGCACCCTAATACACGCCCCTCCCCCCCCTTCCAGCGGCCGAACGGTGGCAGTAACACGTGGACTACATTGCGTACGGCACATTCAAACAGACTTTCGAGAGACCTCCTATGTCCATATGCTGATTCTACTAACTCAAGCTTTGCATACGGGGCTAGACCAGGGATGGTGCCAATCTAGTTGTCCTTCCTGCTGAGAAGCCCCATCGTGCATCATGATCAACAAGATTTCGCGGTAGAAAGGGCATTTTCTGGGGATATCCAATGTGGCGATGATGGGTGACCAGTGATCGTTGATCTCTAATCTCCCGTCTCCCAATTCCAGTTTACCAAAGTTCAGTTGGATATTCGATTAAGTTGGAGATTCTAGTCGTGCGCAATTTGACCTTAGCTGCTAGAAGTCAACCGTCGTCATGACAGAGCTCAGATATTCACAAGACATGTTGTTGTTACACCTAAAACCCAAATGAATTTGGAGCAACTGCAGATCTATGCAATGCGGTAGTAGCCAGACGACAAAGTTGCTCAAGTCGTAAACCAGACAGAAAAACAAGGGCCAAAAGGCAAGAAGAAATCTAGTATGACGTCGAGGACCGTAAGCTGCTCACGCAAGAAAGGTTGGTATACAAGGAACAAGGGGGGTAACAGCATCCGAGGGAGTTGGGGTGCAAGAACATGGCAGATAAAGCTAGATGCTTCCAAGATAATACAAAAGCGACTGATTTTGGTTCAAAAGATGGGTAGGGTATCCTCCAGCAAGGGCGAGCAATATACAGAAAAACGGAGACCAGTCCGAAAGCGATTGAGCAAAAAAAAAAAAAGAAAGAAAGAAAGCATTTTGATAACATAGCAGAACTTCTGTGTGCGATATGAACACAGAAGAGGCGAGTAACCCCCGCTCTTCTAGATTTCTCCAGTGGCTTTGTTGTAGTGTTGGGGGAGGTGCTCGTTCATTGGAACAAACCCGAAGTCGGGCGAGACTGATTCCAAACTAGTCAGTAAATTCAGCCAAATTTGCCACGTTGAAAGGGCGACAACGAGACACCAATGTTAGAAAAGTACTTACAGCGACTAATATCCGTTTCGCCATTGTAGTTCTCAGAGACTGGGGGAGTATTTGCCTGTGACGACGAAGTCTGCGAGGCCGCGGATATCGACGAAGTGGAGGTAGACGGTCTCACATTCCGATGATTCCACCCGTTGGCGTCATTCATAGGCTCCATGTTGGACGCATGGTTAACTGCACCCGGTAAAGCCGAGTAAGCGAATTCGGGTTGTGATGGAGTGAAACCATATGGGTCAGCTGCAGGGAGTTGAATCATGCTCCTCACCCGAGGAATCCCTGACGACTGATGCTCGTCAACGGGTTGAGGAGAAGTCGAAGGGCGTTGGTCGGAATGATCATAAGGGCTGGGATAAGGGCTCATGGCATGACTATGCCGCCGATCCCTGCGGACGCTGAGGGATCCTGCAGGAAAGCTGGATTTCGAGGATTGCGGGCGAGTTGGGGAGTTTGGCCGGTGGTGACTGGAGTTAGGTCGGGAATAATCATGAAGTTCATCCTGGTACGGCAGGGAGGACATGGAGGAGATGGAATATCCGGTCGTTGGCCGGCTATCGGGGGAGACGGAAGAAGTGTTCTGTTCTTGCATGGGCATGGACGAAAAGGGAGATCCATATGATGTGTTGATGGTTGGCGTGGGTCGTGAGTAACCACTGCTCGGATTCAAGAGCGAAGACAAGCTTCCGCTATGACTCGACGAATTTCCATTGCTGGATGGGTAGGACCCCCAGTTATTTTGCTCCGAGTAGTACTGGGAGGAGGAAACCATCATATCGCGGCTATTCGAATAAGATGACATGTTAAATGAGCCAGAGCTGGGTGTGTCATCTATAGGGGTGTGAAGCGGCTGAGAATGGGTTCCATAGGAACTGGTATGCGGCAGATGAGGAGGATCGGGAGGAACTGTGAGTGGAGGGAGAGCGGAGCGATAGTTTGTGCCGCCCCATGCGGTAGCACCCTGGTGAAGGGGCGTGAATGATCCTGGCGCAGAGAAACCGCGAGCACGACCACCGGGGATCGGAGGGGAAGTCATCTTATGGGGTGGGCCAGCTGAAGGTGGGCTGGTGAGAGGGACTGAGCCCAATCCGATCGCGGAACGAGGCGGAGGGATTGAGGGTGGCTCATGGGCATCGCGTTTACGAGGTTTAGGAAGGCGAGGAGGTACACGACGCTTGAAGTTTGCGACGACCTCGGGGGGAGAATGGCGGTTGAGAGTTGGGTGTGCTGTATATCGCCAAGTCAACCAACGATCGATCACCGTCGCATACACGATCGGGGGAGGAAGGGGCACTTACACCAGGTGCTAGCGTCGGGGTCATCGATGGCGGGATCGACATTGCGCAGGTTAACCTTGCGCATGAAACCATAGATCTACAGAGAAGAACATAGAGGTGAATTAGGGAAGAGAATAAGAATGAAAGAAGACGGACATTTAGTTGCCGGGAGAAGCTCGCGAATCTCGATTGACGATAAATGCTTGGGAGAACATGGAGTGCGAGCTGCTCTGGTCGTTCGACGATAATGTGTTCACCAGCAGGATCCCAGCGGATCATATGATGATTCTCCGGGCGTTCGAGGAGACTTTGGAGTCTGCGCATCAGACGATTGCCTGAAGGACACTAATAATAAACAGTACATACGCGTACAGCTTGGTCAAGAAGGTTGCCTGGGGTTTGGACTCGGTTTTCGGTGGCTGGTGTTCTGGATTTGACTTTGAGGGGCTGGGAGGCTCGTTGTGATTTTCATCCGAGCTCGCATTGCTCGAGTTTGAATGTTGGGAAGACATAAGCTGTGGAGGATAGACCATCTGGCCGGAGTTGTTGTTCTGGTAGGTGGGGGACTGCTGGGAGTCTGCGTGGCGAGGATACTGGTACTGCTGAGGAGACCTTGAGTGTGCAGGAGGGTAGAGATCAGCCATTGAGGCGAAAGGAGAGCGGGAGGGAGACGGAGAGATGGAACTGGCTGAAAAGGATTTGAGCTAAGTATGAAAATGGAGACGGTGGAGAAAGGGAGAGTTCCGAAGTACGTAAACCGCGAGCCTGGCGAGCCTTGTTTGGCACGTCTGACTCTCTTGAGCCTCGACGCGCTGCAATCTGCAATCCATTATGGCTCATTCGACTTATTAGGCACTTTCCCATCTACAAGATCTCAACACAACACCGACTCCCCACTTACAATACAGCCCAAAAGCCCCTCTTGCACACACGGCCCGCGTAAGCGGCCCTTCAGTCGGACCACCCAATCCTCACAAACCGTGAATACCTTGGAATAATCTCCAGATTCAAAAATAATCCGCCAAGCATTTGGGTCTAATCCTCCGCGACGGTCGATCTCAGATTGGGGGTCCCATTGGAGATACCCGAGGCGCCGAGGCCGTCTTCCCGTCACGCGTCACACCTGAGTGGATCGGCTGCTCCCGACCGTTTTGTGGGTGGGTCGTTACTTTTCTGAACCAGCCTGTGTGAGCAACCCAGTTGGCCTCGAGCCTGCTGCCGTCAGTGCGCCTTTTGGGTCCTCTATGTTCAGCACCCTCGACTAACAGTCTTCACATTTCCCCGATTCCCTTCACCTCCCAATCCTTTTATTGCCCTTTTATTACCCCTCTCCCTTGTCGCGCGTCGCCCTTTCCAATCGTTCTCCCCCGATCGCGTCTCAGGCCTCAGGGTTGAGTGCGGGGAGCCCTCTTCGCCATCTTGCGTCAAAATTCACCGGAGATTCCTTTTATTTCCTTATCAGGCGTCTGCTGGCGCCGCAAGATTGTCGATTAGGCATTGCCCTACTAATTCTGTTTTGGGCCCCCGACGAGCATTTGCCCATTCTTCCTTTTCAGGGTGCACTCAATGGGATCCGCATACGGACACCAGCAACCTAACACGCCTCTTATCGTCCCAAGCACTCTTAAATCCCTCTCAGACACTACAATCCACCATTCTTGTCCGTTGATGCCCCAGTCACCACCTTGTACCATTTCTGGCCCCAGCGGCTCCTCTATGACCCCCTCGTTCACACCCCAACAATGTAAACCATGTGCCCGTATTTAATCCA
This sequence comes from Podaxis sp. C-F-92630, assembly GCA_018524945.1. Lineage (NCBI taxonomy): Eukaryota > Fungi > Basidiomycota > Agaricomycetes > Agaricales > Agaricaceae > Podaxis > Podaxis sp. C-F-92630. The sequence continues at coordinate 824,008 of JAEUWS010000982.1, forward strand.
TCACTGACACGTCCTTTATCCTTCAATGGCCCCTTCCTATCAGATCACTCTCCGTATCAGCATTGTACATGTGAGTACACCTCTCCTACAACCTGATTAATCTGTTCCATATAGAACTCAAAGCATCTGATCTCGCCACAATCCACATAACCGAACTGATCAACCATTCAAAAGGTATTATTAGTCCATCAGTGATGCCGAGTTCCACAAGACACTTTGATATGATATGTGCGCTATAAGGATGAAAGAGGAATAAACCTCGAGAGTGAGGGCAACGATCGAAGCGAAAAATGAAAGAAGCTAGCCATTAGAACTGGGAAAAAAAGAGCGAATTATGTGATGCAATGAGGGCGATAAAGCGAGGGAACCAATGATGTACACAGAAGCTAAAACCACCAGAACCAAAAGCGAGAACGACGTTTGAGGGGAAAAATAGAAGCCAGCACAAAACAGAAAACATGTCTACAAGGTGGATATCGAATGCGGAGGAAACCGAGACTAGTCAATAAATGAGATATTGTAGTACTTCAACGACCTTTCAGTGTCTGCGGACAAATACTTATTCCTTGTCCCATCATCGCGATCACCATCGAAGATGATAGATGACCCAAGTTCCAGAACCAACGCGTACGAGAACATGGTTTAGAAGATCCCCGCCGTTTCCGTATCCTGCAAGGGAAGAAACGCACCCATCAAGCCTCTCCGTCGTAATGCAGCGTCACGCTTGAGAAAGCACCAAACAAATCCGCGCCGTCGGCACCCAGGGTATTTCCCCCATGAGCACTCGAGTGGGATTTTCCACCAAGGGTCGGCATTTGTTCTTCAAGGTGAAGGGAGTTTGATTCTTTCAAATGACGGAAGTTCCCGTTCTCAGCACCGGCAGCTGGGGGTATGATCTGGGTAACAGAAGGCACATAACAAGTTTGTCAGCGATGCTCGGAGACCTCGCTGCAATTCGCTTAACTCACCGGAGGTCGAGTATTTCGTAGTAGGCCCCAGTTGACCTTGGCAAACCATTTGTGCTGTTTCACTTCGCTTGCTCCACTCCGGCTGCCCAGTCTTGTCCGTTCATCTTTGTCCAGCAATCGGATTATACAGTCCTTAGCGGCCCTGTGGACAAACGATCAATGAGTCAGTAACACAACTTCAACTCGAGATCATGCGCGAGAGCATCTCCGCGCATCAACAATTTCCAACTCACTGTGAAACTTTCGGGGTGTCACGGAACTGCACAGCCGCCTTGCGGATGTTGTTGAAAGTATCATTACGTTCGTGTCCTTTGAAAGGAGTTGTTGCATACTTTACAGAAAGGAAGGTAGGAAGACGTCAGAAACGCGCAGCATATCTGAAGGCCGTAGTTAATACGTACAATCATTTCGTATATGAGGATACCAAGCGTCCACCAGTCTACCGCGGCAGTATGGCCTTGTGCTGCGATAACCTCAGGTGCAATGTACTCTGCGTTTGGGAGGAATATTAGCTTGAATCGAATCAAGCGAAGGACCGCGGCACATACCCTCTGTACCAACAAATGAATTCGTCCGGAAATTAGCCGTGCAGGACATCGTATCAACGAGCGGCAACTATCATATAGTTAGTCGGCGCTCGAGTGAATACTGTAGAATATTCGCCAGAAACACACCCCATTCTGCTCAGAGTGAACCATCCCAGGTAACCCAGCGGGCTCATTTGACTGTTTCGCGAGATCAAAGTCCGACAACATTATATGTCCTGACTGGTGAAGCAGGATGTCTGTTCAATCAGATTGTCAGTTGGTGACCTATTCCGCAGCCGGAGGCCGGTGAGTCCGTACTTTCTGGTTTGAGATCACGATATATGAAGCCCATAAGGTGAAGATATTCCAAGGCGGCAACCACCTCCGCGGCGTAGAAACGAGCACCATCTTCAGGTAAGCATTTGCCGGGTCGTGCTTGGAGAGCGCGGAAGAACTCCCCTCCCATACAGTACTCCATGCAAAAGTATAGATAACCTTCAGACTGAAACGAGTGGTATAGAGTCACAATGAAGGGATGGTTTGCTGTTGCCAATATTTCTTGTTCTGTGAGTGCACGCTTGATTTTTTTCCGCTCGATCATCTCTCTCTTAGATAGAACTGCGGATCAAAACCCAATTCAATCAGCACTGTCGCCACAGGGGACAGCGAAAACTAGGTTTTACCTTTCATTGCAAAGAGCTTGCTGGTCTTCTTTTCCCGTACAAGGTACACCCTACCAACGTCTCCTTTCCCCAGCATTCTGATCTTGACGAAATCCGAAGGCCCAACCTCAACCTGGCGGATAGCAAATAAGGAAGTGATGAATAAGATCAAGGAATCATGGTATTTACCTCCCGGACTTTGATCGAGTTGCTCGAGTAGGTCCTTCTGAATGCAACTTTGTTTGGACTCTCGTTCGTACCATTTAGTCGATCCTTCATCGACAGCACAGGTGCTGTCGCGGGAGGCGCCAGCATACCATTGGGGCCTTTTGATGAAGAAGAAGACAACGTCTCGAGAGAATCCGTCCCATTCTCAGAACTTGGTGCCAGAGAAGGTACGGGAGGTATTACATCTGCGGGAGCTAGGAAGCCATTCTTGGTAGTAGCCGACGAACGCGAGGCCGAAAAGAAGAGGCCCTTGGCATTTGGAGCGGATGCAACGCGACGAATAAATCGTGAAGCAGAGGCGCCCATTGCCTTGGGACTCAACGGAATACCAGTGCGGGAGCGCGACGGAGTTGGAGGAGGGACATATGAGGGTGTTGGTGATTGTGGGGGATGATTTGTCGTGTTCTTTCCGCGAGGAGAATTGGTACTCTTCGAGAGTGTGATTCTTTGCTTCTCGGACTTGGTATGTGGTCGCGTTCCCCCAAGACCGCCCACTGCTGAGAGGGCTTCTGTAGATTGTGGGGGTTGTTTGTGGTGACGGTAAGGGACATGGGGTTGTTGGGGTGAGGAAGTATAACGACTACGTGAGGGCGCGCTGTTGGAGTCGGTGGACTGGGTGTTTGAGGAATTGTAGGATGATCGTTGATCGGACGCGAAGGATGCGGGGGTGAGAGAGGGTGCAGCAGCCGTGGGTGTGATGAGGGCAGCGGGGGAGGCGGGAGCGGGGGGCAAGCGGGTATCCAAGGTCAGAGAGCTGGCATTCGAGGAAAGTTTTCTGGAGGAAGCGCTAGGAAAGCGTAAGACAGACTTCCAAGTGTGGGAGTTCTGTGTTCTAAGGGAATGATGATGGGATTCGGAGGGGTGGGAGGGAGCCGGGAGGAAGCCAAGCTCGGAGGAGCTGTTGAGGGAGGGAGAGGCCATGGAAGGAGTGACGGAACAGGAGAGGCCAACTTGAAGCTGGGAACTTGGAAGCTGGGACGCCAATTCAGGGATGTCCCCGTTCGCGGTCTAATTACGACCTTGGGCGAGAAAATCAACAAGTTATGTAAGCTCTTCTGCACATCCTTGCCCATTCTACTCGTCCATTCTCCCCACCTCGTCATCTCTTCCTCTCCCCTGTCTTCTTTATCTTCTTTGCCCCACCGTTTGTCGCCGCACAAATCACCTTTCGCATTTTGTTATAACCGACCGACGATCATCATTCTCGGCATCACTTCCCCGCAGCACCCTTTCGTCTCGTGCTCCAATTAGATCCACTCGTCTGTCTTCTCTTTCTAATGCGAGTTCCCCCATAACCAAACCCGTTCATTCTTCTCGATGTTCACCGCCTCTTAATATCACCACCTCTTTGTCTCCCCTTGTCGATCAATGAGGCCCCAATCGTCTCCATGGTAAATCGCTCGTGACGCTGTCACTGTCTCTGACCCGGCCGCGCCTGCATCCATCGCACAACTCCGTGAAACGCCTGTACGCACAGTTCAAGGTATCGGTTGTCCTTGATGATTAAATTCGACGCCCTCTTGGACTCCACTGGTCGTTCCGTCCCTTAAAGTACTCTCGCAATATCGTAATTGATGGTAAGAACTGGCCAACATGGGGATGATAATCTCAATTCCCCATCGGACCCGGGCTGGGTCCTCAAATATAATTGAACACCCCAGCTGTCTGATTACCCCCGCAACCTTCGGGCCTACACGTCGCAATGACATATCCTCTTTTTCGAAAATCACTTTCCACGCCAACACGTTGCGAGTGTTCTTTTTTTTTTTACTCACTTAGCCCCTGACCCGCCCTTCTGATAATTCCTACAGGCTTAGGACCCTCGGTATTTTGTAGTAGTGTACGACACCAAGCACTAGGCTCCGCCTGCGCCCGTCAAAACAAGTCTGAAGACCGAGCAACACGGCACCTTCGGAAATATCATGCATACGTGAGTCATATGTATTGGCTGCGATTTGCTGCCCTTTTGGTCTTTAGTATATCGGGCCCTCAGAATGACCGAGTGCGCTTGCGTTGTCGCAGTCTACAGTCAGAACCCATTGCATTCGTCTCGCATAAAATGTAATCTATATTGAATCTTTCCAGCAAGTTATTTCAGACGAATATAATTTTAGCAAATCTTTCTTAAATGATTCATAAACAAGTTTTATTAGATCAAATGTTCATGCACATGCGCGCAGGTGATTATCAAGCTCGTTCTACCACTTTACCTGTCTTCAATCAGCCAGCTGATCGACTTCCAGAAGCATCCCCTCTCCCTTGAAGTTGTGGGCACGGCTGCGCTCTATCAGCCGGTGACAATGCAAGCTAATCAGAAACATCTACTATAAGATATGATCAAAAGGTCAATAATCATTAATCATCTCGTCCGATACGGTGGTGGGCGGTGGGCGGCGCGTCCAGGGACATGCCAGGTGACCAGTAAGTGATACATCCCGTTAGTCGATGCCGTTCATTGCAGATTCGAGCCCCTCACCTGGTAGATTCATAGCAGAATGGCTCACGATGCTGACATCATAGCGATATTTTGAAAAAGGGAAGAATCATTCAATCAGAGATCGGACGTCATACCACCGCTGGCACTTCCCATTGCATCTTTTCGACTCCGTAACCTCCGACCCAACCTGGCGCCCCAACTACAGAAGGGGAATGAAGGGGAATTCGCCAAAATCTAGCGCCCTCCATGGGGCGCCCTGACTGGCAGTGATGGGAAAGTTCCAGCGTTTCGTCAGGGATGAGGTTGTTCTGAACGGTGGCATCTCAGTCCATTCAGGCGCCGGAAAAAGGAGGCCACATTAAAATTCATCATTTGATACATTCCCATGGTATTACAAACACGCCACTTCGGGAAAAGAGAGGTGACGGACAACTCTAAATTGCTACAAGTGATCGGGCCTCTGCACAAGTGAGTGACGGCCAGCTCTCAACTTTTATGTGCTATTTTCAGTCATCTAGAACTTCGCTGCTTTCGACAACCACCCTTAAAAACCAACTTTTAGAGGCTGGGCATCATAACTCTCACCGAGATTATCGGAACCCGGCCGGTGTCAAATCCGGTGGCCGATGAAAACGGAAAATGACAGACTCAAATCGTCGATATCGAGCAATGGCTCAACGACATGTGCGAGAGATTCGCAAATCTAAATCCATGACCCATGTTCTGTTCCTTTGAGCATCAAATTCGTCCCAGCTCATAAGAGCGCCTTGAAGCCCGTGGTTGTTTCGCAAGCCAGGACAGAATTTCGAGGTCAATCGATTCTACAACACTCATAAAAGCTAACACCAGTCCCGGAATTTGCCCCCCTTGCCCCTCCTGATGTCGACGTCTCGGAGGGCCTCCGTGTCCGAAACGACTTCCCTTCTTGAAGAGGCACCCCCTTCGTACCGTTCCACCAATGACGTCGATGAGGCAGTCACGGAACCAGAGGTTGATTTCGATCCTCAACCTCTCAACAAGTTCTCAAGACGTGATACGTATTGGATTTTGGCGGGACTCTGGTCTGGTGTCCTATTGGGCGCATTTGATGGTGCGTGCAATCCAGCTGTCATCCCTTCCACCATTCGAAAGCTTTGCCAGGGACGGTGGTCGCAACCTTACTTACGCCCATCGGGAGCGAGTTCAACGCCTCAAATCAATCATCTTATATCGGGACTTCATACCTACTATCAGTATGTTGCTTCACCCCCTTATATGGTAACGTCGCTCTAGCAAGGCAGACGGATCTTAGCACTCAAACGCTGTCATTAGGGCGTCTTGCAGATATTCTTGGCCGGAAAGGCGCGATGCTGCTGGCATTATCACTCTTTGGTGAGTTTTACATGGCGCAAGTTACTCAGAGCACCCGCACATCCGCAGTTGCACACTCGGTGTTGTTTTACCAATTTCCCGACTTTTACTGACCCTGGCTCCTCAGGTTCCGGTACCATCCTTTGCGGAGTGGCTCCGTCAATGAGCTTCCTAATTGTTGCTCGGGCAGTGGCGGGCATGGGCGGCGGAGGGTAAATACACGTTTGATGATCTTTCTCAGATGTTGATGCTATCTTTGGGTCTAGTGTCATGACAGGTATTTTTTCTAGAATCTGGAGCCTGATGTATTAACCAATATGCACTCCAAAGTCTCAAGCATTACAGTCTCGGATTTCATTCCCTTGTGAGTCTCAAGTTCAATCCTGCTTGGTTTGCGCTGAAACCCTGCAGGAAACAACGTGGTTTGTATCAGGGGATGGCGAACATGTAATCGGTTTTCTTTGGTCTTTGGTTCTGATGCTGATGCAATCCAGATTATTCGGCCTGGGTGCAGGGCTTGGCGGACCTCTGGGAGGTTGGGTCAATGATACGTTTGGTTGGTACGTACCGCAAGCCGTTCAACGAGCCTGGATGACCTATTCGTAACAAGGAGGACTGCGTTTTACATGCAGGTGTGTCCTGTAGATGCTTGATGGAGATGGATCTAACGTGACAACTTTAGACGCCCATACTTGCTTTCAGTTTCATTGTAGTTGCTACCAAAGTCAACATTCGACTGCCGTCAGAAGTGCAAAATCAACCATTGGCAGAGAAACTCCAGCGAATTGATGTGTTGGGCTCAATCACCCTTGTTGCAGCTGTCGGCTTCCTCTTGCTTGGGTTTAGTCTCAAAACGACCGAGGAAATGCCATGGTCCCATCCTATCATCTACTCGCTTCTCAGTTCTAGCGTCATCTTTGGTGTTGGTTTCGTTTATGTGGAAAAATACTGGGCGCCTTATCCAGTAATGCCGCTTCGGTTGATGACCCAACGAACGCCATTAGCGGTCTCTCTCTCGAACTTGCTGACTAGTATGACAGCCTTTTCGATGGTAAGTTTCCAACTAGTCTTTTTAGCTGCAAGGCCGTTAATCTTCCGATCTCAACGCCAGCTTTACAATGTCCCCTTAGTCAGTCACTTCCATTGGGTTATCCGCCTATCAGCTAATGCAGGCTTTTCAAGTATTTCTCCGCGGTCAGACTCGAACCAGCCGCGAAAGCTGGTGAGAGTAACGTTATATGTCATCTCCGATTTTCCGTTGACAAAGGGCAATCCCACAGGTCTTCATCTTTTACCCCACTCGGCAAGTTCCCATCTCAGTCTATATTGCCTCCATGATGACTAGATCACCTGAAGGTCGCAATTTCCACCGGTAGCGTCTTCGCAGGATGGTAAGTTAACGGGATGGATCGAACCACGGCTTTTTTCTCACCGCCTGCTAGGATTATGAGACGCACAGGAAAACTTTACACACTAACTCTGGTCTCATCTCTGCTAACCATTTTGGCGAGTACTCTCGTATGCCTCTGGGGAGACAACACATCTGCCTTCCACTTATGGCTGGATCTATTCCCGCAAGGATTTGGAATGGCGAGTTTCATCACCAGTACCCTCATCGTAAGTCTCTCACTGCGCTCAGGAAACGTGCGTTCAACGTTGACAACCATTAATCAGGCCATGATTGCGGGTGTGTATCGGGAAGACATGGCCGTTGCCACTGGAAGTGAGTCCGAAATGAGGACGTGAAGTCGGGGGTTGCTAACGTCTTCTATGTCTTCTAGTTACCTACCTTTTCCGTACAACTGGTCAAGTATTGGGCGTTAGCTTGAGCGGTGCCATACTTCAGGGCGTCCTCCTACAGCGTTTAAGGCTCCGGATACCTGGACCCGATGCAGATAAGGCAGGTTAATACTCAAATGAAAAATCAATACCATCTCATTTCGCATTCGGTTCAGATTATTTACGCGATTCAGTGAGTGAACCTCTTCGCGTTGGCATGACGAGAGTTCATTGAGCGTCACCGTAGGCATACCACTGAGATTATACCCACGTTGGATCCACTCAGGCGAAAAGCGGCGGTGGATTCCTATGCCGACGCTTTACGTGTTGTCTTCATATGCCAAGTTGCGGTCAACGTTTGTGGCTTCTTAGCGTGTCTGCCAATCCAGGAAAGTCCACTACCGTGAGTGCGAAGCGTTGTTCAACTCCTGGAGAAGGCCTGTTGATGAACCAGCTCCAGAGCAAGCCCACCAGCTCAACAACGTAACGAACAACGTCAAAGAAATCATTAGAGGGTGCAAGGGTCGTCGCATAAGTTGTACAATTAGTCATTATTTCCTCTGAAGGACACTTGTACAATGCATATATGTTTCTTTTTCCACAGATTCCATGAACTTCTTTTCATACTTCTCCCACCAGTTCCCAAACATTAGCCAAGAATAAAGTCAATGAGTGTACTGTTCCAACTCCGATATGACTTCAACACCCCGAAATACGCATCGTCCCACATTCCTTCTTCCACAACAAACTTCAACATTTCTCTAACAAGGATGTTTTTCCTCTATCCACCTTCTTGGCCGCTTCGCGACCTTCACGGGACCTTCCGAAACCATCGGCCCCTCCCCATCGTTATCCAAGAACCTGGCTTTATTAGGCCGCGCCGGACATGGTAGGATATTGGATGCCGAAACGGTGATAACAGAAGCAATGAAAGTGAGGCCGAAGAGCGAGGACACGAAAGCACGGCGTTGAGTTAGGCGAAGGACTCTATAGATCGACATTCTATAATCCTTGTGTTTCAAGTTCGTCATATGCTGACAGAAAATGCATGAACAACATGGAATGATACATACAGTTTATGCAATACCCATGACCTCGCTGAATCGTCGGAGATGGTGGTGGACGCGACGGACGAGGAGTTGTGGCTCCAAAACTTTCCGGTTTACACCGCGAAAACGCGGAGTTTGTTTGGTCGTGTATCATTCGTCATTACCGGAAACTTTCAATTCAGTCATTTCTTGCGTTCAATAGTCGTCCTCACCGCTCACGCGATTCTTCCTGCTGCTGCTGCTGTCACCCAGTCTACACGTCATGACGAACATCCGAGTCCTCCGAGATATCAAGGCCCGTCACGGTGTTGCCGCCAATGAAATTGCACGTCGAGCATACTTGTATATTGCCCGTAATGAAACTCTACCGCCTCAAGTTCGTCATCAAGCTCAGCTGCAGCTGAACACATTTGACCGCTATACACGACCTACAATTGTGAAGAATCGTTGTGCAGAGTCAGGGAAGGGACGAGGTATCATCAGGGAGTTCGCATTATCGAGAGTAAGTTAGCTCTGTTCCGTGTCGTTCTCATGTTGCTCAGTGTCCTTTCCAGTTCCAATTCCGCATGAAGGCACTGAGGGGAGAACTGAACGGTGTTCAGAAGGCGTCTTGGTAATTCGGTATGTCTGTCCATTTCCTACCCAAAGGCCATATTGGCTCATCTATTCCTCAGTTGTATCCCCCCTCTTGCTAGTAATTTATCCTGTAGATTCCTTAATTTACACCCAATAACTCCTCTCTCTTTCAAGCATGTGTACACTCATCGAGTTACATATTTCTATTACGTATAGTGTCCATAAAGCGACAGAGCTGGGATTCTGGTCCACAAGACAAATTCCAAAACGATTAACAATATACAAAAAGACAGCACCGAGAAGCTGAATACACGATTAGCACTAAAACGTCTGTCGCGGAAGGAACGATGTCATCATGAGGGGGCAGCATCACTGCCTGTAAGTTCACTTAAGCGCAATTCGGGTTCCCCTCGCTCTTTCCGCCAACGGTTGGAGATGTTGAGCGTGGCTTGGTCTATCAGGAACCTACTCGGAGCTATTAGCCAACGCATTCCACTTGAGCGAGGGCACAACACGTACCCATACTTCCGGAGGAAAGGCTCGCTGATTTCCCAGTTGCTGTGCGCCAATACGTCATCACCATGCAGCACGATGCTCCTGCGATAGTCGATCAAGCAGTCGGGCAGGCTATAACGAGCTATCATACAGTTTAAGGCTTATCCGGTAAAAAGCCTAAATAGGTCTCCATACCACGTAAGAGAATCATCCGATCTCGAAGCTCTGGATGGAGAATGTTATCCATCACACTCTCTGTAGGCAAAAATTAGGTCGATGGCGACGGGCAAAAATATGCCAAGGTACACACCGTGTGGCACCGTCCTCCATCAGAACGTCAGTTACCTGATGGACACAAACAACTGGGCGCGACTCACTTCTGAACTAGAGTTGGTCGTAGGGACAACGGCAAGCAGTAGTTAGGATTTCGTTTGAAGTTGTCGAGATGATACCTATGCGCATTGAGCAATCACGAGATGTAGGGATGACGATTTATGACACGTACTGGATAAGCTTATAGGCTTCGTTTTTGTTGGGATCATCATCGGATTCCAATTCGTCCGAGTTGTTGTTGCTTGGGGTACTTGGCCCCACTCTCTGCTGTTGCGAGGGTCCGGATCTTGATGATGAAGTATCAAAAGGGATTGTTGATAGAGGTGACTCCATTGTCATGTTGACGTTGGATACATAGGGTGCTTGATAAGATTCCATGGTGGAACTAGACATAGTATTGTAGGGTGATGAGGTGCCAGTTGATGGGGACTGTTGCATGTACAACGGGGATGCATTTGTTCCTCGTATCAGTTCTGAGAACATTCCATTTCGTTCCTGTGGTCGCGTAGGAGGGCTGTAAGCAGCTGACATAGGGTGGTTCATAGAGACGAGAAGAGGATAACCGTTGGCTTGATCCCGTTCGGGTTCGTCGCTTCTCGATTTCTTGCGGCTGCTCGCTGGATCATCTTCCCCGGATCGCTTTTGGCCTTGTTGCTGCGAACTGGACGAGCTCGCCTCGCCAGAAGCCTGGCTCTTCTTGCGTCGCTGATAGCTTTCCCATGCAGTGTCCGTTTCAGACTTGTTGATAAAGTTGTTGAAGTCGGCCATATCCCAGCCAAGCTTAGGCAGTAGGCCACCGGCTCCATCACCTATGAACCCAGCTAGACTGCGGATTAGGCCGCGAAGAGTATGGTTCTCGGCCATGAGGTCTAGGTCCGTCGTGAAGGTTTATTGGGAAACTGGGGACAGAGGACTCGCCTTTGAGAATATTACGCATCTCTCCGAGAGCTTCATCCTTGCCTCCAGAAAGGATTTCGACGCGAGCTTCCAAATCACGTATCTAGTGCGCGGGTTCAGTGTGGGGGTCCTGCCATCAGAGAGGGGTGGTACAGACCCTCTGTTGCTTCCTAAGACGGAACTCGCGCTGAGCTATGCGATTTTGATCGCGACGTGCAGCCTGTGAGCTGTAACAGTGGTGAGAGGGACGATGGCGAGGGAGGGGAACAGAGATAATACTTTGGGTTTTTCTTTCTGCCTGGCCTGCCTGGGGGGTTTGGTGTGTCGCCGACATGTGACTCCAGGTCGGAATCCTAGTTAGAGGCGTCGAGATATGAGGAGAGGATTTGTTAAAACCGCTTACATCAAGATCACCAGACACACTGCGCTCTCTCGCTTCCTTTGATTCCGACATGGAGGTCAAATGAGCTTACGAGCACAACATCATCCCCGTCCCACCGGCTATATCCCGGTACAAATATGGAATAACAAAAAATTTATTATTGCTTTCCTCCTACATTCCCTGTTCATACCTCCTGGTGCTGTCTAATCTATCTTGGTGTCCAACCGCCGACACGGTCGCACTATTGCAGTGTTTCATAGAGATAATCGCCTGTTGCGCGTTCATTTTATCGCGCTTCAAATTGCACCACTACACGAAATGAACACCATGGAGTAATAGGCACTTAGGCAACAGCACTTACTGCGTTTCGTCCGCTTCTTGTACATGATCCGATGACCACACTCTCGACAGCGGATGGGTTCGCGGGATTTTATTTCGTTTTTTGCACCACAGTCTGTATTGTGTACCGTAAGCCTTCTCTCAAAAAGCCAGGAAGTCACGCAGCAACTCACCCGCACAAATATACTCCATTTCCTGTCTCTGTGGTGGCATGAAATTGCTGTTACCATAGCCTCCAGCACCACCCGTCTGTTGCTGGTTCATGGTGAATGGAGCAGACTGAAAAGCTGTTGTGATTTGTTTGGCCAGGATCGACCCATATCTCCAGAGTTAATTAGATCATTCGATGGCGGTTGTGCCTTGTTTCTACGAGTTTCTCGGAGTTGGCTTACATTCTTCATTCCGGTTAAGGGCTCTTTGGCGACCAGAGAGCAGATGCCCTTGAATAGAAATTGACAGTTGATCTCATCGCATGGGCTAGGAAACCAGGTAACTGTGTCCTCTGATCGAACAGTCATGTGCTCGCCATACTCTTGTTGTTAGACCAACTTGCTGTCCCGCGCATCAGCCGTAGTTTATACTGACGTTCAGATTCACCGTTGCCTACTTTCAGAGTTTCTGTCAATAGCCCCTTCGTTCTGATGGTGCCGTACAGGGTGACACTCACAGAAGGTAGCTTAACTACCACCCTGGGCCATCGCTCCCATCGATTTTATTCTAGGGTCAACCACCTTCAGACCTTTTCCTGTTTTTACCCCAAGTTTCGGTCTCTTACAAAACGTAGTTCAGCCATGGTGACAGGGTGGTCCTCGTAGGAGCAGAAGACGGTGGTCCTCATTGATCAACCCAATACTTATTCAAAGCAACGATGCCATCATGTTCGTTTTCGGTTGTCTTTCCCGAAAGAGTAACATGCATCTCCTTGCCGACAGCACAGTCTTCACAACAAAGGATCCCTCGAGGAGATGATAATTGTAACGGATCCATGATCATGACAACATCACCGTGGGCTGTTTCTAAGGCATCTAACCTCCTTTATATGCCAGGCTCCTCACCGTAACTCTCTCCAAGGTTGCCTGTTCCCCCAAGTCCGTCTACCTCATATCCTTCTCTAATTTTTCTTGTTTTCCGCAATGGCGCCCCTTCCTTCCTTCATCGAGCTCATGGAATCCCTGGGCCTTGAGCAGACTCCCTCTGAGGCATCACCGGAACTTTCTCCTTCACCTTCTCCAGATTCTTCTCCTTCCTCCTCGCCCCACCTTGGCGGTACCACGGCACCTTCTCCCAGGTCCAGATCAAGTCCATCTCTGAGGGACCTCTCATCTCGGCACCGTACCCTTAGATATTCTCCTTACTCCGTGAGTTCTTGAGCGCCCAACCCTTAACGTCATTTTAAACCTGACAAAACTGATAAAATCCGAATATCAAATAGCCTTACGCTCGACGAGGGAGCGCTTCTTCTTCTTCTTCTTCCTCTGATCTTGAGTGCACAAAACAGGCAAGTAACTTCCTCCATACAAATACCTAAGTATCTTTTTAACATCGCTCTCATAAATTTCCAGAGTTCTACCTCTCCTCCTCCATCATCTCTCCGCGCCAGGCGATCGCGCAACCAACTTACCGTCAACGTCTACGGTTCTACATCTGATCTCCCAGCATATACTCCCATCTCCAGCTACGTTCGCCGTAAGACACCTGGAGCCTCTCCCACTTCGCCTACCTTCCCTCGCCTCGTAACATACGAGTCCGTGGATATCACACTTCCTATTGTCCCTTCCTTCCCCAACTCCGCGAGCACAGACTCCTCCTTCCCCAAGACACCTCAATCAGAGATCGGCACCTCGTCACCGCGCCTGTCTGACAAGGCCCTGTTTACCCCTGAAACCACTGAAGTTCGATCTCCCAGATATTACCGTCGGTGGCACACTGGTGTCAGGATATCAACACCGCCTTGTTCTGCAGGTATCGAAGACATCAGCCGGCGCCGCCTCATCCCGCATTTTGCCTAACAACCACCACCATGCTGTGTTATTAAACCTTGTCCGTTTATTTTTATTCTCTCTCCCGTCGTCGCTTCCTCATCGCATGGACTCTTAAAACCTGTAACATTGGCATACATAAGTACTTCACACCCACTCCCTTTGATGCTTGCATCAACCAGGCGTTGCGACCTCACATTCCTTTATCATGGACATTCGTTTTAATTGTAACCTTCCTTGTGAACTATCCGTTGCTAAGGTGTCTAGTTCGTTGTATTGGATGCAATTGACGTCCCTTCTCAATCGAGATACCCTTACTCCTTCGTTTCCTTTCTATGCCCCTTCAGGTTGCAAATACATCACGAGGTCTATTCTGCCCCAGTCAATTTCCTGTAGGGACAAGCTCGTAGGGATACAGCTTAAAGGAGTTGATACAAAGTCTGCGCAATCATCCTCACCCGAGAGCAAGAATATCAACTCAGTCGTGGTCGTCTTCCTCCGGCCCAGGACATTGCGCTGCCATCTCTTCTTGGCTTTCATACTCAGCTCCGCAATGAAAACAATACGCGTATGTCGTCCTGAGATAGGACAGCACTAGATGCAAGCGATCTTGCGGCTGCAAAACGTTTCTCAGCACAACACGCACATACCCCCACAAAAGGGTCGAAACGCACCTGGAGTCGCAAGAACTGAACCGCCTCTTCCAGGAAATCAGGATCGTACTGTTGATTTAACTCCACAAGTTTCTTCTTGTCCTTCCCCGAGATCGCCGCCGACATCCCAACACCACTTTCCCCATCCTCGTCCTCCTCGTCACATCTTTCAGGCGAGGCGGATAGCGCGTCTGCCTGCATCTGTTTCCGAAGCTGCTCCTGAATCGTTTCACCACTCTGGGCCAACTGTATATACTGTTCGTGGTGCAACGCAAGAGCCTCCATTAAACCGCTTGGAAACGTTTCCGGCTTGACGGGGTTCAACCAAAGCACATTAAGCTGATGCAAGTGATCTCGTCATTAACATCATTGCGAGAATATCAGACCGGGGCAACTGCCGGAGGATACGCACCGTTTTTCCCGCCTTTTCGTCAAGCGTTGAGCAAGTGCGCTGCGCAGGGCCTTGTTTTTCATTTTTATCTCAGCATGTGATAGGTTTCGAAGGTATCACAACGCAACGACGAACACGCACCTAGTCTACCCTCGGCTTTCCGCTCCTCGTACTCTTGTCTCGCACGATCACGGAATGACCGGTGACTGGCCTCCTCTTCCATTTTTGCCATCTTCGTGATGCGCTCGTTGGCCCCCGGGGAGCGAGCTCGTTTCGCAGTCCCTATCCCCTTCTTGCCTATTCCCTGTCACATCAGAACACACTCAAACTGAACTAGGAGATTAGGACCGCGTACCCAACCATTCGTTGATTGGCAATGGTTCAGTTTTGTGCCGAGGAGGTGAAGGTGGTTGATTGCTCGATTCTTCCACGCTAGGCGGTGTGATACCAGTGGATGTTTCCAGGTCTTTCTGCACCGGTGAAGTATCTGGTTGCTTCCCAAGGGACTGACCGGGCTTGAACCCCATTTTCATCATCATTGCAAGGGCCTTGTTGCCAGAGCCGATTCCAGTCTGTTCCTCTTCTTGTGCTTTCTCGAAAAGACTCTTGTTCAGCCCCTCCTCTCTTGCTTCAAGTTCTCTTTGGCGTCTACTCTTCGTCCGATTCTGTTCATTCTTGGCCTGTGATTTCTTGAGGGCTTCCTTCCGGAGTTGACTGTAAGTCTTGGGTGCAGCTACCTCCCGGGTTGTGTCGGCCAGGAACTTGTCTGAAAGATAATCATCGTCGTCGGACATAGAACAGCCAGGATGGCGCCACGGCACCGTTGATGGAGATGTTCTAAATATGGTTACTTGATTAGGCTCTGAAGCTTCTGATCCATGGTCAAGTTTCCAGTCATCAAAACAGCATCGTTATCGAACCCTAAACGAAACTGCTAATACAAGTTGCAACTAAAACATCACCAGAGCACGAGCTGCCGAATGCAAAAGCGAAGACAGGCGACGGCGCTCAACAATCTTATCAAAAAACATAATGAGACATCACAAACGAGAGGCATGGGCGAGTATTACGAGTCATGTAAGGCATTATAAAAGAGCTATAATCATGCAGCAGCGGGGACAGGAGCAGCGACATTGGGATCGGCATTGGCTTCAGCGGGTTGGGCGTCATCAGATGTTTCTTCAGCGGTGGTGTTGACAGCAATCTTGACAGCAATGGGTCGACCACCGACGTCTTTGCCTTCAAGGGCCTCAATTGCCTTCTTCTGCTCTTCTTCGCTGCCAACGTCAACGAAGCCATAACCCTTGCTCCTTCGAGGTTGACCCCAGCGTCGACGAACAATACGAGCGGAGACAACATTGATGCCGGCTTCAGTGAATAACGCAGAAAGGCCAGCATCATCGATGTTGAATCCGAGGTTGGCGACAAAGAGCATAGTCTTAGATGGTTCGCCTACGGGGTCCTGACCAACCGGGCGAGGAGCGCGGGGAGCCCTGAATCTGCGACGAGGCTTCTTGGTGACTGGGGTAGCCTGGGCGGCAGCACCTTCCCCTTCAGCAGCGGCGGTGGGCTCTGCCTCAGTGCCGCTTGTGGCCTCCGCCTTGGTCTTAGGCTTGCGCTAAGGAAAACATGAGTGTATGCCAGCTATCATCTCGTCGGTACAACTTACGGAAGGCTTCTTCTTCTTCTTCTTGGGCTTTGCAGCCTCCTCTGTGCCAGAGACCGCGCCCTCGGCCTTAGTAGCCTCACCATTAGCCTCCGCTTCAGTGACTTCCCCGGGGACGGCCTTGCCGCCACGCCTGCCGGGTCTCCTCTTGAATCTGCGCTCCCTCCTCTCCTTTTGATCGGCGGGTTTGGCGATTTCAACGATCACTGGACGACCATCGAGCTCCTTCTTGTTGAGAGCATCGACAGCCTTTTTTGCAGCCTCTTCAGTAGTCAAGGCGACGAATCCGTATCCTGCGGAGCGTTGGCCACGCATGATAACCTGGACAGACAAACTAAATGCATATACCCACCGTTAATGACTATTCAGAGGCTGTGCAGGGACAAAACTTACACGTCGTCTTTGACGGGGTCAAAGAAAGCCTTCAGCCCATCATCCGTGGTGGAATACGCAAGATTGCCAGCGAAAACCTAAGGCGGGATGAGTGGGGGATGTACGTGATGTGGAGACTAAGACATACCTTGAATCCTGGGGTTTCCTCGACCTGTTCTTGCGTAGTCGGAGGCGCGCCGTTCTCGGTGACCTGGGCGGCTTGGGCGTCAGACATGATGAACTCGTTGAACTGGTGGGTTTGTAGTTGGGGGTGGATGAACTTGTTGAACCGGTTTCTTCGTGTCAAACTTGAAGGTTAAAGAAAAAAACGGAGATGGGGTGACAGGCCTTTATGTATGCAAACACAGCACAACTTAGCCGAATATGGACATCGTCCACACATGTCGCCATGACACTAGAACAATCTCTGTTACGCACGACAGCACAAGACACCCACGCCGATTGTCCTCATGCTGCGTCCGCAGACGTTTGACCTTCAGGGGTACCATAAGCGGTGCGGACTATGACAGTAGATACTATAATAGACTATAATACACCATTGGTGCGAAGACGTATGGAAAGACAAATTCTGACTAAAGATAACGGGGATCGGTTGCTACTGAGCATAAAAAAATTGATGTTCCTATCAACAGTCTACCGGTGATCCATCTCAATAGTGGGATAATCCCCTCAGCCAGCGCTTGGCGGGTCCGTGCGCACGCCTCGGAAAAAACCGAAGGCAAAGTACAAAGTCGGTTCAACCGCACGTCCGCTTGACAACAGCTCTTCTCACTTTTTCGACGACCTTTGGCCCTCCTCGCTGGCCGTTTCATTCCTTTACCCTCCCGTTCTTTCGACTCTTGTCACGTAAAAAACTCGTCGACATGGCTGTAGCCAAATTACTCAATCTTCTCGCCATCTCTTGCCTCGCCGTTATCGCGTCTTTCGGCCCTGCACCTGTTGTGGCCCTTACAGTTGACACCACTCACCACGCGCGCCATAACCTCCACCACGCCGTCGTCGCAAAGAAGAAGCGCGCTACCTCTTCCAAGCGCTGCAAGCCCCGTTCTACCGCTCCTCCCCCTGCTCCAACTACCTCAAGCTCACCTGCAACCAAACCTAGTTCCACGAAAGCTCCCGCCAGCACTAGCACTAGCACCCCTTCCGGTGGTTCTGGTTCCGGTTCTGGTTCCGGTTCTGGAAATGACAACTCCAACTCCAACTCCAACTCCAACTCTGGCTCTGGCTCTGGCTCGGGATCCAACTCTGGAGGCGCTGGTAAGGCTGGTCTCGCTTGGCCCTTGGGCAATGACCCCGCCATCAAGAACTTCAAGACTTGGAAGGTTGACAAGTGAGTACATCCTACCTTCCAATGCCGGCCTCTGCTCACGCCTCTTCCAGGTACTATACTTGGAGCCCTTGGTGTGTTGACCATGCTGACTCGGTCGGCATGAAGTGCTGCCCCATGTTGTGGGGTTCTAAGCAAATTGGCGATTTCACCAAGTTGGTCAAGCCTGGTTACGCCAACTGTGCTTTGGGATTCAATGAGTATGTGTCTTCGCTCATGCAGGGCATTCAAAGTCTAACTACTATATTAGGCCCAACCAACCTGGTCAAGCCGACATGTCTCCTGAGTATGGCGCGCAGCTCTGGTGGCAGTACCTCAACCCCCTCAAGGACCAGGGCTATTACCTCGTTTCCCCGGCTTGCACCAGCGCTCCTGATGGTAAGGTTTGGATGCAGAACTTCCTGAACAACTGCCAGGGCTGCCATGTGAGTGAGCTTGTTGTTTTGTTGCTGTTCAATTCACTCAGACTGTCGCGATAGATTGACGCCATTGCCCTTCACTGGTATGGTACTGATGCCCAACAGTTCATCGACTATGTCACCGACTTCCATAAGACTTTCAACAAGCCCATCTGGGTTACTGAATTCGCCTGCCAGAACTTCTCTGGTGGTGCCCAATGCAGCTGGGATCAGGTCTTCGACTTCATGCGCAAGGTTACCTCCTGGATGGACAGCACTTCGATGGTCGAGGAGTACTTTGCATTCGGTAAGCTCTTGGATGGATTTCTGATATAGCCTTCTTCTCATCACCCCTTTAGGTGCCATGCATGACATGTACAATGTCAACCCTGCCAACCAACTCTTGGGCGGCAATGGTCAACCGACGGATCTCGGTCGTCTCTACATTGGTGCCTGAGGAGTTCTTGTCTCCCCAACCGACTCATTTTATGATATCATCCATATACCCCTAACAACTGTTCACTATATTCCCTCGGCGGATGGAAGTGCTATATTCTCACTTTAACTGGTTTTCGGATTACATTTGATACTGGTTGTCTCTTGTAATCTCCATCAGAATCATTTGCTGCCCTGTCCAGCATTGCGGATATTTACCTAAATTTTACCTTGGCCTAGTTGCCTAGCTACCATGTTGACGTTCAACCGTAAGAATGTTGGTTACATTAGGTAAGTAACCCGGAGCTATGTACCCGTTTTGACCGGTTGGTCTGGGAAACATGTTGCTGCTAGTGTTGCTATGAATTTGGTTGGACTTGTAAAACAACACAAGGATGGTTAAACATCTCCCTCCCTCTATCAAACATCTGCTAACCCTACGCAACCCACACTCCTACCCTAGCCCACCCCTTGTGAAGCTCAACGAATTATTCACCAAGACTTTCCGGGATGCACAGCTGAGAAAGGCTGAGACCGGATGGCTCGTATTAACAGTTAGTCTCGTCCATTCTCACCGTGACTGCGATCCTTAATAACGTGTAGACATGCACTTTACTTACGGCGAACCGACCCTCAGCAGTGGGACACCTATATCGCTTCGTAACGAAAGGCGTGGAAGAGAATCCTCGATTTCCAATTCATCTTCATGTACCAAACGCAGTGAACAAAGCGGCTCTCATGCGGGAGTCAGCACTCAAGAGCGTCATCTTCGTAGGGGTCCCCCGCGTGTGTGATCGTACTCACCTGGTACCAAGCGTTATCATCTCATATACAATTCAGGTCATTCTTTCCCTTGCTGCGTTACATGAAGCTTTGGATGACGAAGTAAAGCAAGCCTTAAGAACACAGTCACGCAGGTTCGTATCTCCCATTGGCCATGTTTTGCCGCGGTATATCAGCACTAGATGATTCTGAAATCTAACATCGGAAACTGCCTTACTCTTTAGAGCCGCAACCTCCGAGAACATCGAATCAACCGTGAAGCGGGGAAGGGCCCTCTGGAACTCGATTTATGCACCTCATGCAGACAAACTCCACGACAAACTAGGGTCCTACCATCCGGATTTCATCTGTAAGTACACGTTTCCAACGGTCTGACGCACTCCTTCCAATCGCGTTCTGTAGAAGGGCTCGCCCTTCGGCCGATCTAGGTTACGCGACCACTTATCTGATTCGTCTTCCTTTTTCCAAGAGATCCGATTTACTGATCCTTCCCATAGCCTTCATCATCCAGAGCTATGGAACTATCCTCTCCCCTCTGCCGGGGCGTACCAAGACATATTCCGAAGACAGTAGCCTCCAGGATCTCGATCAAGGCAACCTTAGTCGGGCACTGGGTTCTATCGTCGGAATTGCGACCCTCCGCTCGGAGGGAAGGGTCGGGCCTCAGCTGGTGAGCCATACGTTTGGATTGCTGAAGGCTCGGTACACGGAGGGACAAAACGAAGGGGATGCGTGGCTTTCAAGCGACGAAGGGACTGAATGGGTTATTCGAACCGTGGATGAAATTCTTGATGTCGTGTCATCAGAAGCGAAAGATGATCACACCCAGGTGAAATTGTGAAGCGAGAGGCAGTCGGGTGACCTCTACCTCCTGGCAAGAGGTACCTATATTACGAGTGCGGCATGTATTGATTTCCACCCAATTAACATCGATTCTGCCTTGCTCTGATCGCACGTGAGGATAGATTGCTCTATCTCAGATGTCTCCCTTCACATTTATCGATGAGTGGAGGTATCAATTTTATTTCGGGCTCGGAAGCCACAATCTCTGTTCTAGTGTGTCCAGAATAATTACCGAAAAAAGCTAATTCATCTGAGCTTCAATAACGTCATTCATTTCATTTCAGGAAAGAA
This sequence comes from Podaxis sp. C-F-92630, assembly GCA_018524945.1. NCBI lineage: Eukaryota > Fungi > Basidiomycota > Agaricomycetes > Agaricales > Agaricaceae > Podaxis > Podaxis sp. C-F-92630. Next base: position 845,189 of record JAEUWS010000982.1, read on the forward strand.
CCCGTCTGTCCCATGTTGAATACACTATGACTATCATACAAAAATCCGTTGTGATACGAATACAGGAAACCCGGAAAGGGCACACGCGAAAACCCAAAGCAATCAGAAATTTTTTTTACAAATTCCAGGCTGCACAAAACCGGAACAGCATTGCAGTGACAGTGACCATATCCATAATAGGCGGATGCATCTTGCCACCGAGTCAGATTTTCAAACATCTAAAACCGCGCAATACTCACCACAGTGCCAGCACCCGCGGATCGGACGAAGTGAAGTTCCCCGTAGACATCGCCAATCTGGTAGCGTGTTGGGCGTGTTGGGTGGAAGAAGGCAATAACGGCACCATTGGCGTCTTGCAACTGGAACAATCCGTTTCAGAACCAATTCAAGAAAGAGTGGCTGAAGTCCAGGTGTACCAGAATATCTGCATTCGTGGGACTGGGACGCCACCGGTATTGCAGACCGTCAGGCCCATTGAAAACGCGAGAACCCTGTTAAGTGTTGCAAACCTGAGAACATGCGTATGCCATCAGTTTGAGGTCACGTACCAAGACTCGAGGGTCTGGTCGGACAAGATCAGACATGGGGAGTGTATTCTAAGACCACGTAACCTTGAGCATCCTGGGGATCGTCAGCAATGCTAAGGAACAGCTGACCTTTCCGATCACAATACGACCGAGGCCGCCATTCGCTGCCCATTCTAACCTGGCAACACGGTCTTCCTTGTTCGGACGAATGGCACGCCAGAGAGTCGTCGTGCTCTGGCCATTCGTCGCGACGGTTGTCTACGGAACAGGATAAACTTTAACATCCGAAGACGAGAGGGTGGGGAAAGAACCAACCTGGAAACGGTAAAGAACACCCCAGGAATTGAAGAGCTGGCTCTCTCGAGGGTCTTGGTTAGTCCAGGAAAGAATGTCATTAGAAGCCGTCGACATTTTTGCGAAGGGAAGTAGCTGTCAGTGTCCAGTCGAGATGTTGTCGGAAGGCAGATAGTGTTCTGACTTATATACCGAGAGGATGGGAGATTGAACAAGTTTTGCATTGATTAGTGATTCTACTAGAGATCGGGAACGTGGACGTATGGCGACAAAATAGAGATGAAGACGCTTCAAAACGTGTCCACAGAAGTCAAGGGTTCCAGCCGCCTTGGTCTGTGGAGCAATGTTCCGATTATGAACTGGATATATGGATGATCAAGAAGCCCGAGTCCCTTAAGCGCCAAAAGGGTGAACTTGGACTCGGTTTGGTGTCAAAAGAAGCCCAGTGCGGTTTACCGTAAAATTTGTCCGCTCATAGACCATCATGGAAGACCAGAAAGCCGGTGAGATAAATTCAACCCCGACAGTATTCCATGGATTGATGTGTGGTGAAATCATACACGAGGTGTCCTGCTATGGAAAGCCGCGAGGCAGTAGATCTGGGTGCTTCAGTACCAGGCCCACAACGTGTAACCTGCATCCGGGGTTCGGGTTAGCACGCCCATGTCGTGTAGGGTATACTGTTCCCGGCCGAGGGGCATGGGAGATAAGGAAGATTTGCAAAAGGCGTAAAGGTACTGAGGCGTGGATTGGGGACTTTGCGCAAAATAGACCACATGGATCTTGTTCAAAGGGAGGATAAGGTTTGGCGCCAAGGGTCCTGGTTCGTCAATCACGTCAGAGATGAAATTCCATTCAGATTGTTTATTTGACCTCGAGCAACACCTGGCGAGGAGTGATGACATCTAAGCGATATGTATCTGGATTCGAGGAAGGAAGATAGTTAAGTAACCCGCGAACCTTTCGCATTTGTGCACTGTTTAGATACGAGGTCTCTAAGATAGTGAAACAAGATTCCAAAAAGGTGTGACGAAGATACTGTCGTTGATTAAAGAAGCGGTACATGAGCATACCGGCGGAAAACCAAGAGTGTTGACCCACGAATCCTCCAGTATATGCTTACGGCACCACTTGAATCCCCAGACTCCGGGCACTGCCAACAATCATCCTTGCAACTGACTCTAGCGACAGGTGCTTCATGTGTTCATCTGAAGCCTTGATCTTCGCGATCTCGTACACATGTTTCAGGCTAACGGTGCCCGTGACTTCATGACCTGGTCGACCCGCGCCCTTCTCAATTCCCGCAGCCTTTTTCAGGAAATAGGATGCTGGTGGAGTCTTCGTAATGAAGGTGAACGATCGGTCAGGCTGCACGGTAATCAGAGTTGGTGTTGGCACGCCAGGCTCAATGTGTGCGGTTCTCGCATTAAACTCCTTACAGAAGTCCATAGATTTGACTCCACGAGCACCGAGAGCTGGACCAACAGGAGGAGTAGGTGCAGCCTTGCCTGCAGGTATCAGCAAGCGCTATCCACGGAGTGTGGGTCAGTTTCAAGTGGAATAGTTGAGACCATATCGAGCACGGAAGCTTACTTACCACAACCTGTGCCTTGGCTTTCGCAGCAGCCTTGGACATGACTTCGGGACGGGGACGTTGGAGAATGGAGAGACAATGAGGATGGCCAGCAAAACAGGAAACCGAAATTTCGCGTCTAGTCACATGACTGCGTATGACGTAACGCGCTTCGCTGACAGTAAGTCCTGGGCTCGAACGGGTTGGCTTTGTCTACTTACTGCCCTCATGAAGTCTTTCGCTAGTCTCCTTTCTCTCCTCGCTCTCGTCACATCGGGTGTGGTTGCGTTACCCTATGGAGCACAGTCTACATTTGAAATTCATCCTGGTTTCAACCTCGACTTGAATGCTCAGCGCCTCGTCGAGCTCGATGGCCACCAACGTGTCTGGATGACTGAACTTGAAAAGGTGACCTTAGCTTTGTCTTGTCACGCTGTATACATCGTGTTAACAAATTAAAAGATTCAGGCTAAGGCTCGTGGTACCAAGTTCTTTGACGTGTATGTACATTCGCTTGCATCAGTGCTCGGCTCTAATTCTCCCCTAGTACCGATACCCAAGATCTGGGCACTGAGAACCAATTCAAGTCACAACGTCGTGAGCTTTATTGGTCAAATCAACTATACCTGTCATTGCTGAATTAGGGTATTAAGCTTCTTATCCCTCCCCGAGCGCCGCAGAGAGGGTGAGGCCTATTCTGAAGACCTTGTCCACCAAAGGACCTCGGGAAAATCTTGAGAAATTCTCAAGCTTCCGTACCAGGTGTAAGTTTTGCATTCCAATACCACGTCCCCCTCTTAACCACTTCACCAGATTATCGCAGCGATGTAAGAAATGGTTGCCAGCCGATGCTATCGTTGATTCTGGACCCCCTGACTCTGATCTTAGACGGGCAGGCAAAGTCAGCAATGGCTTCTTGGCAAAATTCAAGAGGTATCACTGTCAATACGATGCTCGAGAAGTATCTAATTTCTTGACGATTTCAGACTACGTCCAAATACGCTTCTGAGTCCCTGCGGGACATCATCACCCTCTCCGAGTTTCCCCACTCCTGGGGCCAGAATACTATAGTACGCGAGGTTTAATTGGCCAACTTCTATTTGACGATTCCGCTTTAGATAGCACGGATCAATGGCTCCTCCATAGATGATGATAGTGTCGTCGTGATTGGAGCTCATCAAGACAGGTGAGCCTCGAGGGATAGACCGGAGGTTTGCACCTTCTGATATTCTCATATTAGTACCAATTTATGGCCTTTCCTTCCGGCTCCCGGTGCGTTTGCTTTGTGTCCATTTGAATCACCCTGACCCAGAAACCTTCCCAGGTGCTGATGGTATGGTCTGCGCATTTCATTGTCTACATGTGCTCAAGTTGAATTGGAAGACGATGGATCTGGGACCGTTACAATTTTGGAAGCGTATCGTGCGCTTATCACGGCTGATTTCCGTCCTGTCCGCACGGTGGAATTCCACTGGTATTCAGCTGAGGTTCGTATCCACTTCAAGCAAGTTATTCTCTCCCTGACCTTTTCTTCGGTGGCTTCCCAGGAAGGAGGGCTTCTGGGCTCGCAGGCAGTCGCCAGACACTATGAAGCGAACGGCGCCCATGTATTGGCTATGAGTCAGGTAATTCCCCGATCACAATGACTGTGTACAACGCCTGATTTTTGTATAGTTTGATATGACTGCTTGGGTCAAGGTTGGAATCGCCCGAGGGTTTCTCACTGCCACTTACTAACTTTTTTCGGTAGCGTGGTACTCGCGAAGAAGTTGGAGTTATTACCGATTATGTGGATCATGAGTATGTATCATTCCTAATTTTCCTTCCCTTGTTTGACGTACTGACTCCCAATTAGCCTCACAAAGTTCAACAAGGAACTTGTTACAACTTACCTGGATATTCCGTATGTCGAGGTAAGGATTATCCCTATTTCACTTGATCAAATGTAAACAAAACACAGACCAAATGCGGCTACGCATGCAGTGACCAGTGAGCCTTTTCTGTTTTGTTCCTGCCGGACACATGTAACCATCAATCACCTAGTGCCTCGTGGAGCAAGGCTGGATATCCTTCGATTTTCACCATCGGTAAGTGGAACCTTTCCCCATTTCTGTCGGGTGTGTTAGCTTTTCGTAGAGAGCAGTTTCGAGAATTCAAACAAGAACATCCATTCCGCGAACGAGTAGGTTCATTTGCTGAAACACCGGCTGTAAGCTTCGCTAACCCTGCCAAGTCGAATCGATATTTCCGACGAATTCAGCTTCGATCACATGCTGGAGTTTTCCAAGCTTGCTGTTGCTTTCGCAGTGGAACTCGGCGGGTGGACCGAGTCCAAGTGAGCCCATCTTACACGCGGAGACCGGCGCCACTGCCCATCAGATACTGTTTAGATACCATATGCTATTCATAAGTAGAGACCGAATGTTATGAATATTGTTCGAAACTTCTTGATTTCTGAAGAAGCGAAATGGAATGAAGAAACGCCCATAAATCAACAAACATAAATAGGCCGGATCAGCGGCCACGGGAAGTGGAAGGGGTTTCCTTTACCTCCCTTATGCATCCTGACTTGTCTTTGTATTCATCTTGAGATTCCCGTTTCCCCAATGTCAACTCGGATACGTTATCGGGAAGACGCTGAGAAGGCATATGAAATCCAGTCTAGAGCAGGAATCGAGGTCATTCCATTCATCCTCTTACACTTCCTCATGAATTGACAATGGAGGACGATCTGCTCGTGGTCTCCTTTTCCAGGGTGCACTGAGAGGGACAGCAGTTGGCACTGGACTAGCCATTCTGGCGCATTACACATGGCCTTTGTTCCGGTGCGTAAAGTGCTATGCATGATTCTTGTCTGTATTAGAAATCTAACGCGAGTCCCGGCGTTGCAGGAGACAAACGCTGGCATTCAAAGCGTTCCTGATATCAGGATGTGCGCAATGCATTTCAACTTTACTGACAGTAACCGCATAGTCTATTCACCTCCCAAAAACAGTCACTATCTCCGGTCTCGTGTTCAGCGCAGAAAGCGCGCTGATGGCACATGAAGCTGCTCGGCGGAGAGAAGAGAACATCATTCGAAGGGAAGCGCGCCTTGACCTCGCACGACAAGGTTTAGTCGGCACCGAGACCGAGATTGCGAAATGGAAAGCCGCCCATCTTGGAAACAACTCGTCACCGAGTGATACAGATCGTAGTTCGTAAACCTGCACGCACTAATAAACATACAAGCCTCTCATTGGAAATTGTCTACTATTGAGTAAGGCGGTTTGAGTACTGCTTATTATGTAGTCCGTGTTTCCGAGAACAAAACACATCGAGGACAGAACAAAGGAGCAAAATCAGTTATCTAATATTTCATGTCATGCGTAATTCGAAACATGTTGAAGGGGAAAGTATTCTTGTCCGACTCCATTGGACTGCCATTGTACGTTATCGTGAATTTGAGCCGGAGACTTCGGCGGAAGACCCGGATTGAAGGTTTGTGGTCCCGCATGGGGTGGTGGAGGTGGGGGTGTGGGCCCAGGTGGATATCCCTCCGTTCCAGGAACAGGCAATGGTGGAGGCGGAGGAGGTTGATAAGGCAGCTGCTGAGGAGGATATGTCACAGGCGGAATAGGTAGACTTGCCCGCCGCCGTGGAGGAATCTGGGACGTCGGTGGAGGGGGCGGTGGTGGTACGGGAGGCACGCCGTTAACGGGATAAGTTTGTGATTGTGTGATGGGAGGGGGAGGAGGAACCTGATTATACTGCACAGGAGGAGGCGGGGGTGGAGGTGGTACCCCTTCCTGTGGCTGTGGGGGAGCATAGACAATCTGTGGCTGGGGGGGTAACGGCCTTGAAGTATTGGCTACACTAGATGTAGAGGTACTGCTTGGTAATGCTTCGTGGGATGAAGATGGCGCTGGTGAATAGGCCGGGTACGTTGAGACCCCGCTGTGGGCTTGAGGTTGTGTCTGTGGCACAGGAGAAGAATACTGCTGGGGAGCAGGTGTTGAAGGAGGATAGGGAACATATTGGTGGGTTTGCGGAGTTGGAAACGACTGTGGGGCATAAGGTACAGGTGTCGTCGCTGGTATATAGGAATTAGTATTAGGCGGAGCGGGTAAAGGGGTCTGAGGAGGTGGCGGTATATAATTAGTCGGGGGTGGGTAAATCGTCGAATTATAAGGCGCAGGTGCAGGAGTATGGCTAAGAGGTGCAGGAGTATGGCTAAGTGGTGGAGGATATGTGAGAGTGTCAGTAGTATGAGGTTGTGCTGGATATGTTGAGGGGTTGGTTAATGGCATAAATCCGGAAGAAGAAGCCGGTATGCTCGAATGGCGGGAACTGCGTGGCGGATGGGGGTGTTGATTCGCATCATACTGATACTGCGGATGGACACCGTAAGCCGTGGTGGGTATTATAGGACTATCGTGGGTATATACCGCATCTCCTAAGTAAGGATTGGTGGTGGGTGGCGGGGCGTAGGTATATTGGACGGGCTACACGGTGAAGGTCTAAGTAAGAAAATTGGAATGGCATAGGTAGACCCACAGGAAAACTTTCTCGTCTTCTCTGCTGCGATATTCCCATGTCGCTAAATTCGCTAGCGACTTGGTCCATCACAGCTGCGCCGGGCTTCTCGTAAGGTGGAACATACAGATCCAATTTGGCGAGGGAATTCGATGCCCTCAACGACGACGGAACAGCCACAGAAACGGTGTCAGAAGGTGGTCTAGAGTGGGCGTATACGCTGCCAGATGACCCAATACGGGATGGTGATTCACTTGAGGGAACAAACGATCCAGGGCCACCGTATTGTTTATTGGTTTTGGGTGGCTTAGGGGTGACCTTTTTCTCTGGCGGAGGTGCCTACCGAGAGTAAGAACCCGCCGAGATGAAAGAACCTTTTTTAAAAAAAAGATTGAAGACTCACATTGGACCAGAACGTGAGCTCAAGATAAACCTTCCCTGCAAACTTATCTTTGTTCGAAAGCGTAAACCACTCTATTGCAATTCTTCAGGCATGAGCCAGGTCATAGCAAAAAGAACGGACCATCGGTTTCGCCCTTTGTTAGGACCTCCGTTAGATCAACATGAGCTTCTCCAATGAGGTCGGGTTCACGAGGGTCGTCGGCGTAGCAAGCAATTTTCATGTAGTTTCCGCCTTGAATTTTCTTAGGTCCTCTGGCGTCCTTAGGTGGTGGTGGGGGAGGAGTCCCGGGCGCAGTTCTTGCCGGCAGATCGTCATCATCCTCAAATAGAGTAAACCGTAGCTCTTCGTCCCATTCTGGGTGTTGACCGCCTCTCTTTATTGCCTTTGTGCGCTTCTTCTCGTTATTGACGACAACAAGACAGTATGGATCCTGTTTTCCGATATGACGTTTGTTTGGGAGGTGATTCTACAGCATTGTGTTAGGCGCTAGGCAGAAAGACATGGACAGATGAACCAACAGCTTTGAGTACGACGACAATGAGAGTCCCAATTTCACGGGGGGATGAGGACATTGACACAACTAAAGGGGACAGGAGGAGAAGAGCATCAAGACTAGAAAGGGAACAACTGCGTAGCGCGTCCAATCTAGCTTACAGGGTCCCGTGATCTACGAACAATACATGGCATTTCCTTGATTCACATACTCCCACCATCCAGTATTTATTTCCTGTAACATCAGAAACTCGGCTTATAACTCTTGTTTTCCTTCAAAACAAGATGGGGCTTGCGATCTGCTAAATCCAAGATCATCTCTGCGAAGAAGCTGTTTGCCCAGGCAAACCAACTTCGTGTATAGTCTTTCTCATCATAAATCGACTGCGACTCATGGATCAAACCGAGTCCCGCAGTATTCTGAGCAGGATGTCAACAACCAGCCACTAATCCGGATGTTGGTTTTACACTCACGTTAGCAATCAGGTATAAAGACGTGAGGATCTCCTGATCATTATCACTGCCAAAGATGGCTGCGATTTGAGACATGGGCCTGTGGAAAGACGGAGATTCTTAAGATTCAGAATAATCCCAACGAAGCTCGAAAGACCCCGTACCAAGGATGCCATGGATCTACATGAGGTCCTCTGCCATACAGAGTTCTCAGTAATTCTGTCAACTGATCTACCAATTCCGTTATGACGTACCCGACACCGCGGAACTTTTTGCCCGCAGAAAAATAGGGGTTCTTCGCAGAAAATAAGATCTTGCGTGTGGCAACATAAGCCGGATGGTGTTTACCAAGGAACCCGAGGTACGGTAGGGATAGCAGAGACTTCAGGGACGTGTCAGAACATCATTCATGGGCTAAGGCACCAATTTTCCTTACGGGAACATTCGCATCGTCCATGACGTAGCGGCCACCAAAACCTAGGTCAATCCAGTTACTCGCCTGTCTTCTTCACAGGAAAACTCAATTTACCGTTGGTCTCATAGGCGAAGATATTGTTCACGACCTTTGCCCATACATGAGTCATTTGATTCTTAAGATTTGGAGATGACCTTACTGTTGTATCCCAGATAGCATCGTGTATCCTGGTACTCCATTCTTTAGCCTGTCGGCTGACGTTTTTGAGTTGTTGCGTCTGATCTAATATGTTTGCCAAGTGTTCTAACTCGACACTGAGCATAGCGTTTGCCGGGGTCAAGAAAGCTAAGCGACAAAGTCAGCTGCTATGCCGGGCCGAGGCAACATGACCCAGCTGCTCACCAAACACGCTCAGGTCATCGGAAGGTCGATGGTGAGTGCCCACCATACCAGTGAAAGCTTTGGGTTCGCCGTTTCCCCGGTTATCGACCATGGGCGAGAGTGCGCCATTTCCTCCGGTCCAATTATAGAAGGAAATGAAGTTGAAATCCTCGTCAAAGGTAGGTTGAGATTGTTCATTTATGACTCGGAAAATCTGATCAATCGCCATCCGCCCTGTGTGTTCATCATACATGGGTCTGATAACGCGAAAAGAGAGAAAGCGCATACAGTTATCGTTCATAAATGAAGTGTCCTTAGTATTTTGGTAGTAAATGCGCGAAAGCTTGAGGAATCCACAGAGCGAATCAAGTTCATACTGAGCATACAACGGTTTAATACAAACCGGGCAATAGAGGGACAGAGCATATACCTTGCACTCGAACACAGTCTGGTTATTAACAGGCCTGATACACGTTATTTCAGTCTTCCCGCGTTCAAGAATCCAAGGAGCAAGTCCTCACGGGTTCACAGTTACACCATCTGCCCAATCGTTATGCGAAGGGGCTAGTCCACTTTCTGGAGGAGGTTGGAAGGAACCGCCTGAGAGATACCAGGTCAGGAAGAGCGGCAAAGAAAAGGACAAAAAGAGAAATAGCCACAGTAGGGATATTGGGAGACGTAACGGGCCTCATTGTTGATGACTGCTTTAACGAGCTTCGCTAGTTCGGGGTCGCTTCCCAGCAGTGAACCATAGTGAGCGAACTAAGAAATAAGTTTCTCATCAACGCAAGCGTCATGGATTCTTGCTTAGTAGGCTTACTTGATTCGCGGTGTCACGCAACCATTGTGCGCTGCGGGGATATCAGACGCATGTTGAATCTCCTGGACAGGTTCACGTACGTAATGTCCTAGAGGTAAAAGGCGCCTGCTCGGCATGTGCTTTTAGAATAGACCTAGGTGGCTCACCCCAGTGATAATGAAAGCAAGATTCTGCTCCTGTAGTGGGGTATGTCGGATCCAGTATTTCTGGGTTACCTAGAAGACACATACCTGGCTATAATACCTCACCGTAGTATCTAAAAGGAAGGGATCGTCATTCCCCGCAGAAAGGCGCGATACATGAGCCAAAATACCTAAAGTGTTTGGGAAGGTGTTCTCAAACAAGCGAGCAATATCCGGGTCCTTCAGTAACGATTTCATATCGTTGATCACTTTCTATCGCGGCATCAGGAGACAAAAAATATGTTCTGGGCACATAGACGTACCTCCACAGCTGTACTATTGAACGTTCGGCAGGCTGGTGCAGGTCGCATAAATGGTAAACCTAATGGTCCACTTGAGGGTTCTCCATGAGGTTGCTAAGAACAGACGACTCCTGTAAGCCTTGCAAACGTGCTGGTCCGAGGAACAACTCACCTGCGAGTACTGCGTGTAATCTGGACACTGAGCAACAGACTGTGAAGCTAGCCCAACCAAGAAAACGGCTAAACTCTTTCTGTTCAACTTCATGATAGGCTCGAAGATGACCCCCAGCAAACCCATCAGCCGCACCGAGAACCAGGTTTTTATGGCTCCGGTGTATTCGCAAAGAAGTCGTATCATATGTGTAGCACCGCGAGTTACCCACGGAGGAGCTTCGATGCGGGGGCAAGGCGTGCTAGGAAGAGAAGCTTTGTGACCCCGTTAGCGCGCTGGCGGATCTCAAATCTCGTGTCATATGCGGTGTCCTTGGAGGGACGATCATGTAATTCTTAAAAATAGTATTTGGCACAACGAATGACCCGGTGAGGCATTCTAGTCTGCCGAAATCTATGGCCGTTGGATTCGACGGGGAGTTCACCTGGGTCAGGAAGTCGCGGAGCGGTCAGGAGGTCCGTTCCATCCCAATCACTTGACATCATCGAAGTTCCTTCTGATCAGTGCGGACCAAAAAATAAGGAATAGTGCACATGGTGATCCACACACACGTTGTCAACAGTGGGAGGATACGACGCATAAAGGAACGAATGGTACGATACATATCTGGTCCGAAAGCATAATTAAACAGAACTCACTACAATCATAGACGGAGGCAATGGAGAGGTTTTATACATGTATCTGATGGTACATAAAACGAAAACCTAAGATAACGAGGAAGGAGGAAGAGTGAAACCACCATATAGTCCCTAGAGATCGAGATGAAAGAATGCAGGGAAGAGAGAAATCGCTCAATTTGAATTGGGATTCTCGTCAACGATCTTGACATTCGACAGAGCTACCGACAGATCCGTGTCATTTGCCTTGTCGCTCGCCCTCTGACTAACGGTATCCAAAGAGGTCGACCGGTAGCAAGCACGAGTGGATGCGTCTGGGTCAGTCTGCCCATCACCTGCTTCCGTCAAGTCGCGAGATGTATCAATAGTGGTATCATATCGACTTTCGTCAATATCATGGAAAGCAGCGCTTTGAGGGGCAGCATCAGTCAAAACACCTTCCTCCGTGAGACTCTCCGTCTCTAAACTCTCTCGGTAATTTCTGCCGTTCTCCGTATTTGCTTCATCAGACTGGACGCTATTGGGTGTGAACACACTTTTCTCCCGTGACAGAGACGGGGTTCCTGGAGTTTGCAGAATCTGAGCACTCCATCCGCTGACTTCACTGCCCCAGCTGCCCCTACGCGAGCTACGGGGACGCAATGCCCTGACGCTGGCGTCGCCCTCATCAAGCCCATCATCTCCAGGCACAAACAAACTCGAACCCTCCGCGTCTGGGAACATGCTCCCACCGAAATGCGACATCGAGTCACCTCCACTGAAGGCCGAAGGCGGAGTCGAACCATATCCAAGCGGACCTAAACGCGTTGGTAGCGCATACGCAGAGGAAGCGAGTGTTAGGATAGAGGCATTATCGAGAGGAGGCGATGACGGTCGAGGGTTATTCCTGGGATGGTGGGTCGTATGGAGTGGGGCTTGAACAGGTGACACGGGACCAGAACCACGCATCTGATCATTGCTTTGCGACGAGGTATGCGATGGTTGGGATGGGAAGGCAGAAAAGGTAATAGGTGTGTTGCCTGGGGTATATGGGTTACCTGATGAGGATTGTCGTACATGGTGCAAACGATGCTGCACTTGTGAGGGTGGGGGAATGGGGACCTGAGCGATATGTGCCATGCCGTTCCCGGGAAGGTCAATGCTCAACACGGTTGTTGGTTTCGTACTAGCCGCGATGCTCCTGAACGTCCGAGGATCAGATAGATACGAGGATGAGGAACGCGAAGGAGCGGGTGAAGGGGGAGCACTGGGGGGTAGTGGCCGTACTGATGCATCGTCGTCCGCTTCCAACATACTCGTAGGTGACCACAATGAGTCCCGGGCCATAGAAAACCTATCCAATGCATCCACTGAATCGCCTTCAACATAGGACTGGAAATCATCGTCCCCATTCAATGAGACTGTCTTGCGCCTCGCTGTGGAGGCTGCTTCCAGCCTATCACGTTGTCTAGCATACTGGGCAGAGTTATTTGGCACCGGTGACGACACGATTCGTCCATTTATCCTTGATGAGTTGCCCCTACTCCCAGCCCTCCCCAGGTGCGCAGCGGCAAGAGGGATAGCGTCCGACCTCTTTCCCCTCACAGTGCCAGCGAGTTTACGCTGGAACCAGTTAATGATCGGCCTGCTCGAGCGACGAGGCATTTTCTTCTGCTGTGAGTTGAGATTCGGGGTCAAAAACGGGTGGTGTTGGGGTGTGCCATTGCTTAGCTCTATCTTGGGTACAGCTTTAGAGCCTGTAGAAGTCGGATTCGCTGACGGTCGCTGGGTGGTTGATTTACGTTCGACCTGAATTTTCGAGCTCATCCGAGATACAGGAGAGGTGATGAGGACGGTGAGGATGACAAGCAATAACAGAGTATGAACTGAAGGTGGTGGTAATGAGCAAGGCGGACTGGTGATGGCGCGGACACCTGACCATGACATCGTCGAATGCTTGGCACACTAAGTACACCAACACGCTTCAACGTCATTACTTTTACACCCCACGTTAAGAATCGCGAATTTCTTAACCCTTTCCAAAACGCTTTTGATAGAATCGCGTTGAAAAATCTCCAAAGTCGTTTCTAGAGTCAGGTAAAAATACAAACAGCCGGCATTATATTATACACGCTATAGATTCCCTTTACCAGTCCGTCTTCTTCTTAGCAGCCCTGACAGGGGCCGCTGGAATCTTTCCATTGTAACCGAATCCATCCAACCAAGGCCAAGTTTCCGACCTGCGTTTCTCAAACGACTGGATCGCCGCCTCACGCTGCAAGGTCAAACCAATATCATCTAATCCGTTCAACAAGCAGTGCCTGCGGAATGGATCGGTGGTAAACGAAATGGCGGGTTTGCCATTAGGACGATGGATCTCCTCCTTCTCGAGGTCAACTTCCAACTCTAAGCCTGCCTCCGCATCCTCGGCAAGTTCGCGGCATTGTTCCTGAGGAACGGCGATAGGTAGCATCCCGTTTTGCATGGAATTGTTACGGAAGATGTCCGCAAAACTGGGAGCAATGATACAACGAATACCAAAGTCGTTCCTACACACGAAGGTTAGATGAGCAACTAAATATCCAATGGGAACAATACCACTCACAAACTCCAAGGAGCGTGCTCGCGCGAGCTGCCGCAACCAAAGTTCTTGCCAGTGCAAACGAGGATCTTTGCTTGATCATAAGGAGCGCGGTTGAGAACAAAATCAGTGTCCTTTCCTGTATGGGGATCCTTGCGAAGGGTATAGAACAGAGCGTTAGCGAGACCAGACCGCTTGAGAGTTTTCAAGAATTGCTTGGGAATGATCATGTCAGTGTCGACGTTCTCGATATGCAAAGGAGCAGCGATGCCCTTGACGGTCGTGAACTTTTGGACGCTGGAAGGAGTCTCCTTGGGAGGAAGGGCCTTCACCGATTCGGCTGGTTGTGTTTTCTGACCCTCCGGAGCGGGGGGAGGGAGAACGGGGTCGGTCAAGAACTCGTATTCGCTCTTTGTCTTCAACTTCGAGCCCGCCTCTTCGATCTTTCCGAGGAACTTGCGGACGTCGGTCAACTTGCCTGTGAGTGCGGCTGCGGTTGCCATAGCCGGGCTAAGGAGATGGGTACGGCCACCAGCACCCTGGCGACCCTCAAAGTTACGGTTGCTGGTACTAGCACAACGTTCACCGGGAGAAAGCTGATCAGGATTCATTCCAAGACACATCGAGCAACCAGCTTCACGCCAGTCAAAGCCCGCGCGCTTGAAGATAACGTCCAAACCCTCCGCTTCTGCGTGTTGCTTGATGATACCTGATCCTGGAACAATCATCGCCATTACGTTCGGCGCGACTTTGGCATCTGGGCCAGCAGCGAGAACAACTTTGGCGGCAGAACGAAGATCTTCGATGCGACTGTTCGTGCAAGATCCAATGAATACTTTGTCGATAGTGATTTCCTCCATGGGGGTATTGGGAGTCAAACCCATATACGACAACGAACGTTCAGCGGAGGCTTTCTTGACGGGATCAGTGATGTTGGCGGGATCTGGCACCTTGCCCGTGATGGGGACGACATCCTGAGGAGAGGTTCCCCAAGTAACCGTCGGAATGATGTCAGCAGCGTCGATTTTGACTTCGATGTCGAACTGAGCGCCCTCGTCCGACTTAAGGGTCTTCCAATACGCAACGGCCTGATCCCACTCCTCGCCCTTGGGCGCCAAGGGACGGTCACGGAGGTACTTGAAGGTAACTTCATCCGGGGCAACCATACCAGCACGAGCACCGGCCTCAATACTCATGTTGCACACACTCATGCGGGCCTCCATGCTGAAACCACGGAAGACTGACCCTGCGTATTCAATAACGCAACCAGTACCACCAGCGGTACCAATGACACCGATAATATGGAGGATGACATCTTTCGAAGTCACACCTTCGTGAAGTTCGCCGTCGACAGTAATTCGCATGTTCTTGCTCTTCTTCTGCAAGAGGGTTTGCGTTGCGAGAACATGCTCGACTTCGGAGGTCCCAATACCGAAGGCCAAGGAACCAAATGCACCATGCGCTGAAAATATCTTGTCAGGATGCCCACACGAGGATCAATAGGAAACTTCACGTACTCGATGTGTGTGAGTCGCCACAAACACAAGTGATGCCGGGTAGCTAATAAACAAGAATACAGATCACAGATTAGAGTTTAAACGTCAACTTAGACGACGTAACTTACCGTGAAGCCTTGTTCGGGACCAATAATATGGACAATGCCTGCACAATACAGAATTAGATTGATCTTGCACGTTTACAATCGATGGGGATCACACACCTTGGCGCCTATCTTTCATTCCAAAGTAGGTGAGGCCAAACTCTTTCACGTTCTCTTCCAAAGCAGCGCATTGGGCACGCGAGTCAGGCTCTGCAATGAATGTCTCAACAGACTGGAAGTTCTTGCGAGAAACAGTCCTACATAGATTAGAAGATTAGATTGGGGGTACGTTATCAGAGAAGGGTAGAAGACATACGGAACGTTGTGGTCGACTGTTGCAAGCGTGCAATCGGGACGGCGAGCTCGGCGAGATGCATTACGCCTGTAAGCCAACTCCAGATATCAACGATGCGAACGGCAGATAGAATAATCCGTCACGGAACTACGCACAATCCTTCGAACGCCTGGGGGCTGGTAACTTCATGTACCAGGTGTCTTTAATGACCGCATGAGCTAGAGATCGCCATTGAACTAGCAATGGACACACCTATCGATATAGATGAGAGCTAGCCCGTCTTCATTCACATCGCTTCATTACATTAAATCAAGCCTTGTTAGTCTTGTCGGTTCGTTTAAGGATCGAATGATGACACCTACACGACATGGTCGTCCCAGATCTTATCATAGAGAGTGCGAGGTTTGGGAACTGCAGCGGGCATAATTGACGTGGACAGTAGAGGGAGTAAACACAAAGATGATATGAAAACTTGACGTTCTCCATCCCCCCGCCTTTTTAATGAGGCAGGGTACTGGATTCATTCGGACTCGGAAATGATGAGTCGGCCGATCGCATTCGGGCGCCTACCGAGGGCCAATCATAATCCGTTTCTCTGTCAGCTACTCTATTTTCGGTTATGGATCCGCTTACGGACACCATTTCCACTAGGTTTGAATCTGGCAGCCAACGCCAGGGATTGTCTATTCGAGGGTACTTCGCTGTCCTTATCTGTCCATCATACACGCCACATTTATGGCACAACCTATCTTGAGCAGATTGATGTATACGTCCCAAGGTCCTTCCGGGAAAGGGTCGGCCAAATTCACGCTGCATCAACATCCAAACATCCAAGGCATCAAGTCCCATTTACAATGCATGTTAACGACTGCCTTCACTAGTTTGTGCATGTAGTAGTTCGTTGGAACTCATACCCCGAGGAGTATTACATGACCGAAGGAAATAACACTGTCGTTCAATTTAGTAGGATGAATAATAGAACAGGAACGTCAAGGCTCAGTAGTTCGAGCCCTGCTCTGGCTCTCGAGGTAATCTTTTCCAAGGTTATCCCATTCTTCGATCGCCCGGTCAAGTTGAGCTAGCAATTCTATGATGACTTTCGAGGGCTCGATAGGTCTTCCATGAACGACAGTGAGTACCGGGGTATTGCTCCTCCTGGCGGTTAGGGAGTCTCGCGTCTTCGGGGCAAGATGAATAAGAACAGAGGGACGAGTAAGGCGTTCTGCTGAGGACAGGGGTTCACTGGAAAACCTTCCGAAAGATAATAGTAGCTGATAGGAATTGGGGACTATTCTCAGGGAGGCCCAAGTTGCGTCTTCACAATAAGGTGGTTGGGAAAAATGACAGCGGAAATCTTTGATCGTGTGAGCTGTGGGCTATTGATAACGGCGGGATGCACCCCGGATAAGGTTTCCAAAGGTCAAGCTTACAGTCAAAGAAGGTAAGGACCAAAGTATTGACTTGCATAGCATGTTAGTCGAATACATTGAATTATCATCCAGAAGCAAGGCGGGGCACAAACGGCTGTAGATAGAATTCCGAGAAGCTTGTTCTTTGCAGCGGATCAGGTCTTTGAAGCAATTTCAATCCTTCCCCCCCGCAGCCACGATACGACGAGCATGTCGTTGCAGAGAGTTTGGAGATCTAAGCATTGCTCAACGTAGAGAGTGAACAGAAGAGGAAGACTTACCATCCGCAACCATTATATGCGAGGGATCCCCTGGCTTGAGCTGTGGATGGGTGATTGGGCCAGTGGAGTGGCATGATATTTCACGGTACGCAGCGGTTGCATTGACATAGGTTCTAGGAGTCCTGGTTGTTCCGCAAGGGTTATGGCCCGCTCAACGGGAACAAGGCACATGTATAATATTCCAGCGCCGGAAGAAAAACCCGGACGGCAGCTTATCATCTGGAGCCTGAAAGCGAATCATGTTATTTCAGCATTCAATCCATTGAAGGGGGTATAATCAATTGGATAAACTGACAAATTGGTGAGGGCTGTCTTCTGCGGTATTGTTATGTATGCATTTGCTGGATGTGCAGGATTTGCAGCAACGTGTCAAGTCTTCAGCCACCTGAGTTGACCTTCGGAGGTGTTATCGTAAGTTGGTGTGGTTCTTGGCGTCTCATAGAAGTATGATTAGAACGTGCTAAGATGTAGGATCTCGTGCTGCTATGCATGCTCGCATTATATTACATCCTTCCGCTGTTATTATCCGTATGGACGGATAGATCTCTTTGATACGCGTCAGGCTTGGTAGCCTAAAACATCGCACTTTGGGTGACAGAGGGGAAGCTGGAATTTGGGAAAGTGGCAAGTGCTTCCGAGGTAGGGTGATTAGAAGTTGCGTGGGCGCGTCGTGGCCACTCTTCGAAGAAAAAACGCAAAAATAGCAGTAGAATGGAGCTGATCACGACTGCTAGAGGGAGAAGCTGACTAGTCGTGCCAGTAGAATTCGTGGTGGTCTTGTTGAGCGGGATAATTATAGGCACACGAACAAACAAGACCCAAACAACGGGATGAAGGCCGGGAGGCCAGAATTGTTTCAAGCTGCTGCTGCAATAGTCTGAATATGGTGCCTCAGTCCTCTGCACCAGTGCCGGATTCTCCTCGTTCTTCACAGTCACCACCACCTACAGGTACCCAAGGAGATCTAGAATTGGAATTACTTGGGCTAGCAAATGCTTTGTATAATTTGGGCACGACGGTCATAAATGATTCCACAAAGGAACGCGACAAGCCGGGTGGCGGAAAGCAAGTGGGTTTGCGGGTGTGGGTATTTCCTTGATTGTTACGGCGTACGCGAGACCCACACATTGTTCAGGAATAATGTCGTCCAGCACCTCGCCACGATTGATGAAATGGCGCAGCACATATCGACTATGATTCCGATGCAGGTGCTGTCAGATATTGACAATGCCCGAAACCCGATGCAGTTGACACGGGAAAGATTGGAGCGTGCAGCGACGGAGAACCAGTTCATGAATGGGAAAATAGCAGCGATCGATGTGAGTGTGAATGAAGCGATGGCGATGGGGGTTAGGGCTAAATTTTGCAGTCATATCGCAAGCTTTTGGACGAAGCACTGTGTCAGAATTTTCCTGAGCTTGAAGGGCATTTCCGTGAGCAGGAGAAGAGGGAGTAGGGGACAGACGTAGAATAATAAATGGCAGATGGCTTGCTGAGTCAGCGGAAGCCGAGAGGTGAGCGGATCAAGGCCGATGTTGACGCGGAAAGCCCTGAAATGAGCGGCTTGCCAATTCGAATCAGCCATGGCAACCGGAACGTTATCTACTTTAGTTTCCTCCCTCCACGATGTCCTCCGTCGACGTTTACCTCTCCCTTTCGAATTCCTCCTCAAGATCAGATGTCACCGCTGCCCTTGACACCATCATCAATGGTTCGTTCTCTCTATTCACCTGTCCCCCCGTTTTTGACCAGCTGTACAGCATCTCCTTTCGCTATCACACCTCCAACTCGCGAAAAGCTCATCCAAGCCCTTCTGGACGATCTTAGTACTCCAGGGAAAGCCAGATTAGCCAGCAAAGGTCTGCTTATCCCTTACTGATGTTTGTCCCATCGCCGATCTCTGCAATTATCAGATGCCGCAAAGGCTCTCCTCGCTGTCAAGTCCCTTGGCCGAGATCGCTCCGGCTCCGAGTTTCTTTCGTCGCCCGAAAATTTCTCTACTCTCCTTTCGTTGTCAACCTCCTATAAGGATGACCCGGAAGCCTCTTCAGAAGCCCTCAGATGCATCGCTAACGCACTGTTGCTCATTGAAAGCTCTCGGGAAACCTTCCTAAAGGCCCCAGTGAACGGTGGCGATTGGTGTTTGGGCGCACTGGAGGTGCGATACCTCCGCATCGATTGTTAACCAGCTAGTTTTTTACATTTCGCCTTCCAGAAAGCCACTACACCCGAACAGATTTTTGTGCTTGCTCGCATTCTTTTCCTCTCCACAGCCTTTTCAGCGTCATACATCGTGACATTTGTCGATAACAAGTACAATGGTCGCACGGTGGTAGAGATCATAGGTGCCAAGCTCGATCTCCTCTTACTCAGCGTCCAAACCAGCACCAGAATGGCCAAGGAGGCGATGACAGATGTGTTGAAGTTTACTTATAATATCACTCACCACTATCCCAAGGTTCGTTCCTTCAGTCCTTTGAAAGCGGATTTACTCAGACCTTGCAGGCTGTACAAGAGAACCCTCAAAGCCAGGCCGCTGTGGAGGACGATAGGAAGGTGCTTGGAGACTTCTGGAGTTCCAAGTTGGATGGGTGAGATGCACATCGGCTCGGGGATTTCTGTCGTCTCCTAACAATCTTGACAGCTTGCTGCCACCCCTCCTCCGATTGTTTACCTCTCTCCCTCCTACTTTCCCAAGCCCGATTACCGCTCCATTAACTCACGTCATACATACCCTCATTGGGATTCCTGTTTCTCCCTCCCTCAAAAATGTCTGGTTCCCCTCAGCTTCCACGACTCGCAGTTCGGCAAATACACCCAAGGGTTCTACTCCCCAATCACCCCAAGGCGATAACCGACCTGACAGCCGCAGTGGTTCTCCCGTCCCACAAACACCGTCTTCGGCAAGGTCAAGTCCTCTCGACCGTGCTTTGTCTGTTCTCGCGGCCGGTCGCAGGTCGCTGTCACGCTCGTCCTCCCCCCAGGTCGCTGTCAGCATTGACGTCCTTCAACGGGCATGGGATCTTCTAGAAATTTCCTTTAACCACTTCTTCGCCGACAACATTGACCCCGATGATCCCAAAGTCCGTGAACTTGTCAAGAGGGAATCACCTGACAGTTCTTTAGATGATCTCCTCGTCCCGTTGATCGTTTTGATCACCAGACTCTGTCAAGCAGACGAGACATCACGAGCACGCTTGAAGCAATGGCTCGTCCCAGATGACCTTGATCGCAGCTCTGCTTTGGAGCAACGACAAGACACGCTAGGGAAATGCCTGAGGCTGTTGCCGAGTGTGTATCATGCTAGGCTGAAGGATTCTGTCGGAGAAATGTTGTTTGCAATGGCTGGTTCTGATGGTATGACTCATCGACAAAGTCTATCACGTTTGGCTGATGTCCACCCTCCTTTTTTACAGCTTCTAACCTCTCCACACTGGTCGGCTACGGCAATGTCGCCGGTTACCTGTTCAACAAGGGCATTTTGAGCGCACCACCAGTTCCTTCTGGTTCTAGCAGCACAAGCGCCACTGCTTCTGTGGATGATGACATTAACCCCATCACTGGTACCAAATACAAACCGAAGCCAGACCTGCCAGAAATGACGGAAGAGGAGAAGGAGCGAGAGGTCGAGAAACTCTTGTGGCTGTTTGACCGCCTCGAAAAAACTGGTGCCATGCCTGCTGACCAGAACCCTATTCGTAAGGCCATTCAGGAAGGTAAGGCCACGTTGGGTCCTTGAATATGCCTGTCCCTACGTGCCGAGCATCTTTCTTTCTTTCTTTTTTTATACTTGTTGTCTTATCTCTGATGACTTTATCGACTGTGAACGACTTATATCATACTGTTGAATTCATCAAAACATATCCAAACCGATTCACCCTCTAATCTACCTTCTTAAATTAATACGTACTCGTGTTTTCGAATATCCCATTCCATTTCATATACACTTTGTAATATCAGCAGTTTAAATTGCCAAACAAAGTATCGAGTACGAACATGGTTTCACTGCCGCAAAATACAACTTGAACATATCGCGAGGTGAAGTGGACATGGAGCATAAACAACACGACACAGTATAAGGGAATTAAAAGGTACAAAGCGGAATCAAAAAGTAACCTTCTTGCCTTCAAAGGCAGCAATACCTCCAGACTTTGCGGTACCTCGAGGGGCACCACGACCGCGACCCCCACGACCCCCACGATCACCGCCGCGTCCCCGGCCGCCACCACGTCCTCCGCGTCCACGGTCACCACCACCGAAACTGTCTCTTGGCTGAGAGTAATCCAACCGGATGCGGCGGCCCTCAATCTCTGTACCAGACAATGCTCCAAATGCCTTCTTCGCATCCTCAACGCCCTCCAGCTCGACATAACCAAAGCCCTTGGGTTGACCCGTCTCCCTATCAGTAGGTAGACGAATAGTCTTGACGTTGTAGCCGTCAAAGTACGACCAGAGTGTGTCCTCGGAAATGGTGAAAGGCAGATTGGCAACAAAGAGGGTGTTACTGGGTGGGCTGGTCTGGTCGTTGAAAGCCTTCGAGCGTCTCTCTCGAACCTGGTTGGGGTCGGCCGGTGTAGAACGATCGACATTGATTGCGCGACCGTCAATCTCCTGGCCGTTCATCTCCAAAGCTTTTTCAACGGCTTCCGCAGTTGAGAAATGTACATAACCGAACCCACGAGACTTTCCGGTGTTGCGGTCCGTCTGAACAGTGGCGGAAACGACCTCACCGCAATGGGCGAATTCCTGGGCAAGACGGTCACTGTCTATTGACCAAGAGAGACGGCCGACGAAGATAGACTTGGTTTCCTGTGCAGTGGAGTCCAATTTGACCTTCTTGGCCTGAGGTTGCTCCTCGTCGACGGCCTTGCGCTTTCCTAGAATAAAAAAAAATTAATGCCCGATAAACGATTCATGAGAAGGAAGCGTACCGTTCGTGGTCGGTTTGAGCGCAGTCTTGGTGGCATCTGCCATTTCAACATCGCCATCCTCATCCTCGGATTCTGAGGAAGAATTGGAATCAGAGTCCGACTCCTCTGAACTCGATGACTCCTTAGCAGCAGTAGCTTTGGTAGCGGTGGCCTTTGGTTCATCATCCGATTCCGACTCGGAACTCTCGTCGCTTGAGTCTGAGGAATCGGAATCTTTGGCAGCCTTAGCAGTGCCATTCACTGCTTTCGCGGCAGGTTTGGGATCCTCAGAATCAGAGTCCGATTCTGAATCTGAACTGTCGGAAGAATCGGATGTATCGGCCTCCTTCGCAGCAGGTTTTGCAGCTCCATTCACGGCCTTGGCAACGGGTTTGGCCTCTTCCTTCTCCTCGTCAGAGCTATCTGAATCGTCACTGTCGTCCTCACTTTCAGATGAAGATGCCGATGCGGGAGCCTTCGCCTTGGCAGGAGCGGTGGTTTTGGTGGCAGCGGGTTTGACTTCAGAGTCGGATTCGGACTCAGATGATGAATCGTCCGACGAGGAAACTGCCTTGGCAGGAGCGGTAGTTTTAGTGGCAGCGGGTTCGGCTTCAGAGTCGGATTCGGACTCGGATGATGAATCGTCTGACGACGAGGAATCTGCCTTGGCAGGAGGGGCGGCTTTTGATTTTGCGGATTTGGGTGTGGGTTTGGCTGCAGCGGGTTGCGGCTTTTTGGAGGGTGGCTCGTCTTCGCTGTCGCTTTCACTCCCGGAGGATGAGGAGTCGGACGACGATGCGGCCTTTTTTACGGGTGCCTTGACTTGGGAGGCTTTCGGTTTCTCGTCCTCGGACGAAGGGCTCTCGCTGCTCTCATCTGAAGATTCTTCCTTTACCTACGGACACAATTACAACCTCAATGCACAACAGAATGGAAGTACGTACCTTGCCATTTGTGTTTGTGGTGGTCTTAGGCTTGACTTCTTCCTCACTTTCCGAATTGCTAGAGTCCTTGGGCACTGGTTTCTTGAAAGGCTTTGTCGCCTTCTTTCCCTTTCCACTCTGTGTAACATAGATGGTTAAAAATTATGATTGGGTATTCAAGATTTTACTAACAGCAGCCTGAGCCTTGGCCAGGATCTCCTTTGATGAAGCAGGAACAGGTCTTGCGGGCTTTGCAGCAGCCTTAGCCGGGGAAGCCTTTTGAATCTTCTTCTCGCCCTTCTTGTCAGCTTTAGCCATTGAGCTTGTCGCGAGCGGATGGAAGATAAGTGTCCCAGGAAATTATTGCAGAAATTTTTGGCAAAGACATGGTTTAGGGTGGGAAATGTACACGTGATTAACCCAGTCAAGCGATCGCACTTTGGGCGCTTTTAGTCATTGCCTCATACCATGGAGGACTCCAGGTTCGACATTATCATCTACGGTACCGGGCTCACAGAATCTATTGTCGCAGCGTGAGTTTGTATACCAGAGCTGTGCTCCCCGATGCTGATTCTCCAGACCAGAGCTCTCTCCAAGTGGGGCTTCAGAGTCGCCCATATCGATCGGAATCCCTACTACGGTGGTGATGAAGCCAGCCTGACACTCGATGAATTTGCAAAATGGGTGGACTCTCTTGCGACAGGATCTTCGCGATACTCACATGCCTCTCGCTCTGAGACGATACCACCGTTCGCTCGCCAATACTCGATCTGCCTTTGCCCCACTATCATCCCCTCGATTGGTCCCTTTATTGACGCGCTTATACAATCCAGTGTCTCTAAATACAGCGGCTTTCGTTTATTAGAGCGTGTCGCGGTATATGACGGTGCTGGTGGTTTCAAAAGTGCACCTGGCAGCAAGGAGGACGTCTTCAAGAATAAAGACATTAGCCTGATCCAGAAGAGGCGCCTAATGCGCTTCCTGACATTTGCTGTTGGTGACTTTGAACAATCGACCGAACTACAAGGCAAACGCGATCTTCCTTTTACTGAATTCCTGGAAACTGTATTCTCTCTTAGCAAAGAGCTTGTCACAGTTATCGCCTATGCCCTCGCTTACTCAAATCTCACAGGTATGCTGCACTACAGCTGCTGCTTTACACCTTCTATTGAGTAAGCAACAGATCCCACAATATCTGTACTTCCACGGATCAGACGTTATCTGCGTTCCGTGGGCCGCTATGGACCATCTCCGTTCCTTGTCGGACACTATGGAGGAGTGGGGGAGATATCTCAAGGATTCTGTCGCTCAGCCGCAGTCAATGGTGCCGTCTATATTCTTGGGAGAGATGTTGTCTCGGTCAACGTCAATCCTACCGCCGTAGAACCTGGTGTGAATCCAACTCTGGCAGAGGCCACCGGCGACGAGCACAACCCGCAAAAACCACATCGATACTCTGTGTCCCTCGAAGAAATTCCAGAACCCTTATATGCACATGCCATACTAGGCCCCACCTCTTATATGCCACCCCAGCTTCTTAGTGACCTTCAACGCACCTCCGTTTCGCCTGTTTGTAGCGCAGCCTGTGTGTCAGCATCTATCGCTCGATGTGTTGCCATTATCGAGCATCCGATCATACTTCATTTGCCATCCCAAACAAATTACTCAGACGAAGATGATGGTGACGAAGATGATGATGATGCAGGCGAGGACAAAAATCGTAGCAAGGAAGAGACGCCTTCAACGGACAAGGCTCTTGATACTGCCGTTCTAGTGTTTCCTCCAGGTTCCTTGGATGGTGGTTCACTGGAATCTTCAGCTGTCGCTTTAATGACTGGTGAAGGAACACTCTCAACACCTAAAGGCAAATGTAAGTGACCCTATATCATCTTTTTCTTCGTTTACTGATTGGACACGTTAGATATATTGTATATCGGTCTTCAAATCGCAGGCAACACCAAAGTCGACCCTTCGCAGATCCTTCGGCCATATCTTAATACCGTGCTCAAGCTTGGAAGGGAGGACGCCCAAGAACCTCTTTTTACTGCCTTCTATGTCGAAAGCCTGAAGGACATTCCTACAAAAGACGTCTCGCAACTCGACAGCCAAATGCCATGGTTGGTTCCGCCTCCAGTTCCTTTAGGACCTCTCGGCGACATCGCTGACACAGCAGCACAAAACGCTGAAGCATTGTTCTTCAAGATCCTACAAGCTTTGGGTGATAACGAAGAACGGTATCAGAAGGGTGATGCTCAAAACAATGGTATCTGGCCTAAAACAATCGCTATGGAGGATGAAGACGTGTGACAATGTCTCACCGACTATTTACGCTCCTCGTCACCTCTAGTCTACTCATACTCCTTGGTGTTCGGCGTTGGTTTGTACGATCCACCTCTCTATCAACTCCGCCACCTCGATGCTATTCTTCTCCATGAACATCATATGTCCGTTACCATGTATTCCTATCTCTCCTAAATTAATGTGTTCTACCCCGACCCCGGCTTGCTTGAGGTAATTGACCGTGCAGCCATCATAAACTGCATGAAAGCTGGCCTCCGACGTCACAACAAGGATTGGGAACTTCATCAAGTTGGTGAGCTTGCGAGCGGGATTTGCCTGCTGGAAGCAAGTAAACAGAGACGAATTGCTGACGACCTCGGGCTTAAGATCCTCCGCTGATGTCACTGGTGGGTCATATGTAACAGGTATCTCCGTTACACCAAACGGACGTGCAGGTCCAACTGGAGGGAAAATGACATTAATAAACGGTGGTCCACTGGGCTCAAGAGCGACAATGGACTTGATGAGGTTCGGTCTGGAATCCCCCAGTACCCAACCCAAAGGACCAGATTCTGAATGTGTCAGGAGGACAACCGGCTTGGAACGGGTTCAACAAGGGGCCACGCGCGCTCTGCGAGATGACTTACACCAATCTTATCCAACAAGGCAGGTCCAGCGTCCTTCATTCTCATCGATACTTCCTGTTCAGACACCAGGCTAGGTACGGTCGAGGCGTAGAAGCTATCAAAGACTGGGTCTCCAACACTTCCGTTCCCTGGCCATTGTGTGTGCAGTGTGGCCTGCGGCCAAAGTTCGAACCTCTGCGTCGCAGTGAAACGCGACTCGATGGCGAAAGTGTCGAAGGTGCTTTGAGGGCCGTCAACGTCAATTTGGAACGCAGACCTTCCACGAACGGGCTGGTCTACAATGTAAACCTGTATTTCCCAGCCTTAGGTACTTGACAGTGAAGGTTACCATGTTCCTAAACTCACCTCGTAGCCTTTGCTAAGGAAGAAATCTCCCCAACCTGGACGTCCGTCTGGAGTGTTGAGGAAATTGGTACCGGTCATGCCTGACATTTGAAACACTAGGTTTAAGGACATGACTGCTTCTCTCTCAATGATTCCTTACCATGTCCATGAATTACAAGCAGCGGGAATGGCTGGGTAACATGCTGAGGAGTTAAGCGCTCGACATACATAGCACCCTCCATAATACTAGAATTCCCTTGCGCAACATATTTACCTCCAGCATAGAAGTAAGATCTGCGGTGGAGCGTCGTTCGGGACAGTTTGTTCTCAGCACGGATTCCGCATGCGAGAAGTGAAAGGACGGCAGAGAGAACAGCCCTCATGGACTCAAGCAGATTGTGAGTTCAAGTAGAGAAAAGGCGTAGGAACTCGCACCTTCTTCATGCCTTATAACACGGAAGAAGGATCCCTATCTGTCTACAATTTCTCATTGAGGCACAACCCTGTTCGCTGAAGAAGAACATTGATCTGATGGTGTGGATACCGGCGGAGGGTTAGGCCCGGGTGACGTTCGAGAAGCATTGGCCTTCGGGAGTTGCAGTATTAATATGCAAAACGACGCTCCTAACCTACCGCCGCCGACTGGTCGAGACGTTCGATAACAGGCATTACCAACATCGAGTGCATTCTAAATAGTCATTCAGACTCTACAACATTAGCACGTGCATGAGCGTTATTTGACGCAGGATGGGAGGCCGCCGTCTGTACAGGTGAGGAGAGAGTGGTGTTCTCGTTGGCGGCCTCACCAGTGAAGAGGGGACAAGCGATACTAAAGGACGTTTAGTATATAAGAGTCTCCGATGTAGTGGAAGACAACTTGTATATTTACCTAAAGGACATTTAGTATCTACGGAAAAAGGTGTATGTATGATAGCATGCCCATAACGGTGCGGAACGCTTACCTCAGAGTCTCCGATATAGTGGAGGACAACTAAGGTGAGCGGGGGCGTGCTGACGTGTCTGTACGCTGGAAACCGGCTACCCGACATAGCGAAAAAAGAAAGGAGAATCACAGTGAAATAACAAATGTCTTGCGGTCCTATCCACCCAAGCCTACTCTCCCCAGTATGGTGCTCCCGCCATGAGTACACTTCGCCAAGCTGATCCGCTGATGCAATGGTACGCACGATCCCTCCTTCAACAGATACGCAGGACCTGAGATACAATTGAAGATGAGTATCAAAGGTTAAGTTACAACGTCTCTACGACTCCCTCCTTTATCGTCTTCCTAATTCGGTACGTCCTCCATCAATACCAAACATGTCTCGATAGTAAGCGGCAGCCACCCTTGGCTCCCCACAAAACGGGCCTAATTAGGCAGTAGAAACAAGCCGTTTCTACAGCCTAGTTAAGCATGGTTTCAGTGGATTCCCTATAGGATGGCCAATGTATGGCCATGGTACGGGGGAACCCGGAATAAAAATAGCAAGTAATACTAGAAGTGTTAACTTCGTCCCCAAGGGCCACCAGAAAAAAGTTTTTGCTACTTATGCTACTTGTGCAATGACCTAAGTCCAACGTAAGTAAAATCTGCGTGTGTTGCTCTGAGTTTTGACTTAAATGTTCCTTATGCTCCCCAAGTTAAGGCCAATGGCTAGGGCATATGCATAACTTCCCCACAAACTTGCCTTTTGGGCTGAAAGTCCCTTTTTCACACTTTGTATCCCCAAACTCATTCAACTACCTTTAACCCAATACCCCAATCCCCCAGTCAATTTATTTTACCTATATAAAATTCTTTCTGCCTCTACATCTGGAGCCCGTCACAGGGGGGGGGGTTTAGATTCATAAGGGGGATTTGCATTTTTAACTTTGACTTCTTTCCTTTATCTTTCCCAAAAACCCATCTCAGAGTACATCTAAGGTCAATCAACCGGAACAACAAATTTAGAACTCGGCTGCCAAATGCCGTGGCTGGTTCTGCCTCCAGTTCCTTTAAGACCTCTCGGTGACATTGCGAACACGGCAGCACAAAACACTGAAGTATTGTTCTTCAAGATCCTACAAGCTTTGGGTGACAATGAAGAATGGTATCAGAAGAGTGATGCTCAAAACAATGGTATCTGGCCTGAAGTAATCGCTACAGAGGATGAAGACGTGTGACAATGTTTCATTGACTATCTATGCTCCTCGTCACCTCTAACCTATTTATACTCCTTGGTGTTCGGCGTTGGTTTGTACGATCCACCTCTCTATCAACTCCGCCACCTCGATGCTATTCTTCTCCATGAACATCATATGTCCGTTACCATGTATTCCTATCTCTCCTAAATTAATGTGTTCTACCCCGACCCCGGCTTGCTTGAGGTAATTGACCGTGCAGCCATCATAAACTGCATGAAAGCTGGCCTCCGACGTCACAACAAGGATTGGGAACTTCATCAAGTTGGTGAGCTTGCGAGCGGGATTTGCCTGCTGGAAGCAAGTAAACAGAGACGAATTGCTGACGACCTCGGGCTTAAGATCCTCCGCTGATGTCACTGGTGGGTCATATGTAACAGGTATCTCCGTTACACCAAACGGACGTGCAGGTCCAACTGGAGGGAAAATGACATTAATAAACGGTGGTCCACTGGGCTCAAGAGCGACAATGGACTTGATGAGGTTCGGTCTGGAATCCCCCAGTACCCAACCCAAAGGGCCAGATTGTGAATGTGTCAGGAGGACAACCGGCTTGGTAAGGGGTTCAGTAAGGAGCCATACGCACTCTCCGAGATGACTTACACCAATCTTATCCAACAAGGCAGGTCCAGCATCTTTCATTCTCATCGATGTTTCCTGTTCAGACACCAGGCTAGGTACGGTCGAGGCGAAGAAGCCATCAAAGACTGGGTCTCCAACACTTCCGTTCCCTGGCCATTGTGTGTGCAATGTAGCCTGTGGCCAAAGTTTGAACCTCTGCATTGCTGTGAAACGCGACTCGATGGTGAAAGTGTCAAAGGTGCTTTGAGGGCCATCAATGTCAATTTGGAACGCGGACCTTCCACGAACGGGCTGGTCTACAATGTAAACCTGTATTTTCCAGCTTTAGGCACTCGACAGTGAAGGTTACCATGTTCCTAAACTCACCTCGTAGCCTTTGCTAAGGAAGAAATCTCCCCAACCTGGACGTCCGTCTGGAGTGTTGAGGAAATTGGTGCCGGTCATGCCTGACGAAACGCTAGGTTTGAGGACATGACCGCTCCTCTATCAACGATTCCTTACCATGTCCATGAATTACAAGCAGTGGGAATGGCTGGGTAACATGCTGAGGAATTAAGCGCTCGACATACATGGCACCCTCCGTAATACTAGAATTCCCTTGCGCAACATATTTACCTCCAACATAGAAGTAAGATCTGCGGTGGAGCGTCGTTCGGGACAGTTTGTTCTCAGCACGGATTCCGCATGCGAGAAGTGAAAGGACGGCAGAGAGAACAGCCCTCATGGGTTCAAGCAGGTTGTGAGTTCAAGCGGAGAAAAGGTGTAAGGACTCGCACCACCATCGTGCCTTATAACATGAAAGCAGGATCCCTATCTGTCTACAATTTCTCATTGACGTACAATCTGGTTCTCTCAAGAAGAGCATTGATCTGATGGTGTGAATACCAGTAACGGATCAGGCCCAAATGACGCTCGAGAAGCGTTGGCTTACGGGAGTTGCAGTATTAATATGCAAAGCGATGCTTCTAACCTACACGCCTCCGACTGGTCGAGACGATCGATAGCAGGCATTCCCAACATGGAGTGGACTCCTGGATAGTCATTCAAACTCGACAACATTGGTACATGCATGAGTGTTATTTAACGCAGGCACCAGGTTTGGCCCGACGTTGAAACGGGCACCGAACATTTTGTACAGGTAATTCTGCTACCGGATTCCAGGATATCAGTCAGATATTTCTACAAAGATGGGTCCTTGGGCCATTGAACGATGCGGGCTGATTTACCGACCAGATCGAAATCATGAGCTAAAACTCCATCCCCGGTATCAAGGACGAGCCGATATGAACCGGCGAATAGCCACAAATCCCCATTCTCGTCTGCTCGAGAAACTGAACCAAGTGTTACCTTCAGATTGACAACCGCAGACGCCCCAGCTTTGATACCGTGCGCTCGAGCGAAAGAGACGAGTGATTTTTTGGGACGAGGAGCGGGCCCGCCATCCCCGCTGAGGAAGAGAAGGGCTACGTAGTCGGAAGCAACGTGTCCAGTGTTCCGAACACGGACTTGGAATGTATCGAAGGTCGCGAGATCCAAGAATCCGCCACCACTGGCGCGAATGAGCTGCTGGATATTATATCGTGCGGCTGGTTGTTTTTGCCACGAGAAGCTGAAGGTGGTGAAGTGCAAACCATGTCCGAACTCGAGAACAGGCGTGCCGGAATACCACTTGTATGTGCGTCCAGGATTGGTGGCACTTGGACGAAGTGACATATCCGTCATCCCAATCTGGTTGACGTAGTCTGCGGGGTATTGGGTGATCGGAAGACGCCCTGCAGGTGCAGCTGCACCCGTGATTATATCAAATATGACCGTTCCGCCACTCTGTCCTGGATAACCGGCCCAGATAATCGCTCGAACCTATCAAAATAATCAATGGCGGGCAGCTCGTCGACTGATGGCGACTTACAGCGTCATTTGCAAGGAGATCTGTATCGTCAACTTGACCTCCTCCAAACTGCACCACAATGACGGGCTTGCCTAGTGAGGCAAGCTGCTTCATCAATTCCAGTTGATTTCCAGTCCATGCAACAGTAAGCCGATCCCGCGACTCCCTCTCGATAGTATTGTCAACGCCGCCGGCAAAGACAATGACATCGGCCGACCTCGCAATACTAATGGCTTCCGCGAAGCCGGCATCGGAGGTACTGTTCGTTCCTGTGCCGAAAGCGGATTGAACTTGGAAACCTGCGTCAACGGCGCCCTGGAACGGCGTCACGATGAAAGGAGCGACACCAAAGTAATTCCCTTGCATATCCCTTGTTGCATTGGCGTAAGGACCAATGATAGCCACGTTTTTCACCTTTGATGAAAGGGGAAGGAAACCATCGTTCTTCAAGAGAACGAGGCCTTCAACGGCAGCGCGGTGAGCGAGAGCTTGAGCGTCTGGTTTGTTGACGTCCGACCAGTCAAGCTGTCGGTATGGCTGGATTTCAGGAGGATCAAAGTAGCCAAGTCTGGTGACCGAAACCATTAGAATTCTTGCAGTCGTGTGGCTTCAAGGACCTCAAAATCTCACCTCGTTAAGGACGTGTACTGTCTTGTCAGCGCCCTTTCTAAGTCATCCCTCGTGATCAATGATTGATTCAGGGCTTCCGGCAGGTGCCTCGAGTAGGTGCTCCCGCAGTCGACATCAGTTCCAGCTTTCAGGGCATCAGCAACTGCCTGGGCGAATGTATCGGTGAAATTATGAGTGCTGAAGATGTTATCGACAGCATCGCAATCGGATGTCACCCAACGGTCGTCATTGAAACCCCAGTGATCGCGAAGGACGTCCTGAAGGAGGTAGGAACTCGCACAAGCGGGAATGCCATTGACAGAGTTGTAGCTGCACATGATAGATGCCACTTTGGCGTCACGCACGCAGCTTTGGAAGGGCGGGAGATAATATTCGCTCAGGTCCTGGAGAGATACCTTAGCGTCGAAATGGAATCGGTCGATGCCTTCCCAGGAGTCGAGATCATATGCGGCGAAGTGCTTGCAATCGGCACCAACTTTGAAGTAAGGTCTGGGGTCAATACCGCCTTGTAGGCCGTCGATCAGGTTGAGAACATATTGTGAGATATGGAAAGGATCCTCCCCTGGGGTTTCTTGACCTCGGCCCCAGCGAGGGTCCTTGAATGGATTGATATTGGGCGTGAAGAAATCGAGTCCTGCACGACCGAAGTTGTTGAATGCGCGGGCTTCTGTACTAATCACAGTGGCAACGGCTTTAACCAAGTCGTTATCAAAAGTGGCACCAAGGATGATCGGTTGAGGGAAGGAGGTTGCTGAGCTGAATTCGCCTGCTGGAGCAAAGGTAACACCGGGACTCAATGCCACACCATGCTGAAAGTTTTACATGAGCTCCCAGAACATTGGATAGACCTTGAAGGACGTACCAGTGCCTCCGACCACCACTGGTACGGAGGGAGTCCCAGTCGAGGAACACCAGGTGAGACATTGTCTGTATTTTGAGTGAGCTCTTCATCAGTGAACATTGCAATGAGAGCTCGAGCGCGAGTTGCTGGGTCCTTTCTCGGGTCGCAAACGACCGTGGATTTCAAGGGTCCATTGGCACAGTCGGGGAACGAGTAGTTGAATTGTGCCAGAGCGACATTAGCCGCAATGGCTAGAGTAATCGCGACGAACAAGTGCATGTTGCCTGGTATTTCCAAATCTCTGAATGGGCCTCCTTAAGTATATTTTTGAATCTCGGCGGCAATTATCGATGTCCCTATACTGGAAATTGAAGACCGCGCCATCGCGGCTCCTTTGGATTCTATCCCCAGGAATTTAGCCACACCAGACACCCCAGAGTCAATTTTCTGATCTCAAAGTCACGAGAAAACTAGTCAGACCATTTGGAGGAGAGGGTGACTATCCAAGGGGGCACTGAGAGTCCTGGCGAAGCGTCGCGAAGCTCCCAAAATGCCCGCAGTGCACTGAGAATAGACCAAAAATCGTGTGGCTACGAAGAAAGAATGCAACTGTGAGAACAGAGCAACTTCAACCACAGGTGTGTAGCGGACTTAGAAAGAGAATCGTACTGAGCATTGGATCGTTGGGACGAGGAAGTCAAGAAGTTGACCTGGACGTCATGTGGGAGGTGGCGTCATAAGTGACGGTGGGAAAAATATAGCAGAATGGTGGTGGGATAGAGATGGGTGCTGCGGCTTTTTGTCCGCGAGGTGTCACCTGGACACGCAGGCGAAGATAAACAGTGGTAAGCATTGCGAGAGATAATGTTGGCGTCTTCCAACCATCTCATATCATATTGCAGAAGGGGCTACACGATTGGTGATGCAGTATCGGTGTCGATATCTCCCATGTGCTCTTTGACACCACCATGTTCTTGAATATGACACCATCATGCCTCTGGTCGCTTAAGCAGCATATAAAACGAAATCGGGAGGCCGGCCTATGGGCCTTTCATCCTCCTCCAGAAACATGCTTGTGCACCTTATCAGCACCCTGTTTTGCCTGGGTATTTGCGCTATAAATGCTTCACCCGTCACACCCTCCATCAAGAAATATGCTGGAGAAGTCATTCCGAACTCCTATATTGTCAAGCTGAAGGATGGTATCAGTCCTGAGCAAGTCGTCTCTTCCGCTTTTGGTACTTCCAAATCGATCAACACCTTCGGCGGTCAAGGCCCGAACCAGGTTTTCAATGGTTTCACAGGTAAACCCAACAACATACTGGCCTTTAAACATTTGTTGACAATTCATGAAGCAAAGCTGAACGACAAAGAACTGAAGCGGATCCTGGCATCCTCTGATGTTGAGTACGTCGAGGAGGACGGTATCCTGTATACGTCAAATATAAGTGGCCTTTCCGCTCGCTCTCCGGTTTCACAGTAAGCATCAATACTTAGTACGAAGAACGTGTGCTAACGCTTCAATATCTGAAGGACGAACGCACCGTGGAACCTCGCTCGCCTGAGTCAAGACACGGCAGCTACTAATCCCCCCTTTACCTACAAATATAGCTCTGTAGCCGGAGCAGGGGTTGATATATATATTCTCGGTGAGGCACTGCGTTAATTCTGGATTGGGACTGGCTATCGATACCTCTGCCAGATACTGGTTAGTGATGTGATCTTGAATAGAACGAATTATTCAGACTTTGTTTACGGGTATAGGTGTCTTCGTTGAACATGTGCGTTTGTCTAACCTAATACAGCGTATATTATCCGACTCTCGGATATCAGACTGAGTTTAGCGGCCGGGCAAGCTGGGGCGCCACTTTTGGCGGCTATCCGTGCGTACCACATTTCGTATTTTCCGCCGCTCCGGTTTTCATCTTGGGTGACAGAAATACTGACGGAAATGGACATGGTAAGGTCTCCAGAGTACAGGTATTCCGAAGAAACATTGAGCCTGTCTCCAGGAACTCATATAGCGTAAGTAAATAGAGCAGAGGCAGTCAAATGGACAGCCCAATATCATGTTTTAGAGGCATCGCAGCAGGCACAACTTATGGAGTTGCTAAGGTACGATTCACCCACCAATAGAGAATTCCCTTTGCATCTCATCTCCATCATAGCTTGCGAACGTCGTCGCTGTTAAAGTTTTGAGTGATGCTGGGTGCGCTACTCGGTGGATTTCAAATAATGGATAGCTGAAATCTTACGTTTGTATAGATCGGGCGCCACGACAGACATGTGCGTATTGACTAGCCATACCGTCTAAGCGTCGATTTTGACGGACTCACCCTTCAAATAGCATTAGTGGACTTTCATGGGTCGTACAAAGGGCAAGAAGCACAGGAAGGAAATCTGTGGTACTCCTCGCCTTGGGTGGTTCTCCCTCCATATCTTTGGACAACGCTGTGATTAACGTAAGTCACAGGTAAATCTGATTACTCACTCATTTCTGATCTTGTCGTAGGTCTTTAACAACGGGATTCCTGTAGTGGCATGTTTCGGACAAACCAATGAAATAAGTTTCCACGTTCTCACATTTGGATGCCTTCAGACCGTCGCAGGAGGATCCAACACTGACGCAGCTAGCTCCAGCCCTGCAAGAGTTGCTCAGGCTATTACAGTTGCCGCTTCCACGCAGAACGATAGCGCCGCTTCGTTTAGCAATTTTGGGTCCATTATTGACCTTTACGCGCCAGGTCAGAACGTAATCAGCGCATGGATTGGCAGCCCAACGGTATGACAGCTCTAGCCTGATGATCCATTCCATCTTTGACCACCCTCTGTTCCTGAAGGCCACGGCTACACTCTCTGGTGTATCAATGGTAAGCTCCTCTCCTCACTCGTTTTCCGAGTCGACTTAGCATCACAACAGGCTGGTGCCCACGTTGCAGGCCTTGTGGCATACGTCCTCAGCCTCGCCGGTCCCATTCCACCCGCAACTGTGGCTGACGATCTAATCACAATGAGCGTCAAGAACGTCCTTACAGGTGTTCCAGCCGGTACACCCAACCGCCTTGCCAGTAACAACGTCAGCCGTATTGGAATCACTATCTAATGCTAATCTAGTTACTCGATATATGAGGGGTTTGGGGTCGAGGCCTGCCAAGCAAGTCAAATAATTGCATTTGTTTCCTGGTACTTCGGACTTGAGTTCTGGTATTGCCGAGTCAATCGGCAAAGAGTGATCATTCCGGCTGTCTTGCAGACACTGGAACCTCCACTAGCTTCGATCATTCAGATGACGCTTCCCATCATCTCCGCGGAAAACACGCACGTTCTAGGCCCTGTCTTTACTCGGACACTGAGAAATACTTGCTGCCTGCTGATATACGCGTGGAGAAACATCGGTGGATTTGATGATAGATGTTTTTTGCTCACACGCTGCTCATACAACATTCGGCACTTTCCACTAATGGTCAAAACCGGTGTGCCATCTTTGTACTTGACCGAATCGACCCATATGATGGTTAAAAAGGGCTAAAAGAAACAAGGATGAAGAACCTTTGTCCGAGAATGAGAAATTAGTGACTTGTTGCCAAGTTTTTTGGGGAGGGTATTAGTAGCCGCGGAGATGATTATTCTCCTTGCGGAGGGATGCTATCAGGGCGTTATTGATACAGAGGATGGATGAGCTCACAGATGAGTTCCCCCTCCCCCAAATAGGCATGCCTTCATATTCCGAGTCCTTCAAATTCGATCTCCTAAATCTGCTAGAAAGCACAAAGAGAGTGCCAGCAGGACATTCATAATGGCTGCCGTACTCATTATCCAAGTTCGTCGCAAAAATAGCAGCTACAACGAGTTGACCATGTGCCCGAAGCCCTTTTGTTCAGTAGGAGTGAAAATAGACCTGACAGCGCCCCTAGGGTGTCAACTGCCCGGTACCATCGTGCAATAGGGATAGCAGATATTATTCACCGAGGGCTAACGCCTCGCTGTTCGGACACCAGACGAGCCCTGTCAGTGGGTCAATGACATCTAAACCCGTCTGATATAACCCCCCGATACTGAGTACTCAGCAACTGTTCAAGTGCCTATCGCTACTGCGACCTTCTGCGCTTTGTTCACGGTACGAATGTAGATGCAGGCAACTGATAGGTGATTGTCGCCTGTACATGCATGGTAGTCGCGGTTAAAAGCTCTGTAACGAAGTATGCATAACCTATCATTAAGGGTACATCATTTATGTTGGTCGCCGAGGGACCTGGGTTCAACAAGCATCATCATCAAGGGCGTTGATCTTGCCGATAGAATCTCCGGCGACGTCATGATCAACATTCATCTTGTGCAACGTCGTCATCATAAAGGGTATCTTCTGATCCAAGCAAGTAATTGCATCACCGTCGATGACTTCATAAGTAGTTTGATTTCATTATATTTCCACTATCAAAAGGAAAACGGGAACTACAGACAGAACCAACGCCATGACAATGCGTCAAACGTATATCAAACGGACTCCGTATCCACTGACCTCCATGGATCCAGGATGCGAGTTGGACAACCAGACAATCCACCGCCCAAAGAAGAAAACAAACACAGAAAAGCCAAATAGCTAGGGAGAGAAGGTGGGAAGACATAGTACAGGTGTCGCCTGGGTAAGCACAATTGTCCATAATGTATGCCAACGCGAGGCTAAGTATGCGGTTTATCGTAGTCGTGCAAGAGCAGCAAATGTACAATGATTCATGAGCGGTCGTAGGCGTGACAAAAGACGCTCCATCAAGCTTCCCGCACGGCAGGTCTGAAGGAGTGGCGAATACAAGACATGGAGGAGATTTTGTGGTACATGGCGTTCAGGTCTAGCGACGTGCGAGGGGTGAAAGCGAAAAGGCGAGAGCAGAAAATGTTGATGTCGACTAGTGGTGGATAAGGTATGTCAAATCACGAGGATGAGAATTTTGGTTTGTCGCCGGGTCAATACCCATAGCCACTGCCGGACCGACCGCCAGCAGTAGGGCCTACGCTGGCGACAGGAGGACCACCAGATTTGTTAGAGAGACTAACATTCATGCTCACGGGTTGAACACCAGGCCCACCCACATTCACGCCATTCACGCCTACGCCGTTGACGCCGACTCCCATCGGAACGGACCCGACCACACCAGCGCCCCCAACAAGGGCTGAGAGACGAGAAATTTCTTCTCGCGAGGAAACGAGCGCTGATGTAAGCCGCTCGTTCTCATTGGTGAGGTATTCAACCTTAGCTTGCAGTTGCGCGAGCCAGGCTTTCTTGCGTTGTCGACATTTAAGGGCAGCTGATGAAGAGCTTAATGATTACAGTCAATGGTAAGAAAGGGAAAAACCAGTTACCTTGTCGATTGCGTTCAAGGAAATTACGCCGCTTCTCCTCTTCCGTTTCGGGCTTCTTGGGAGCTTTGCGTGCGTTTGATGGAGGAGGATTCTCGGGCTCCTCAGGCTCCATGTCTTCGCCTTCCTCGTCGTCCTCGTCTTCCGCACCTTCTGATCCCCCGCGTTCGCTTCCCTTCCGACGGGCACCAGGCGCGTTTGAGCGGATACGTTTGCCACCTTTGGCTGGTGCCGAATGTGCGGTGGGTGCAGCCGCCGGTGGTGGGGAGGCGTTGTCATAAGATTTGCGTTTCATGGCGGTTCCGCGTTTGCCATTCTGCTGTACCACGGCGCCATTGACACCGTTGGTATTTGCATTACCAGCACGTGCCTGGGCCTCCTCTCGTTTCGTGAGTTCCTGATGTGCCTGAGACAGGAGGAAAAGGCCATTGGCGGCAGTACTGGCAGCATTGGAAGCTGAAGCCAGGTAATTAGGATTGTTCGGATCCTGCTGATGCTGGAGCGGAGGATATGAATTAGGCGCCGACTGCGCCGAATTGAGTACACCCGTTATGGCGTTCAACGTGTTGGGGGTGATAGTCGCCCCTGGATTAGCATTACCAGAGGTGTTACCCATGAGGGCCATGAGGGCGGCAGTATTAGGGGAGGCAGGGAAGGCAACGGGCCCGCCAACGAGAGGCGTCAGGCCGGTTCCAGGTGTGAGGCCCGTGCGGGGCGTAAGACCAGTGCGCGGGGTGAGACCAGTGCGGAAGCTGGCAGGATCAAATGGAAGGTGCTGGGGCTGATCACTCTGCTGCTGGGGGGCAGTAAGCATGGCAGGTGAGAGTGGCCCCGAACGGAGAGAATTGACAGAATTAGGATTGTAGCCCCATGGATAAGACTGGTCCGCTGGTGACGAGATAGATGCTAGCGGAGGAAGGACAGGACGTGAGGGGGACTGGCTGCGATGATGGGGATCGTCTGAGGAGCGTGAATGCCGGGAGTTTGGTCTGTCCTGTTCGTTATTGGTGTTGTTATTTTTATTTGAGTTTGACTGGCCCTGGTTGGAATCGTTTGAGGAGGCGGAAGGGGCGGTGGAGTCGCGGGCAGGAGATGAGTTACGGACATTTGAGGAAGAGCGGAAGGACTGCTCGAAGGGATTTGGCTCGAGATTAAAGTCAGTACGGGTAGGACGGGGTGCAGGGCGGGGACGGTTTGCCGGGAGATTGGTGGACTGGTTCTGAATCTGGTCTGGTGGGGGAGATTTGGAGGGGCTTTTCGGAGACATGGCAATGACGACTATGACGAGTGCGGGAGAGGCGAGGAGTTGGGCAGTAACGGAGACGAGTGACAGAGGTGTGACAGATGTGTGACTGGCAAGCGAGGGAGGATCGGAGGGCTGCAGTGTCGACACAACGAGGACACACAGTCGCAGCAACCGAGAGGGTGGATTCGTGGACGTATGTATGCGCCTCCTAGGCCGTTCTTTGGATCAGGAATCGTTGCGCGCCTGAGATCGTCAGTGTTTGGCAAATCCTGCAACAGTGACGACGTTGGGGGGTGCTAAACAGAATGACGACGCTGACGTAGCCAGGTTATATTCCTTCGTCAGCTGTTTGTTGCTGTTTGATGCAAATCGAAATCTGTACATCACCGTGCCTGACTAACTCCCCACTCTCTCCTCGTCTCTGTCCTCTTGCTGCCTCTCATTTCACACCGCTTGTCCTTCTTCTAGTCCTCTTCCAATCCCTCTCCTTGCCGCACCCATTCTCCGCACTCCCTTGTACCCCTCGTCCATTCCCAATCTACTCTAAATCAGGCGCTGGCCATGCGCTATCTCCATTCACACGCCATCCCCTCTTTGTCCATCAGCTGCCATTCTGGGTTGCATCTTCGATCTCACCAATTTTTCATCTTTTTGGGCTCCAAATCTACCCTTTCCGCCGTCCATCATTCACCTTCATGTTGCCATCGGGAGTTCACTTAAAATCTTCTCCGCCCCGTCTGATCTATCATTCCTTTACTTGCAACACATCTAATCTCTCTGATTCCTTACCTATCCCTCTCCTTGCCTCGTGTTCGCCTAAGTAGCACATGCCATCAGAGAAGTGTTCCTTCCTCCAATACATTCACACTCGCTTTAGGCCTCGTACATAATGAATGCTCCATGCCGCTTATAGCCTCACTGATAATACTTCCGTGCCCCGGCCGGTTCAACTAAGATTGATTTTTCAAAGGAAAACCATCATAGTTTGTCAGTAGGGATACCCTCTATCTCCAACCTTCTCCCCCTCTTCAGCTTCACCCCGATCGACTTGGAGTTGGTGACATTCGTCCAAGTAAGCCAAGACCGTGCGATACCAATCTCCCCGATCCTTGCCTTTATATTCTCCCACCTCCGCTGGCCAGTGCCTCATTGAGCTCGCTAGCCGTCCGGGCACCCCTTTCTCCCTTCCAAGTTCCTCCAGCGGTGTGAGATAGGTCCGGATCGTAAAAATGATTGCACCGCTTATGGGCAACCTCCGGAGTGTCTGCCGCTCAGACCGCAGGCGCAATGTTTCTGGCGTCGGGACTGATCTGTTCTTGGGAGGTGCGAAACGGTCCCCATGTTCAAATTCATCTTCCCGTCCATTTGTGCTTTCCGACCATGCTAATTCTTCAGGA
Source organism: Podaxis sp. C-F-92630 (assembly GCA_018524945.1). NCBI lineage: Eukaryota > Fungi > Basidiomycota > Agaricomycetes > Agaricales > Agaricaceae > Podaxis > Podaxis sp. C-F-92630. The sequence continues at coordinate 885,624 of JAEUWS010000982.1, forward strand.
TCTTCATTATCCTTCGTCCTCTCGTTTAATGCCCGCACCGTTTGAATAAAGTAGTTGTTCCGTATCACTGGTTTCTCCACCGACAGCCGCCGAAAAAATCGTTCCAAGCTAACGTGCAGTTTTTCTCGATCTGTGAAAATGCGGTGCTCGTCAGTCAATCTTATTTATTTACTTGATACACTTCGACCCGTCCATTGCCACTTTCATAATCAAAGAGAAAAGAAGTTCGATCAATCACCACAAACATCCATATCAGATGCCGGGTTCTTTAGCCCAATGGCGTGGTTTTTCGGATCGCGGGATTGTAGCTGTCCAGCGTGGGCAATTCCAGCACATCTCCTAGCCTTTATTCCTCGCCTGATAGCCTCCATATGCGGTATCGTCTCGTGGTGACATCGCAAGCCACAACCATGCACTCGATACCGTAGTGTGGCCAGAGGCAACTTTGCGTGTGACTAAGACAAGACATTCGCCCACCTCCGAAAGCTTCGAAAGGGAACAGCCGTAGCACCCATGTCTGAAGTAGCATGTCACTCTACCCGGTGACGACATCCTCCCCGGCTTCGCCTCTGATGTCAACAATATCCTGTGATTAGAAGGTCCACAGAACCCGTCTACTCAGAGTTAGACAGAACCCATCACGGTTGAATCTGCCCGTTGGAAGGGGTGATGGGCGGTGTCCGTGCGCACTTCTTGAGACATGAGAAAAATGCCCGGAAAACCCCCGGGTAGGTAGATGCAGGGGCGGCGGCCGGTACGACCACCTAATGCCAGCAGGCAAAGAAGATCCACCCCCACAATAGAAACAGAAACACCACGGCAGACAAAAGAATCTCACGTACATTGTGGGACACGTCCCGAGATGTGGATCTCATCCAGAGGCATCCCAATCTTATCTCTCATCCTCCAGAAGCCTGTGCGGTTGGTTGGATCAGACTAGGCTGTGGAGCAAAAGATCCATGGAAATCTGACCAGGTACACAAATAGCTCCTGCCTGGAAGTAATATCTCCCATCCATGCCTGGGCTTCGTGTTCATGAGGGGCGCTTTCTTGGGACATGAAGATTTACCTTCAATCATTACGGCCAAATCATCTTGAACTCTATCATCATTGGAAATTGTGTCAACGAGTGTTCTCATGTGGCAAGAGGATATGACTGACAAGAGCGCGGAGATAGCCATAGCTCGTCCAGCTGCCCGGTCCCCATCATTGGGAGAGAGTGGTAGGTCGTGGGTCTCTTGCAAAGGGACGACGGTAATGGACCTGATTGGAGGCAAACCGTCCCATCCCCACTTGTGCTCAGAATTAGAGTTGGTATGCCGTAAGACGTGAAAGGTGGTCGGATATCGGCGACTCAGATATTCGGCTAACTCATGAACAAGCTCGATTGCTGATAATTCAGGTAGGCGTGTGAGCTGGGGCTTTCCCTATGAGTGTGACTTCTCTTACCCGCAAAACTGCCGCCCTTTACGAGGGGGTTTGCATTATCATCAAGGACTCGAATCACACCATCGCCTTGGGTTTGGATTCGGCGCGCTCGGATTCTTTGATATCGCTGGTATTGATTATCAAGCTATGCTGCCTTGGTTAGCCCTGCCACAGAAGATTTGAAGGGACTAATACGCCACATACTTCGATCCAATCACCCCATGGCATATTACGAGTTCCCATTGTCACACTATCAGTCACCAGGGTTTGTAGTTAAAGAAATGTCAAACGAAGTCACCGTTACTCACTGATAGCTGCCCCATCGAAATGGTCTATAAGGAATAGGCTTGGTTTCGGATAATTCATATGGCCACGCATCAAACTTGGGATAACGAAATGATGTTGGCGTCCATTCTAGGATTCAAAACCACGAGAAGACATAACATGAGTGACTACCAGCAAAACGGAACCAAGAAAACAGACCTCCATGCGGACGCTCCTTACGTTCACCCATATCTGATTTCCGCTGTTCGTTTTTTGGGATACCTCTTGGGCTGGATGGCTGCTCCCGGGACAAAAACAACCATGTGCGAATCGGATGATTCCATTTGATCACAAATAGCACACTTGTCAAGACACAAGCTACAATTGCTGGAACGATGAATGGACCAATTGATGACTGCAAAGCACGGTCCAGGCCTGTGGCGAAAGCAAGTTTCGAGATTGTGATCATCGCGGAACAAAGACAAGAGACCTTGGGAAAAAGTTCTGAAGATATCGTACAGACGTCCAAAACGTGTTGAAGGTCCGGTCAGACTCGAGTAAGGCCGGCTGATCGTACAAGCTGGGATCACTGCCGTCTTGGTGGAGCTGGGGGAATGGACTGCTGGGAAGGATTGCTATGAGTGGGGAAACCCGGTCTTGAACGGGCTGGCGCCGGGGCGGTGGGGGAGAAGTCGTGATCGCCTTTTTGCCACGCCGTGTTGGCATGTGCTAGGGATTGTTTGCTCGCACGGAAGTCTATACGCTGCCAGGATCGTAAGTATAATTATAAAACAGGCAGTTATATTCCAAAGCATAAGCATGGCTCGTGCTGTCCGACTCGGCATACAGAAACCATAGAATGCGAATGGGTATATTCGTTCCAGCGGGCGAGATCATCAATCAAGCATCGACCCGTCGAGACCAGACATTGGAAGTTATCCAAGCGTGACGGTCTCACACGATATAGACGCGAAGGGTATCTTTAAGACGTGGCGTTGGAGTAAGGGATATGAAAGATAGGACGATGAGGGCATAAACAGAGGTCGTAGTATTAGCTGAACACCCAGCAAAACACCAACTCAATAAACAGAAGACGCGTCCTCTGTAGAAATTACCTAAACAGGTAACCCTCGGCATTCGGCGCGCACAGGAGGAAAGCAATCGGAATTTGCCGGCATCCTTCCACCTCACTTGTTCACTCAACATTTCTGTACCTCTCTCCGCCCTCTAAAGTGCGTTTTCCACTGTTTTCTCCATCGATTATCTCCTAACTCAACGTCCTACAGCACATGGCGACACAAAAGGCTGCTTCTGCCGCGGTTGTACGTGTTTCTCTGACTTCCAACGCGCTCTGGAAATAGTTTACGGTTTTCTCCGCTGCAGGACTTTGCCCGCATTTACTCTTCCCTTGGCCTTGGGAAAGGTGTGTAGGCCCATGAAATTCCCAGAAATCGCAAGAATTCACAAATTCAATAGAAACCATTGCGTCGTTGCAGGCCTTCAGGAAACGCCATGCCGATGCTCAACGCCTCAACGCTCAATACGCTAGCCAACCCACTACCGTCGACTTTGCCCACTACCGTGCCATTCTCAAGAACAAGGCCATTGTGGATGAAGCAGAGAAGCTCCTCAAAGAGTTCAAGCCCGTGACCTATGATGTGAATGCGCACGTCAAAGCCATCGAGGCTTTCGAGGCCAAGGCGGTGAGTTTTCTTATGCGCAGTGGCCACGCTAGAGAGTTTGGTCAAGGGGATGGGAGTGAAATTGACATGTTTATGCCATGCACAGGTCGCTAAGGCTCAGGAGACCGAGGCCAAGATTGACGTCGAGCTCAAGGAGCTCCAGGCTACCCTTGCCAATATTGAGGAGGCCCGTCCCTTCGATGAGCTCACGGTATGTTTTCCCTATAACAACGCCATTTAATATACTGATCAGATATTCTCAGACTGAGGATGTTGGCCGGGCACATCCCCGCATTGTGGAGGCTGTTGAGACCATGCTCAAGAAGGGCAAGTGGACAGTGCCAGGTATGTCCCCCGTGCTAGTTACCTCAATCACCACGGAATTCACAATTTCGCTTAGGATACAAGGAGAAGTTCGGTGACCTCAACCTCCTGTAATTAACCTTCTGATAGACTTAATCTCACTGGACCCCGACCCACTCTCCTTTCTTGTTGCCTTGCATATCCCGGACCGCTGTTTAGAAATCTATCATCAAGCTTTTATTGAGCATTTTATCTACTGGTGTTTTTAAACGTAAGCGAAATCGCGCTAGTATGCGTTTTGACGCTTTGACCAGTTGGGAGCTGGAGCATTAATGACAGGTCCAAAGCTCGTCTCAACCTTCTGTTGTAGCTCAAGGTTTAAAGAATCAATCCTGGCACCTCCAGCATCTGCAGCCCACAATGATACCGCAAGGGTATTTCGGCCGTTGTAATTTAAGATACCTTGAGCTTCAGCGATATGAGCATTTGCATATCATTGATTCCAAAACGAACACCACTCACGAACTGGGAACACCTTTTGTGGCCCGATGTGGTTTACTGGAAGCACGTCAGAAATGTACTCGGCAGAATCATTAAATACGCACTGTATCTTCCAAACTGGTAGCCGTTCACGTAGAGCTAAAATTTGTGAGCACCTCACCCACCTGCAGGTTATTCGATGCTCACCTTCGCTCTGAAGTGAGGGTTGGTGGTTGAATTAGTGAAGACGAATGCAAGAGGATAGTCCACCCCACGAGGAATCCTCAAATCAAACGTTGTCCTACCCACGGTATGAAAACCTGCTTTCGGACAGATATTCGAGAGTGCATCCTACCGATAGAAAGCAACACCGGCCTCCGAGATACCTTCCGTAGGTTTTCCGCGAGCCCATTTTGAGTCATCGAATCCAGGGAGGTGCCAGCCTGGCAACTTAGGTTAGCGGCAAAAAACCACAAGGCAGGCGTTCAGACATCCAACACACCTTGCCGTTCTGCATAAAGACCTCCTTCATTAAACGGACCGCGGACACGATCGGCATACTTTTGGTCGCAATGAGTCCACCGCTCTGATGACTGAACCTAAGGACTTACAGATTCTCCGCCCAAGTTTCCGGTAAGTTTCCAAACAGTCACGTTCGTCTCTGGACTATCATCAAACGAATACCTGAGAACCCCACGAGGCATCCTAAACCAATCACTTGCGCCAGCCCAATTCTGCTCGACACCCATATGATCAAACAGGATGGTGATGATATGAGACGAGTCTGCAGCGAGGGTTGAAGGGAACTTATGTGTTCTGTTGTGTGTTTCACTAGGGCCATCTCCGGTCCATGAACCAATGAAAGTACCATCAAGCCACATGGAATAGCCAAATGCAAGGCCTCCACTGATGCTGGTGTTAAACCCTGTCTCCTTTCCAGTAGCAGTGAAGTGGGCGCGCCAGAGCATGTTGCCCGTGTGGTAGCCATAAGGACTTGAGAAGAGGACGAGAGGAGTGGACCAGTTCCATTGGTTGAAGGTAGTCGTTAGATTGGCGACCGTCCACTTTTCATCGGAATAACTGGAAGAGATCTCGGGAAGACTATCTGCAACTTTCTATGGAGCAGTCATTTTCAAGATGACACGCGTCTGAGGGAATGGACGGACCCACGTCAAGGAGTCAAGTATAGGTAATCTCACATCGGGTAAGCGAGCATTCCTCAAGGCCACGAGGGTGCCATACGGCGTTTTCTTTGTGTGGAGCTTCTCGCCATTAAATGTCACAGTGCGCGAAGAAGCAACGGGAGCAATGATCTCGAACGTGGCCGTGCTATTGAGGTCACCAGTGATAGCGAGGTTACCGCCCGACACAGAGACTGTACGCAAAAGATATCCGCCTTTAACGACAATAGGGTTTTCGGTGCTAAAAGCAGCGAAGCGACCCTGAGTTGGTGGATGGAGGACCCAATATTGATATGCAGTGGCACGATCTGTAGCAATCAATTAGTGGGTTCAGAGGAGATAATTATTGCCGATTTACCAAGGATGAAAACCCTGAGCTTGGTACCAATCTGGATGACGGTCTGACCAGTAGTCGTATACTGAACAGCGAGTGCCCCAGAAGGCAAGACTTGTTGTTTAATGGTCCCTGAACCGGAAACGACTTGGGCAGATGGGCTGACACCGGCCGACGAGGGGAGGATGAAAGCAGTCTCATGCAGTTCTCCTTCATTTCCGTAGAGGAAAATGTTGTCTTGTCCATCGATAGTTGCCCTGGAATGGAGTTAGTCTCTCAACCTTGTTATAAGCCTGATGTAGAAACTTACCAGGTGAAGATTTCGCCAGTTGAGTAAAGCAACGTTGTTGATCCTGCAGTATAATCAACAACGTGAATCTTCGAATCTTTACCATGCAACGTCAAGGAACTGCCGAGGGTCGGAATCTCGATTGCGCCCACACTTGTAGGCAGAGTTAGTTTATACGACTGAGCAGCAAACGAGGATGCGTCCATTTGTCTATCGCCAAATGTTTAAAACACATGGAGTGGTGTCACAAGACAGGATGCACACACCTCACAGTGTAGAACCCAGTTTTATTGCCAACGACATCCAGCGTCTGTGTAGTTTTCAGCGAAGGATTTCCGGTGAAGGACCCTTGAGTGTTGTAGATATTTTGGGGCTTGCTTGTCAGATACGCAGGTGACACAGCAAGGAAGTTTGCTTGGAGCTTGATCTCATAGTACTTCTCCCGAAGGGCACGAGATTCAGTGATAGCCGCCCCCTGCAGTTAAAGTCAGCCCCAAGCCTTTCAGAAGTCGCAAGATACTCACGTAATCATACGAGGTATAAACACCTGGATGAGATATACCACCTGATAGGAGGGTGAGTATCATTCCCCTGGCTCAGGTTGAGGAGGACCCACCCCAGTTCGTACCACCGAAGGTCATATAAATATTGAAGATTGTTGTGGACATCGCATACTGGTTCTTATAGAAAACTGTACGTTGAAGCATCAAATAGTATCCTTGTCATCCTGCTGTTAATGAATCACAAACCTCGCTCAAATTCTGGACCAGTAAGTATTGAGCAAAGATCGTATCCAGCACCACCCCTGTTCCAAGCTTGAGAAAGCAATGAATTGAATTTCTAATATTCGTGCGACGCACCAACCATCAAAGCCACCTCCTTGGAATTCATATACAGCATGTGGATCTTCAGGGTTCCACTGTTGATGTGCGTCCCAGAACCATCTATCAAGCGAGTCACTCGACTGCTGAGAGAGTGTATGCGCGTTTACGTACTCTGGCACAGCATCTGGGTTCCAAACATAAGGATGCGCGCAGTCAAAGCCATTCGGGTAGGAATCGTAACCTGTAGATTAACCGTAAATGTGGGTGTTGGATTATACATGTGCACGGCATACCATAAATGTCGACGCTCGTAAAATGACCTCCAGGCCAAGCATCATTCGTCGTAATGGGAACGACAATGCCAGCATTCCTCTAAAAATCAGGTAAGCGACGAGCCTGCCTACTGGGGAGAGGAACTCACAAAATCTTTCAGCAGCTGAGCCTCATATTCGAAGTCCTCAGTATAAGGCTCCCAGAAGCCACTGTATTCATTCTCAGCCTGAGGTATGCATAAGTCTATGCGTGCATTAGAGACAATGCCAGCCGTTACCTGGACAAGGATAACTGGTCCCCCGTTTGTGATCTGGTTCTTAGCAATCACTTCACCAACGGCTTTGATGTAAGGCTGGTAAGCCTCAACGTAGGAGGAATTGGCTGTTCTCCAGAGTCCTGGAGTATATGTACCCCATCCTGGTAATCCGCCACCAGCTGTTTCTGCATTGATGTAAGGGCTGGCATAGAGAAGTTCAGTACATACGATCTTAAGACTTAGTCGACCAGAAGGACGCTCACCCTGGACGCGCAATTACATACAGACCAGCTTTCTGTGCTGCGTCAAAGAACGGCTGCAAGTCGCGGAAGCCCTCAAATGATATCTCTCCACGTTTGGGCTCGAGAAGACCCCAATGAATGTAAATTGAGACCGCGTTAAAACCCATGGACCTGCGTTACATATAAATGACGAGATGATAAGTTGCGTGGCAAAAAACACACTTGATTTTTTGCAGGACATCAAGATGAAGGCTCTGGACTGGATTGCTGAGCGAGGACGAGTCAATAATATTCCCGACGGGACAGATTCTCAGCCACGGACCGGAATGGATGGACCTCTCCACTAAATATCATAAGACGTTTTCCGTTGATTTTGAGCGAATACTGATCCCAGGTTATCTGTGCCAAATGACGGGTAAATCACAGTAGAGCAGGTAATCAGAGTGACCTACAACGTCCTGCAAGCCCGCCGACGATGCTGCTCCGTTCTGACGAGGAAGATAAATAGATCCTTTGATTCCATACTTAGGCTCAGGACTTGCTGCCACAATGGCCACCGTATACAGAAGAGTCAAAAGGTTGAGGATATGGACTTTCATGTTGATAAGGTCCCTGGAGAAGAACCCCAACCCACCCAAAAAGCCACCTTCTTAAGGATCGCCCGGCAAGAGGACACCAATCGAAATAGCTCATCTCTGCCTCTCAAATCCCGAGAGTAAAGAATTGATCAGAAAAATTTGCCCAGCTGACTCCATTTCTTCCATAGCCGCATTGCGCGACACATGAGAATGACTTCGCTATTGGCGAGCGTGCAGAAAGAAGCAAAGTTTATACAAATTGGCCACGACGCGAAGAAGCTAACAATTGTATATCACGTGGGTTGGCTTACGATGTCAGGTGCCCTCATATAGTCGCGTTTATTCTGCATTAATTTTCTGCTAAAATATTGATTCCATGCCAGTTGCTTGAAACCCCTGAATGAGCACATAGGAGAATCTTTCCAGGCGGTAAGAAGGCTACGACTAGTCCTTTGCACGGCGATTGAAGCTTTCAAGAGTGCGCTTGTGGCTACACGAGGGTGCTCAAAAGCACCACCGAACATTTCCCGGTTCTAACACAACCAGAAGGTTTCTGCAATTCGAGAAGGCAAAACCGGCGCCGATTATTCTCCGTTGAAATGTTCAGATGATATTGTAATCGAACCACTCATTGTGAAGGTTGAGATCTGATCAACTTGACAACGCCTGTGCAATTTCCTGAGTTCAACGAACTTAAGCTATTGTGCCTGTCTTCTCTGAGCTAAGACTTTGTCCTGACCTACAACGTTTGGGCGAGTTCCATGGCGTGAATACCGCCTGGGAATGTATTGTCATTTTCTATACAAGCCGACATAACCCCGCTAGAGCAAGACAACACAAAGTAACAGCGCGGAGGGGCATATGGGAGCAGATTCATCAACCCGAGGTATCATAGACAAACCTGAAAAGAGGCCCCAGCCTACACGCCCAGACGGAAGGATAAAAGTGTATATATATATTATGGGGACTTTGAGGGCATTGTGCTTGTTGAATTTGTGGGCAGGAAGACCGGCCCAAAGGGTAGCGCCCAAGAAAGGCAGTGACGTCTGAAATGTCGACTCTTGACAGCAGGCCGACTGATTGCCTTGTTCGGGCGAAGTATTAGAGGCACCCTGCGTAGGCTCAGCCATCTTATCTTCCATCTTCGCCCATGGCGTCCGTTGCAGCTTTTTCGTACAACTCGGCTAAGGAGCTCTATGATCACATCGATGCCCAGTTCCAAGTCAGCAACACACAACTTGTCGATCTCACCAAGACTTTCCTTCACGAGTTCAAGCTCGGCCTCGAGGATTATGGTCATGATATGGCGATGATGTACGCAATCCGTCCATTCCATCAAGCGTCTTGCTCACGTAGATCCAGACCCACCTTCGTAACTGGCGTCCCCAATGGCACGGAAAAGGGGTACGCACCTCCTCACACACGACATTCGATCGCAGCTTAGAAAACCATCTCAGAACGTTTTTGGCCTTGGACCTTGGTGGGACTAATCTGTGAGTTGCAAAATCCTAGAATACACGTAATACATCTAACACCAACTCGAAAGTCGCGTCTGTGAGGTCGTCCTCAGCGGCGACAAGACCTTCTCTCTGCGTCAACAGAAATACAGGGTGACAGAGGCCCTCAAAACTGGGGAAGCAACAGCTCTCTTCGGTCTGTACTCCTTTCAGTTACTCGGGTTTGCCCGTGCTAACTTTAGGATCCTTACTTCTCGTGGCGCTCGCAATCGATGCCATTAGACTACTTGGCAGATTCAGTTGATGCATTCTTGACTACTGAAGCCTCTGTGGATTACAGCTCCCCGACTGGATCTGAAAAGCAGCCTGCCGACGTTATCCACCTCGGTCTTACGTTCTCCTTCCCAGTCGAACAAACGGCTCTTGATTCCGGAAAAATCCTCACTTGGACGAAAGGATTCTCTGCACGGAACGCGATAGGAAATGATGTCGTCAAATTGCTCCAAGATGCTTTTGATAGGAAACACATGCGCGTTAAATGTGTTGCTCTTGTCAACGACGTAAGCGCCAGCTTTAGTTATCATGATTGATTTGACCTACACCGAGTAGACTGTAGGCGCTCTGCTCTCCCGGGCCTACCAGTCAGGTGGTTGTATTCTTGGTGCTATATTTGGGACTGGTACTAATGGTGCATATGTCGAGGATATATGTGAGTGGTACATGCGAGACCCCTCAGAATAGTCATATTGACATTAAGATGTAGCCAAGATCAAAAAACTCGCTGGATCTCCTGCTGCTGCAAAGGGCGGGGTGATGGTTGTCAATACAGAATGGGGAGCGTTCAACAACTCTGTAAGACACCCATCTGAAACACCATTGCGACGTCCACTCACTACGTCCTCAGCTTTCGCACCTCCCATCGACACCCTTCGACCGCGCCCTCGATCGTCTGAGTATCAATCCAGGTTTCCAGGCATTTGAGAAATTCGTCTCCGGAATGTACCTTGGCGAAGTTACTCGTAACATCATTATCGCTCTCGTCGACGCTGTACCGAAACCCCTCCTTTTCAACGGCAAGTCCACGTCCGCGATTAACAAACACTATGGTATCGACACGAGCTTCATGAGTTCTGTGGAGGAGGCTTGGTTGGGCAATGATGCTTGTCCCGGATATATCAGACCGCCTTTCGCTGAATTTGACAGTGGCTCACTTCCCGCGAACATTCAAACGAGGCTGGAAGCCATCCGTAGGGTTATCGTCAAGGATCTCGGGTTCGCCTCTGAACAGGTATCCTTGAAGGACGCAGCGGTACGTTTTGAATCTTTTCTCCACTGCAAGCGTTCATCGCATCATTTACGATTAGATCGTCCGCTGGATTTGCGGTCTCGTTGGTCATAGAGCGGCGCAACTGAGCGGTGTTGCAGTTGCAACTGTGTTGATTCAGACCGGTCGCGCCGCCCTACCGGGAGAGCCGCGCAAAGGGTTAAATGACCCCAACGAGAAGATTCTTGTTGGTGTGGACGGAAGGTAGAGGTATTCATTATCCTAATTTCTCGTCTATTGACAATCTCCAAGTCTCATTGAACATTACCCCGGTTTCGAACAAACATTACGGGAATCTCTGCGCTACCTGGTGGGTGAGGACGTCGAGGGCCGAGTCGACATTGGTTTGGCCAAGGATGGAAGTGGAGTCGGAGGTAAGATCATGTCTACTTTGATCCGCTTCGCGCCCTAATTACCTTTTCTGTAGCCGCGCTCTGCGCTTTGCAAGCTCTCAAGCAGAAGTCACAATAGTTTAGAAACCCTATGTAAGCATTTGTACAACAGCCGATCTAAAGTACCTTTTCAAGGCCTCAGAGGGTGGCTCTTCTACGATGAGTCGAACTTGGTGAAGACCAGCGAATAAGTTCGGGTAATATTAATTAAGTAAAAAAAGCAATTAGATCCACTGTGACACTATCTACTCTTTCTTCCCAGCCTCCAACACAGCAACGTAAGCAGCATCCACCCTTTTCCAGTTCAACACGGACCAGAACTCCTTCAGCCACTGCTCCTTACCCCAAACACCATAGCCCGCGCTCATCCAAGCGTGCTCATAGACCGGCACACAGAAGAGGGGATAGAGGATCTCACCCGCATGGAGCATGTTGCCAACCTTAGCACGCTGGTTGTTTCCGACATGAGGCGAATGAATACCCGTAGCTTTAGTGGTAATGTTTGACAAATCGTCATGGTAGAAGCGTGAATGGGAGTTATTAGGCGTGGGAGGTGAATTGGTACCGGAAATACCAGAAAGCGGAGAGGTGGGGGGAGTGCCTGGAGGAGGCGTTTGAGCGAAAGGTGAACGGGAAGGAGGCTTCAGGTCGTGTAATGAAGTTGCTGAGGAGTCTGTCAGGGTAGGGTGACGTTCCATGTTGTTGCGGGAACGGATGAGGAGGGTGCCAGCGCCGTAGGTGGAGACAATGCCAGTGTTGCCTGATTGGTCAGAGACGAACCATACCCAGCCGTTGATGAACATTCCAAGGGCAGCGGCAGAGAAGGCGGAGCGGAGTTGTTGGACACTACCATGGCTCGTACGAATGCTCGACATGAACTCATGAGAGATCTCGTGTTCGTAGTTTTGGTATTGGCTCGAAGGGGGTTTCTTTCAGAGATGGAGGGTTGGTGAGAAGTGGATATGCAGGTGGGTAAGGAATGGAACATACGAGGTTATTGAGGAAGAAGCTGTTGTTCAGAGCCAGACTAGCATAGTTGAAAGCGAGGATCTTATCCCGCTTTCCGGACAGGTTGATGATTGTTTGAGCGATGGAAACACTTGCTTCTGGGGTGGCTTTGACGCGACAGCATAATTCAGCGAATATGGACAGAGAAGGAAAGTAGACAATTGCGCATACCGACAACCTGCTCATTCAACCTCTCGAGCAGACCATCTTGGTACTCCAGTTGGACCTTCAGAGCTTCTGGAGGTAGAAACTTGCCCAAGCCTTCTTCCTCCGAATAAGGTAGCGGTTGTCTTTGATGCAGCCTCCGTGTGCCCCAGCGCGACTTGAAGCGAGGTGCGGAGGAAGACGCAGAGGCCCTCACAGAGGCAGACGTTAGTCGTAGACCCAGTCGGTGCATGTATAGACGCGTCGGAGGAGGAAGGTGACCAGGACGAATACCGGAAGAGCTCAGCCCACGCTTCCGGTGACTTCAGCGAAAGTTTTTTTGGGTCAGCGACGCGCCTCGGCGCGGGACATTGCTGTATGGTTGTATTTGGCAGAGGCTTGGACTTGTGACGTTGATGACCACGTCGCGAGTAAGGGTGTTTCTGTAGACGTTCTCTCATACTTGCCCATGGCTCCCAAACCTACTCAGCAAAAGGCTCAGTCGCCCATTCAATCGCTGTGGAAGGCGTACAATGAAGATACCTCAAATCGTCTGAAGTTTATCGACTCGTTCCTCCTGTTCCTCATGCTCTCGGGGATTGTCCAATTCCTGTACTGCATTCTGGTTACCAATTACCCTTTCAACGCTTTCCTGGCGGGGTATGCGTACAAGCTTTTGCTAATCGTAATACCATACTTAAATACGCCTTAGCTTCACGAGCACCGTCGGCCAATTTGTCTTGACCGCTTCACTGCGTTCTCAAGTCAACCCTGACAACCAAAACGAGTTCAAGGAAGTCTCCCCAGAACGGTATGCTGGTCCAGTTAACTATGCTGCACGTTATTTTGATACATATATATGTAGGGCTTTTGCGGATTTTGCATTGGGATCGATTGTTCTTCATTTCTTTGTATATAACTTCTTAGGATGAGGGAGAATAGACAATTAAGGAATGGAGGGGAACCAAACGGGAGTTGTGAACGAATCGACAGATTAGAGGCTAGCAAGACAGAGTATGTTACAGTCTGTTGAGATATGAGAGGAAGCGGATATGGGATGGGACCAGAGGCTTACACACTACGTGAACGAGAAGACTTTCAGATGTTATTAACCTCTCCTTCTCTCGAAGGAGGACGAACGCTGGGTAGGGTGAGCTATCATGTGGCGTGCAGAGAGAAAAAGAACGTACACCGAAGATGACGACAGCAAAGTCAAAGATGTATTCACCTGCAGAACCATGAGCTAAGACAACAAGCCTCCTAGGGGTGGAACTGACCGAACTCGAGGTAACTCTTGAGGAGTTCTGGGCAAGGCCAAGTGAATTATACGGTATACGGGACAAATGGGTAAGTGCTTACGACGAATGTCCTTGTTGGGGACCTGTGATAACGCAGGACTGGAATTGTATGTGAGAAACTGAGAAGCGATGGGCAGAAGCGGGCATACGTGAGGCCAGTTGTCCTCCTTACTCCAGCCAAGAAGGCACTGATAAGCATGGCATCGAAGCCAAGGTGTACTATAGAAGCACGAGTGAGCAGGTACGCGCCACCGAGACAGAGAGTGGTCGAACCGACTGTTCCCAGCATCGTGGACTTGTGCAGACGAACGTGCAGTCGCAAGTGATTTATAGTCTGCTTATGTAATAAGCGCGCTAAACACGTTTTTTAGGGAGTGTTCAAACGTTCAATCTGGGCTGTGTCTCTCGGTGTGCGTCTGCTCTGGCAGTGCAGGCGAGCTCGATGAAAGGATGAATGCGCAGCGTAGCATGTGATCAAAGTGTTGGCTCATCGCCAGCAGCACATCCTCCAGGAGACATATGACATAAGCAGGGTTATTGACCAATTTGTCTTGGTGACATACTACACTCCTCTAATCTTGCTACGCGTTCCCTACCTCCCATGGCGTCCAGGCCGCCCTCTCCGTCCCTCCCAGCCAAGGGCTACTTCAGCGCACCTTTTGAGCGCTTCATACGCGAAGAGTCCTCTGACTGGGCTAGCGCGTTCACCCTCATGGGTCAGTTAACATCGTAGTCCTCGATTTCCAATTTCCCTCACCTGTCGCCACAGATACTATTGAGACATACTTTGACTCCCATGTCGATCTCTTCCAGCGCAAGCTTCAGCAACAGCTACAGAAGCACAGTGATCGTCTTAAGCTCAAGGCAGAGGGGACATTCAAGATCAAGGACTTGTCTGGGGATTTGCTAGCAGAGAACTTCGAGCGCGAAATCAAGAACTTTAAGCTCAGGGTGTGTGTGCTTTGGAAATCTCTGGGCTCACGTCTCAAGTAGGATGAAACCTTTTAGATCTCCACGCGTATGACCAAGTTGTCCGCCTCATGGCAGTCGGCAAAGGTCGTCCGCACTCGCGAGAAGGTCTCGTTTTTCTTCGGTGTCATGACACTCCTCTTCTCCGCTCTAATGTTCGGCATGCATCCCGAGTACGTGCACACCCGTTCTCCTCAATCGGCCAGCTCATCAACCTGATACAGATGGGTGCATGTCGCGTACACGGTCATGGGCCTGTACCTCTTACCCCTGCGCTACATCCAGTACAAGCGAAGAGCATGGCACTATTTCCTTTTCGACCTCTGCTACTACGTCACCATCCTCAACTTCATCTACATCTGGTTCCTGCCCTCTAATGCTGCTCTCTTCGTGGCTTGCTACTGCCTTTCTCATGGATCACTTGCCAGCGCAGTCATCACATGGCGGAATAGTCTTGTTTTCCACGACCAGGATAAAGTCACATCACTATTTATCCACATTTATGCCCCATTCACTTTCACTGTGATCAGGTCAGTATTAATTCTCCATTGTCATCGTTCAAGTCCCTGACTCCGCAAATTAGACATTTCTATCCTGGAGCTAGCGAACGTTTCCCAGCTCTCCTCCAAATCCCATATTTGGACCCTGCCCGCGCTTTGCTCTTGAGCGGCGGAATATGTGCGTTACTCTCCCACCATAGAACATTATATTATTGACATTCCTCCAGACTGCAGCTGGCAACTCCTTTACTGGAAGTTCGTTCTCGTTGATCGCCGGGAAAAGATTGAGTCAGGAAAACGCACGACGTCCTTCTCGTACCTACTCAATGACCAGCGAGGTGTTATTGGCAAGAGCTTGGCCTCGATCCCGCCCAAGTATCGCGAGGCATTCTTTATGGGCGGTCAACTTCGTAAGTATATTTCAGCACCGCCTAATCTAGCAACTAAGAGCCATCCTCCCCAAAGTTTATGCCATTCTGACGGAACTCCCTGCTGTATTCCTCTTGTACAAGAGCTCTGTTTGGAGTGGATCCTTCTTGCTTTTGATCTTTGCGGTCAGCGTCTGGAATGGTGGGGGATTCTACATCGAGGTTTTCGGCCGCAAGTTCGTATCGCACCCCGCCTCTCCCTCATTCTTTGCTGATGTGGCTTATAGGTTCGAACGCGAGCTGGAGGCTTTGCGCAAAGAATTAGCAGAGACTGCAGCGCGGTCTTCAGGTGCATCTACACCTAACATCATGCCCACATCCGTTGAAACGGACAATTGTTCTGTAGGCTCTATATCACCAGAGTACCTCACCGTACCTCTTCCTGGTGCATCCCCATCCTCATCTTCATCTGATTCGAACTCTTCTGATCTTTCGCCGGTTTCGGAGGGGAAGAAGGATTCGTGACCCCGACTCTGAGGCAGCGCCTCGTGATTTTGACGATTGATATTTATGGGTTCTACTTGCCCTAGGCTATGCACATCATCCTAGATAGACGCGTTTTTGAACTAATCTTTCTCGTTTTTGTTTTCTGTTCCCATGTCTCCGCGTTTCAGGGACAGGTCGCGTATAAAACCTGCCATTTCGAATACGTTGTTTTTTGTACTATGCACCACTTCCTCCTTTCAGGTTTGATTAATGACCCCTAATGTACTTCTTTCAACTTGCTATATAATGTCTCTGTAGTGTCCACCCGCGGTGCTGTTGGCGTTGCTGGTTGTGTTGGGCTTGTGGAGTTTTCAGTACATAATAATAATTTATGTGGATGCTGATCATGCGTTGTAATAGTGACCATTCAACGTGAACCGTTGGTATTGCGAGTCGATTCTGATCCAGCCCGAAAAAGGCCCCTCTTGACCAAGGAGTGCTGTTTTCGCGCGTTGGTATCGCGTCGATGCTACTTTAGCTTCTGCATAATACGTATCATGTCTGCTTAGCTTATGAGATCGACAACAAATTCGTGACGAACAGTAGCAGGGTAGACTCACGAGATTAGAGCCAGGTCCTCCAGCTGCAACACCTGGTTGCATAAATTGAACATTGATATCCGCGACAACAACGGTCTATATTGACAATGATTACAGCGGATTCTGACAATTCGATAAAACAAACTGACCTGTACTTCTCCACATAGCGGTTCTTGGGAGACGTACTCCGCTTCAGGCCATTGATCAGGACTTCTGCAGGTTTCGAATCGGCTATCCAGCAAAGCGCTGAGCATAGATTGGGTTCCTATAGGCGTCGGGTATCTCATGTCGAAAAAGCAGAATCTCACATTCGTTGCATGAACCAGTAGTTCTGACGATCTTATCGAGTTCCGTCTTGGAGTGCGGAAAGGGGATGTCTGTAAACTGTATTTGGGGAGGACGAGTGGCATATCCCTCGGGCAAGCCTAGACAATCCTGGTCAACAACCCACCTCAAAAAAAGGATAACTTGAATCAAGCAGACCTTTAACATTCCCAATCCTCTCCCTCAGCGCCCTCTCACAATCCTCTCTTACAACCCCCCTCATCTCTTCATCCTCTGGAACCTCCCCGATCACAACCCTACTTACATACAAGGGCTCCAAAAACCTCGCCCCGAATGAACCTTGAATCCCAAGCACACTCCACCTCGCCATCTTATCACTGCATGACATTGACAACGCGGGTGGTGAATCCGCACGTCCTGGTTTTGTGCGCAGGACTCCGAGACGGTTGTAGTTGTCTCGCCCGCGAGAAGCTTCATGTGGTGCGAGCGTTGGGAAGATGTTTGTAGACTTGAGAGCGGCCATGGAAGCATCTTGGATTGAGGCTAGATAGCGCATGGAAGCGTCACCGCCTGTGTGTGTTGTGGAGTAAAGGTTAGTTTCGCGTGGTGGGGTGGGGTTCCGGGGTTGGTAGGAGGGAAACGTACATGGGAGGGTGGAGACGTACATGCTCAGCTCAACGCCATCTTGTAGGCGGTATGAAGGCCTTTCGTCGGAATACTCTGAGGAATCTCTACCCGTTTGGCTCAGCCATTCTGAGGTATAGCCTGTCAACGTCTTAATCCTCCTTATTTCCTCAAGAAACCACCGGACGGCCCCTCTCCTTGCAAGCACTTCCGCGTGGGAGTCGTGGACCAGTTCGCCTCGAGGAGAGTATCTTGTAGCTGGTGTACATTTCGTGCCAGTAGAAAGGCTGATAATTTTGAGAAAGCTCTGAGAGTTGCCAGCATCACAAGTTTGTGATGGGCCTTTGGTCAAATAGAAAGCCGCCAAGACGGTGAATTGTTTCGGTGGGGGCTTGAACCCAATGTCAGCATAGATGCTGAAAACAGCCTTCACGGCTTGAGCTTGTTCGTCTTGTAAGTGTTGAGCGGATGCCATGAGATACACGATGGTTGCATGGATTTGGTTGGAAACAACTTCGATTATCTGCGGACGTCATCACGGATCATATTTCTCTTATTGGTTTACGGAACAAACATGATGATATGTAGCTAATGATGCAGCATACAGATCGTCCACTGTACACGTTCTAGAGGTAACATATGCATGACGAAACAGAACACAAAAATCCCAGAAAAAAGAAAAGAAAATCACTGGTCTACGCCCCTCAAAACGGCCTTCCGACTCTTGCTTTTCCTCGCTCTCAACGTAGTCTCCCTGTTCGCTAGAGGCGGCAAGAACCCAAGAGAAGGCTTCATACCCTTGGCTGCACGCTCGATTTCCTGCATCTCTGCCTCCCTTCTCGCGCGTTCCAGTGGTGTCGGCTCATCAAATGTAACACTCGTGGGACTCTGCGGAGGAGATTGTTTCTTCTCTGGATTGTAGGTCTTCGTCTCTGGATCAGCATATACAACAGGTAGGGGTGCCTCGTATCCAGTGATTCCAAGCTGGTTGCAGTAATATTGAACAGCGGCGTGGAAAGCTGTTCTTCGTGCGTTTCTGAGGCCCCAATCTTGCCAGTTACTGGGAAGAAATATTAGGTAACATGGAAGCAACATGCTACTTGAATTACTTACCCATTGTGCCCAATACCTATCGTCAACTCCAAATACCTCTGATACACAATGTGTTGGAAGGTGACAGACGTGGATGGTTCGAACCATCGGTTCTCCTCTGTTGCCAACCATTCGTTCAAGCAATGCTCGAGGGCATCCAATTTTTCCAGCGGGGTGCGCCATGCAACCTGCATTGTGAGGTTTTCGAAGGTTTTCTGATAAACGTAGCTCAGTAGGAGAAATAAGTGGGAGACGAGTTGTGATGCCTACCCCGCTGCGACGCACGTTCGTGCTAGGAGAGATACATAATCAAGATGTAACCCAGAGAAATATAAATTTTTACTTACATGAACTTCGAGAAGAGCTGGCTGTTGAAATAATATGTCTCCGTTCCGTCGGCTCGAGCGAACACCGTCTACGAATTCTTCAGAAGATCATCAGGCAGACATCCGATAAATGAACACTTACAGCGAACAAGCCAACCTTTTTCACCACCAGATTTTCTTGGTCAATGAAGCAGCGGTCTCCCGTATCATAGGGACTGGAAAAATCAGGATATCTCCAAGTGGAACTAAGGTTTGAAGTACTTACTGCGTCACGAACAAAAACATAATGGCATCAAATGCCGAACTTGCCGAACTCTTGAAGATGAAACTCGCCGCAATACCAATCGAATAAACACTCGTCAAAGAATCACCGACCTCGACCCCAAACACACTCAAGCTGATGAAGAATAATATGACACCACCGAAGAACAAAATGATCCGATGCAGAGTCTTTAGCGCTTCACCAACGTCTCGCATGGATCGCGACAGGAACCGACGTTCCTTGTACACCCTCACTAGAGTCGACTTTATCTCTGCCCGAGAGATGTCGCCATTATTGTCCTTGTCGAACACGCGGAAGGCTTCTTTTGCAGCCTCTTCCGTCGGAAATGCGGGATAGAAATCGCTCGGAATGAGATAATTGCGCCGGCGATCTTTTAAGCGCATGTAGATGGAGCGAGCCAAGCGCTGAGGGCGCTGATGAGCATCCGTCCAGGATGAAGTGATTAGGTGAAGAGCGCACCTTCGCCTCCTTTGTCGAACTAACGTTCCAGGTCAATTGTGCCAAATCCTCTTCATTGGTTCCCCCGATGTTCCTTGCATCGTGTAACACCGCATTTTTAATAACTCTCGCGGCCTGCATAACACCTCCATCAATACTCTGCCTCTCACTGTCTTCTTGTTGTACTTGAGGCGGATATCGATGCGGATTCAGGTTCGAGGGTGTCAGGGGCCTTGACGAAGGAAGCGGTGGAATGGGTTGTTTGAGCTCGACTTCCACGGCAGGGTTGTCACTGCATTCCGGACTTCTTTGAGGCGAAGCTGTCATTTCATCAGGTGATCCACTCTTCGTCCCGAATTCAAACCACGACCTTCTGGTCTTCTTCTTCCCTTTTCGGTTCACCAGAGTCCCATCGTTATCCTGTTCGGATGTATCTTCATCATCTCCATCGTCACCGTGCCCGTGACTCGACTGAGGCGGACTGACATTCTTTAGAGCCTGGGTGAGCCGCTTCGCGTGTTCTGTATCCGAGAACGCCAAAGGCCTGAGGATCGGTGTTCGTGTACCGGACTTGGTGTATCCACCAGCAGAGCGCACAGGTCGGTAGTCACGAAGTTTTTCGATGACAGCCAACGCTTCTTCGAGTGACACAATGCGTTCTCTGTATGCCGTTCGATGGAAGCTGAAGGCAATGGCCTGGGAGAGCATCCGCGAGGCACAAAATACCAACGCAAAGAAGAATAAGAACTCGACAACTTGAGAGAGGCGGTATGTGTAGCCAGCACGACTCTCGGTTGGTTTACCTCCATTAAAGAGGTCATATATGCCCCCGAAGATGATCGTCCAGCTGACCCAGCCACTGGCGGCGTAAAAAACCGGTTTGATGTTCCCCTTAACGGAGTTGTACATCTCTATCCGATTCTTGACGTATTCAGATACATGCCCCCAAGCCGCTGCAATAATGAAACGCGCGACAATAGGGACGAGATCTATGAGGAGCGCCAACCACCACGAAATAACCAGGTTCGAGGCCGCCCAGAAAAACCATGCCTCGATGTTGTCTTTGACATACCGTCGGTGGTCCGTCCGATGTGGCTTGTACCAATAGAAATGGACGATAAGGGGAGGAATGACAAGCAATCCAGCCATGAAGGTCGAGCCTAGCAGAGAAGAAAATAGAATAGCGATAATCCTATCGCGGGTTCAATACCTCAAAGAAAAGAGAAATGGAAACAATCGCTGAGGGTCCAAACTTACCTCCGGAAGCCCCATCCTTGTGTCTTTGACCTGACGCCCATCTGCCTCTCAAACTTGGCTTCTTCGTCAACCAAATCCTCTTCACCAGACCAGTCATACCCCTCCAAGTCATCGTCGAGTTCGGTAAACGACGACGCTCGAGAACTCATATAATCCCCCGAGGAGTCCATCCTCATCTTCGAAAGCTGGAAGGGCTTAATGTTCTCCTGATAATGAACGGAAGGCTTAGGCTTCTCATCCTCCGCGAGTGTCTCCTCCCTCTGAGGTGGAGGATGAATTTCATCCTTCTCCCTCATTGAGGTGTCGTCAAGCAGCTTCGCTCGTGAAGAGGGCGGATGGGAGGGCAAGGGAGGATACTGGGCGTAAGGGTCGTTCTCGTCAGGAATTAACCGATGATTTGATGAGTAGGGTGTGGGATGGTATGACGGAGAGGTAGCACCCGATACGTGGAGCTCCTCTTGGGAAGCGGCGAGAAAATACTCGTGGCTTTCGCCGCGCCTTCCGGCAAAGGGCCGTTCGGTTGGAGGAGATGGGTGGATAATAAGTGAATCAGTGCTTTTATTACTGCCGTTTCCATCTGTAGCTGTGGCCATCCTCATGTGTCCGCGTGTCAATGATAACACAGTACCGATGTAACCAACACCCGGTGATGTCCTTGAAATAGGAACTGGTTCCTTATGTTGAACTGTTGATCATGATTGAGAAAAATATAAATGTGATGGGTTGTGTGAAATGATTTGATTCATCAGTTACCTGTGTGGCACTTGTTCCAAGAGAAATCGAGTACAAACCTGGGCTTTTTGATACTGATCAACCCGGAATTGCCTAGTGACAATGGGGAAATTGACGTATTGGACGAAGGATCGTAGGTTGAGTGAAGGGTCACTTAAATTGGTCTTCATTAAGCTTTGGCCTCCCTTTCCCGATAACTTGCTCCACAGCCAGCCAGCCACTTGAGTCATGGGCCCACCCGTTGTTTGGAGGCCGCTCAGTCACCCGCCTTCGAGAAATTTGCTTAGCACCCTAAAACTGTTAATGTAAACATAGGCCGGAAGATCATTCGAACCGTTCCATTCTGTTCCATTCCCAGGATCGGCCCCACTCAGTGTGATACCTTCTTAGGCACGCTTTCGCGCGGTATCTGACGGCGACGAGATTTACAGATGGAATGGACGCGGGTGAATGTGCAGGATCCTGTGCGATCATGATAGGACGATGCCTGGACACCGTCGATTTGGGTTTGAAATCCGAGAGATCGTAACCAAGGGCGTAAACTGAGACGGGTTGCCGTCTGTTGTCGTCTGTTGTCGTTAAGTGCTTAGTTTATGTAACTCGTCGATCATTCGTTGTAAGGCGGCCTCTTGTGACGTCAGATCATTGGTGTGGTCCTCTACCCAACAAAACGACAGGGAGGAGTTGGGACTCCTCAAGAGCACTATAAACAACGCAAGGAGTTCATGAGCCCCATAGATACCTGTGCTACATACCATCATGGCCAGCACAACACGAAACCCCTCTATTAAACGCATGGAGAAGGAAATCACAAGGGAGTCTAAATCAGAGGAAGTGGCCGTCAAGCAGGAACTTAATGATCTTTCACGGTTGGAGAGGGACGTCCGGAAAGCACAGAAGGTCTGCGACAATCATTGAGGCTTCCAACAAGCACTATTAAACGTAGGTTCGTGTAGTCAGCAGCCAACGCCGATTCGACCCTTGGCAAACGCAAACAGTACGAACACAAGACAGCCAAGGCTATGAATGAGGCAATTCACGAGCATGATATTGCCGTAGCAAAACTCAAAGCTGCAGAGAAGGACGTAAAGGTGTGTAATTGCAATAACATATCCCAGTCAGCTGTTTCATGCATCTAATGGTCCAGCTCAAACACGAACACCGGGCCAGACTAATGAAGGAGCTTGAAGTCAAGAAAACTCTCGTTGAAAGAGCTATCCAACAGCAGGCGGAGCACGACGTAGGTATCATCGTGGAGGCCTATAATGATACATTACTCAATCTGGACTCCGGCAGAAAACGCGAGAAACGAAGCTCGCTCAACTGCGAGGAGTGTTCACGTCGCCTAGAAAACATTCAACAAGTGACGATGTTGGCCTTCCTGGTCAAAGTGGGCCCGCGGTCGACAACAACGGACATGCTGTAGGGTATGGCGTCGACTTCAGACATACAGCTGTCGACTCTGAAGGCAACCCAACTGGCAGTGGCAGAAATTAGGAGGAAGAGCTGCGACAAGGGATAATATACGAAGATACATATATGGTTGTTTAGATACCGCCTCTATTATGTGTAGGATCTCAACATGACTATCATAGACTGGGTTGGGGATTGAGCAGCACTCCACCGCCTGCTATCTCGCTTTGGCCGGCTGCTTTAGGAGGTTCTCGGCCAAGAATGAGTACTTCTCCTGCGGTCTTCGTTCTTTCCTTCTCATCTTTTATGAACTTGCTGAATTCTTTAAAAATAGGGAGGCCAGCATCTCGCATTAGTTCAAATGCAAGGGACTCAGAAGTGGTGATGATGGCACCAGCTTCGCGCATCCGAGCAGTTGCGATACCAATCTCGAAAGAGTTGCAGGATGAGATACCGTCAAGCGGTAGATAAGGTACGAGAGGCTGCGGGCGGGTTGAAGAGAGCGCGAGAAGCGCAAGCGTGGTCTGAAGCACACAGACATGCGACTAAAATACACTGATGGGTCGTATGTTCATCAGCGCGCGCGCTAGAAGATGCACTAACCTCGATGCCGAATATCACGACAGATGTTATATGGGGACGAGCATCAAGAATAGCTTGTATTTCCGGCGTAACCATAGAGAAGAGAGTTTTGTCGTAGGTGCCGATGAATAGAGATCCGAGTATGCTCGTATCAATTTGTGGGTCGATGGGTCCGAGGGCTATCAAAGGTTGGTAGGAAAAGATGGAAAAACGAGCTAAACAAACCTCGCGCGTTCTGTGTAGTGGCAACGAGTTCGCAGCCAAGGAGCTAAGAGTGTATCAGTCAGGCTGGAAGCGAAGCTGGACGAGCATGAACCTTGGCTAGTTTGACGAGTTTATTGGCCGTGACAATCACTTGATCGTAGGCATGAATGGCAGGCCCTGGAGAAAGATAAGGAAAGGGAATAATAGACGGGTAGGTACTTACTAAATCGTGTCTGGATATCGCAGAGAAAGAAGATGGTCGTTTTAGGGTCGAGCAACTCAGGCATGGCGGAAGTAGAGGGGGGAGAGCAATTGCCGCCATGATTTGCACATGTGAATATTCCAGGAGAGGAAATGGACGGTGTGGGGAAGACGTCGGAGATTGAAGTTTGTGATGGGGCGAATAGTTGACGGTTTGTGTTCAACTTGTCCGCCCTGCTAGTCTCTGCCAACCCCGTCCACCGTCCATCATCCACCGTCCATCGTACTCTCCGCTGCACGCCGCCTCTACGGCACCTCCTCTCCTTGATCCAGCTCTCTTCCTTCTTTTGTTGTCGTTCTCTCCCCTTTTTTTGTCACCCAAATACCAGTCCTCACCCTCCAGCAGCGAAATTTCAAATGGACGCCTCAGTAATCATGGATAATGCTACTCACGAGTTGGCAGTCAGAAACAGGGTGCGTTGACCATTTTGTGCTTGTTGCAGTGCATTGACGCTGTTGGCGGCCTTATCTTCTGTTGTGCAACGTGGACTAACTAATTCTCTCACAGTTGGAATCCTTCAAACTGGGTGGCCTTCCTTCCACTTCTTCCGCCCCCAATCCCTCAAACGCAGGGCATATTCGTTCTCATTCCCGTTCCCACTCTCGTAGTCATTCTCGTAATGCTTCCGTTTCGTCTTTTCCCTCTGCGGGTCCATCAAATCTAATGCCAGCACCCGCTTCTTCGACTTCGGACAATGCTCTTGCAACTTTTTCTTTTCCAGCTATGAACAACCCTTCTATTCCTCCCCCTCCTGCAATGAACAAACGAAGTTCACATCATCGTCGTCGCTCTTCCGTCTCTACTCGTACGGAGTCTGCAGAGCTCATGGGCGTTTCGCTTCCTGAGCTTCCCCCTTCCAACTCGGATACCAACGTGAACTTTGGAGACAAGGATTCCATCCGCCGTCGCGCATTATGGGCTCTTGAAGGCAAGCCTGATGTCTCCTTTGCCAAGGTCGAGATCCCAGACATTGCAACTCCTGATTTGGAGAAAACCTTTGATTTCCGTCAGTACTTCCCGTTGATTAGGCATAGCGCAGTAACTGATTACCTTTCTTTATCAGCGACAAAACCTTCCTTCCAGTCTGTCTCAGGAACCTCCTTCGGTCCGGGTCTTGGAGGCAAACGGGACTCGTTCAAGCTACTTGCTGCATCCTCTTCGTCTAAGGACCAGCTACATACCCTCGTGGAAGAAGAAGAGGAAGAGGAGGAAGTGGAATCAACCCAGAAACTTGCTTCCTCTGATGAAGATGGGATCCCTGGTCAATCTGTTGTCAGTGTGGCCGAGTCGGAGATTGTTCCAGACGACTCTGAGGTGTCCTTCGCTCCCTCGGATATACCTAAAGACAAGGAAGATGAATCTGTCATTTCAACAGTTGCTGAAGACGATATTGTCCAGCCTCCGCCAGCCAGGCCTCGCCCAGCTACTCTCCACTTGCGTCCCCTATCTCTTACACCAGAAAACTTGTCTTCCCTTCAAGGCTTGCCTACTCCTTCGTGGACGCCCACTCCTCGCTCCAGTTTGAAACGGTTATCCCTCAGCCCCGTTCCTCCCGGGGAGGAAGCTCAACAGTGCGCCAATACAACGCCGACACCTCTCCCTCGTCGGCCCCCACTCAGTCTCAACCTTGGCAACAGTAATGAGAATCCCCTTCCCACACCTGGATCCGATGACCCTCGTCCACAACGTAGAAGCAGCATCACGTACAAGACACCTTCCCACGGTGTTACCATGAGTCTCGCAGGCTTACCCACTCCCGAAATGACACCTACCTTCAATCGCCGCTACTCCATTACCGAGTCTGTTCGAAGCACCAGGAGCGAGGACGAGTTTTTTCCTGGTGGATCCTCCCAAAACCGTCCCCTCAGCGCAAGCGAACAACACTTCCTTGTTAAGTCGCATAATGCGCTTTTGGCGCGCATAACGGACCTTGAACGGGCATTGACCAGTCGCCGAAGGATTTCTTTTGGTTACACTCGTTCTGAGACTGGGAGTTCGCGTCCGACGTCTTTTCTCTCGGATATCTCCAGTGATGCTGGTAGTGAACCAAGTGACGAGATGCTAAGGCTCATCGCAGACCTCAAGGCGGAGCGGGACGAATTGAAAAGGGATGTTGATGGGTGGAGGACTCGTGTAGGCGACATGGAAAAGCAAATGACCATGCTCACGAAGCGAGTTGAAGCTGAGCGTCGTGATGCTTGGGTTGCTCGTTCTCAAGCTGGGCTGTTGGAAGTCGAGAAAGGAGCCATGGAGAAGAAACTGGAGAGTACTGAGAAAGTGTTGGAGGAACTCAGCGATGAAAATCAGTCGCTGAAAGTGCAGAAGGAGGATTTGGTGAAGGAGAATGAGGAGGTAAAGAAGAAGATGCAAGAACTCGAGGAACAACTCAGGGCAACTCAGATGGAGTTGGAAAAGGAACGCGAACTGAGGAAGTTACGCGAGGAGGAGTTATTGGCTACCCCAGTCATTCGTGCCCCATCAAGTAGACCTCGATCGTCGTATGGTCGCAATGCCGGAACTGCGTTTGCTTCAATCGACTCTATTACGAGTTCAGCCACGGTGGTTGAAGAGGAATCCTCAGATGATTGTGAAGCAAGGTTCAGCTTCTTGCTGAAGGCTGTTCAGGAGGAGGACGAACCCAACGAGGACAATGGTCTCGCTGGTTACGAAGATGAGGAGGATTCGGATGCCAGCTTCTGTTCATCGTCGTCTTTCGATTCTACAGATGACCAGACTAGCGTTATCTTGCAACCTTCCACTCCCTCCACGCCCAAGCCTCGCGAAGCCGTATCCACCTTCGCCCCTGATGACACTAGGGGGATCGCTCATCAATCCAGCCCATCGTGGTCCAAGACCTGGACGTTCCCGCGCGTTGCCAATGCTCAACCCGTACAGCATCATGACAAGCAAGATTCCGTTGATCGCTTCTTCGGATGCCTTGAGGATGACGGTAGCAGCTCGGGTGGCTCAGCCCCTAGCTCCCCTTCCCAATACTCGTTCGAGAGGAGCAAGTGCATGTTCTCAGCTGCATTGAAGGAGGCGAATGAGGATGATTCTCCATTTTTCTTGCCTCATGGAATTGGTGTCATGGTAGAGGAGAGGCGTCTTGATGCTGTGCTTGAGGAAGAGGAAGAGGAAGAAACCACTTCAGATGATGAGTCTGATGGAGAGATGTTTGGCGAGATGGGAGGTATTAAGATCACCTTGTCGCCGCCTCAGCCTGAGGATGATGAGCCGATCGTCGAACCCCCACAACTCGTCGTGCAAACAATCAAGCGCCCGGTTGAGAAAGCCCCTCAGCTACCTATGTTGAACTTTGGGGACGACGAGGATGACGCAGGATTTGGTTTTGGTCGAGCCCTAGAGCAGGCAAGGTATGATGAGGTAGAAGAATCTGTTGTACCTGCTGTTGTTGTTTCCCCACCAGTTATTGCTGTTTCTCCTCCTGCTGTTGTACAAACACCGCCTCCCTTCATCCCCTGTTCTACTTCCCCCCGCCCTACTTCACCTTCGGCTATTCCCCGCTTCTCTGCTTTCAAATCTGCCGCCCCGACAGAATCATCTCCTAAAACCACGACCTCCTCTTCCCCCAATGCCTATGTTACCCCTCCCTCAAAACGCGGGGGTACTACCCCCTCTTTCATTCCTCAGTCGGTTTCTTCTCCTTCCCCAATCCGGATTGCGCCCTCCTCTGTCAAACCCAAACTGAGCGGAACGACGACTTTCATTCGCCCACCCCAGAGAAGGCCGCTCGCAAACACAACCGCTGGAAATTTCAATCGTAACGAGACAAGTGCAAATGGTTCGAACCCTACATCTCGAATTGCCCTTCGTACGTGCTGATTCACGTGCCATTAGTGACTCTCGGGATGAACCACCATGACTCATTCAACAGATTCCGTGAGGAAGAACCGTACGACCCCAAGCACGGTCAACAAACTCAGATAATGAAAAGCGTTGACCTCACACATTCACGGTTGACACCGGATGATGGACAATGTTCGCTACGACAGCATGATGATGCAACGAACCAGAGCAAACCTTCGACACTTGCCTCGATTATGACCTCCCCCATTACAGCGAAATTGACGTCTTTCAGCACTTTTATACCTTTCTCGTGGGGTAGTGCTTCACGCCCTTTACCTGCGGAGATGTGCGTTACACCACCGACGTCGGATTCGGGTATGGATTCCCTGCCTTCGGACCGACGCTTGGACGGAGAATTCGCTCAGCATCAGCAGCCTACTAAGCTCAAAAAACGCGGGTTTGTGACACGACAACAGCAGTTGGAGAAGTTGAAGAAGAGGATGGAAATGGAAGGTAGACAACGGATGGGCTTCGACGTTGTTCTGCACTGCAAGAATTGTGCGGACGGCGCTGTCGTCCTCTGAAGTTGAAACTCCTCAGCACATTCGCACTCCGCCACGCTTCCCTTGTGACCTTGGACTATTCATTCTTCACCCACCATCATGGATTCTCGTATGATAAAATCACTAAAAATATGTATGCCTCCTTGTCTCTATGCTTCGTCCTCCCCCACTTCTCCGTTGGTGATCCGTTTTCGACACCCTCCAGTGTTGCCCTCATGCGACTATGTACAATTGTTTTGCGCCTTTTTTGTTTCTCTTTTGTTACATACACATTCTTCTCCCCTGTGCACGGTCCACAACGCTTGGCTTGACGCCCCCTATCTTATCTTATGTATTACTAGATGTCTTTGAACGCTTCTCTTGCAAAAACATACGCATCGATGTGTTTGCATGACCAAGCCCGAGAATACGGACCATGCAGAAAGTAAATGGGTTAAAAAAGCACACAAACGACCCAGAGCATCCTAGGCCTCAGCAGAACAGACAGGGCGGCGCTCCGGAATTACCCGTGAAGCGAGCGTGGGAAGTGGGGAGAATTGGCAAAGGTCGTCTCCTCTCCCATTGCTTGTATTCATTTGTTGAAACAACTCTACTAAATTTACCATGCCCGCTCGCCCACAACAACCCCTTCGTAGGAGCTTGATGAAGAACTGGTTCGCCGTTGAGGTGCGCGTCGTTTCTATGCCGTCTGTTAGTACTGCAGAATACTCATGGATGAACCTTCCGTAGGCGGTTCCTATGTAAGGATTCCTCTTCCGCTGGTTCACCGGAGGTAATATCTGACATGTATGTGCGGGATTGTAGCTATGTTATCGTTGGAGGTGTTATCGTCGGTGCTTCATGGTACTTGAGCCGCCTGGCGTTCGGTCCTACCAGTGAGTTGACCTCGGGTTTCGTGTTTCTCATGTTCCTCTGTGAATGCTGAGTGTGCCCGGGCTTTCTGTAGTCGTATGGACGAAGAGCAACCCCACTCCTTGGAACAGCATTAAGCCCGATGAGGGTACCAAGATGATGGAGGTCAACCAGAAGTTTGAGAGGAGGTACGCTGCGAACTTGCTTTCCAAGTGGTCTGGACATTGACGGGATCGTTTTCGCAGTTGGTCTCGGGACAAGCTGTGATTTGAGCATGATAAAATAGACATCTCCGTTCATTTTTCATTTATTCTCTTAGTGCTTGAGTAGCTCAACTCGAAATACATTGCACTCATCACATTCTTTCTGTCATGTGCTTCCGATTCCGTTCACTCCGAAATTGCTGTCACATGCCTAGTGTGTGATGAGGGTGTGGGCCAAGTTATTCTCATGCATATTTACATATGGGATTTAAACTTTCTAAGGTGTATACAAGATGTCGATACTGATTGCTTGATTAGGTCAGGCTCTCGTCCTCCGAGCCCCTAGCTTCGCACTTCAGGGAAGTATGTCCGATCCCGTTGAATCTGCTGGCGTATTCCAGCGTCGCACTCTCGTGAATCCTCCTGAAGGTGAGGAGGATCGTCCAGTGGACGGATTTCAAGTGGTAAGCCAAGACACTTAAGCGCTCGAATCTTTGGATCAATGTCGCTGAGATTTGGAAAAGCCCAAGGTGGATGGACCGCTTGATCTTCCTGCCCTAGTCTATGGATGTGCAGTCTTCTCGGCCCAGTATAACTCAGATGACCATATCCTGAGCCAAGAGGGTATCAGAGCCGTTCGCCTCGCACTTCGGTACGTGGAATCTAGTTTCACCCCCGGGAGAGAAAGCGTCTTTGATATACAAGGTTGCAGATATGGTATTCGCGCATTTGATACCTCTAGGTATTATGGACCGTCGGAGTATGTGTTGGGAAATATTCTTTCGGCTCTCAAGGACGAGTTCCCTCGCTCCTCCTATCAAATAGTGTGTCTGTCTTATCAATAACATCAGGCAAACGCTCACTTGATTGTCCGTAGATGACGAAATGCGGTCGGTTCGGCCTGAATGATTTTGATTATTCTCCACCACGGATCCGCCAATGCGTCTTGGAGAGCCTGGAGCACTTGCAAACAACGTATCTGGACACAGTGTATCTTCACGACGTAGAATACGTTGCTACAGTGGTTAGATCGAAGGCGGCTGGTAATCATGCAACTGCCCTCGATACAGAGGCAGCTGCTTATGGTCTAGCAAAGGGCGACGAAGCTAAGATTTGGGGTGAAGGTGACCAGAGGATTTTGGATGCGTTCGCGGAGCTTCGCAAGTTGAAGCAAGAGGGTGTTGTCAAGCATATCGGAATCACTGGTACATTCGTTTCTCTGGTTTCGATGATGTTCTGAAGTACTCATACTGGTTCTCTAGGATACCCTCTTCCAACCCTTCTGAGGCTGGCCATCCTAATCAAGAACACACCGCCTTACGAACCGGTCGACGTGCTCTTGTCTTACTCGCATCTTACGCTGCAGAATTCGACCTTCAACACGTTCGCACCTCATTTCTATGAACGTGCCAAAGTTAAGCAGCTTTTGGCCGCGTCTCCACTTAACATGGGCTTGCTCACGCCAAAACCACCTTCATGGCATCCTGCCCCTGATGCACTCAAATCCACGGTTGTGGAAGCGCTGAAGATCAATCCGGACTTGCCAAATCTCGCCCTTGGTTACACTGCTCGCCAAACGGGCACGAAAACGCCTCTTGTTGGAGGGTTTAGTAACGTTAAGGAGGTGCATGAGTGCGTTAAGGTTTGGAGAGAAGTATATGAAAATAAGGGAAACGAAACAAGGGTGCGACAAGAAGAGGAAATTATTTCACTTTTCGAAAGATCACAATATCTGGACTGGTCGTGGAAGTCGCCGTAGATTTTTCTCTGTAAATAATCAACGATTCGGGGGAATGAACGAAGACAATGATATACAGAACCAAACCGAGGGGATAGTCAAGGGTATTTTGATCGTGACTGCGGTGTCTTCCTTTTCCGCTTGCCTCCACCCTCAAGGTTCGTAGAATGGCTATCGACGGTCTGATCCTTCTTGATAACAGTGGGTCAGTCTTACGAGTTTTCCACCACACCTCTGAACTACCAACGCCACTGATAGTCGGCCAATCATACAGTCCGGCTTCAGGTCATCTCAACCTTCCTACCCACTCCTTCACGTCGATGCATTCAACAACGCTTTGGCCAAGGCGCCCCGTCCTTCGGACATAGATCCTGTCCTTTACGTTCCCTCGTTAACCCATGGCACCCAGAGCGCCTGTTGCCATATTGCTTCTGGAGACATGAGAATACTTTGCCCTGTCAGTGGGGATGGTACGTCTTGGCAGAGAAGGCGTTTTAATTCAGCTCATCGGATTATCCAGTGGATCCCCTGTTTGCGTTCGCATTCTTGCAAACCTTTGTGGATATCTTGACGGAATACTTCGGCACGGTATCCGCCGCTACCATGAGGGAGAACTTCGATGTTGTATATCAGGTACGAGCTGATCAAACCTTGGCGGTATGCACTCAATTGAACAACAGCAAGCTTCTGGAAGAAACCCTAGATGCTGGCGGAAGGCCACTGACGACCTCACCCAACGCATTACGAGATATTGTTCTTCCACCTTCCCTCCTCACCAAGCTTCTCAGCGTTGCTGGTGCCAATATCAACGCCACATTCAATTCTGGTGGAGGTAGCCCTTTCTCGTCGTCAATTCCATGGAGGAAGGCCAACGTACGACATAATGCCAATGAAATCTACTTTGACATGGTGGAAGAGCTGAATGCAATTGTAAACAAGTATGTTTTTATGTCACTGCGCTCTGCTCTACCGTTTCCTTACTGGAATGGGAAATAGGAATGGCGTTGCTCTTTCGAGTACCGTCTGGGGAAAGATAGAGACTAATTGCAGATTATCAGGTCACCTTATTTTCCACATTAAAATCATGTCCTTGTGTTAAGTGATTTTTGGCGTGTAGGCACCCCCGATTGTCTACTCTCATTCACAAATCCGCAAGTTCTAACAGATTGTTCTTTCCACCCTTGCGTTAGGTATATTGTTGGCGTTGCTATCCACGGCCTTCAGCTAACTCGGTTGGACAAACCAGACTTCAACGTTGGACACGCGATAAATCACTTTCATTCATACCCCCAGACGGCCGCTTTACCCTAGCAGAATATCGTTTCGCACCGGCAGCTTCAGTACCCACTGCACGTTTCGCCTCACCGGGTTCGCAGACGGTCGACCCAATAAAAGATTCCGTACCGATCCCCTTTGTCATTAAAACCCTTGTCGACCTAGAAGACACTGGAGGTTTGTTTACGATCTCCTCATTTCGGGATCTCCTTTGTGGAATAATGATTTTTTTGCTTGCCTTCAGCTCAGTTTGACATCACATTCACGTCACGTCTGACAACGCGCTCCCTAGAAAATGTAGTGATAGAGATGAATGTGGGCGAGGGAGCAGGGGGGATTAAGTGCGTAGCCACCCGGGGGTCTGGTATTGGCCGACATATGGGCACCACAGACATGGGGATGTCCAACAATATGGGCGCATCATGGGCATTCGATACAAAGAAGAAGGTCGGTCTCAATCCGTTTCGGGGTCTGTTCATTCAGTATTCACCAACATCATTTCTATCAATTAAACAGGTATTGCGCTGGGAGATCACTAACGCTCCACCTTCAAGCACTTGGAATCTGCGTGGTTCTTTCACAACCCCGTTCGTGCCTGATACATTTGCAACGTACCATGCTTGATTATTGACATAAGCGAACAGGTCTGCCAAACCCCGTCCTTCACATGCACTCCAAATTCGCTTCCATATACAATCACATACATTTTCCGCTCTCAAAGTAGAACAATTGCGAGTCACCGGCGAATCATATAAGCCGTATAAAGGGGTCAGAGGTCGTTCCATTGGGAACGTTGAATGGAGATGGTAAAGTGGAACTGTCTGCCAGAATGGATTGTAGCGCACGTGTATTCAGATATTGGATGCATTAAATTAGTTGGCTTGCGATTTATATGAGTGCACAAATTGAATCTACTGTGATAACAACAACTCGAAGAACACGGAGAATTACAAACCAAAACAGAGGATCCACGTCCATCACCGCGTCCTAATAATACCAGCGTTGATGAGTTTCTGAATCTTCTGACGGACGACAGGATTCTTCAAGTGATCCTGGAGGGCCTGAGGATTCTCTTGAGCTTGTTGCAGAATCGACTGCATCACAGGGTCGTTCATGATTTCCTGAAGATGGAAGACCTTAAGAAAGGCACAAGAATCTTCTGAAGGCTTTAACTAACCGCAACTTCTGGATCACGCATAGCCCTCGCCAGCGTCTCTTCTTGTGATTCACTGCCGCGTTGTGCGAAGAGAGCTTGCTGGCACTTGAATTCTTGTTGCTGAATCTCCTTCGTGTGCTGCTTTTCAGTATCGTGTTCAGTCGCTTCTTGGATAGCCTCGATAGCCTTGGTATATTCCCGCATGGAGAAAAGGACATTTGACTTGCGGATGTATGCCTTGACTGTAGGAGGGTCTGAGACCTCTGCGCAGATTGAAGGATAAATTAAAGAAGCATACCGAAGTTGGGATCCACCTTGATCGCCTCATTGACATCCTTCAAGGCCTCAGGGAGGGCGGCCAACTTGGTATATGCAGCAGCACGATTATTGTATCCTCGTGGATCGGATGGGTCACGCTTGATACTTTCTGTATAGTCCTTGACGGCCCCTACGAAGTCGCCGGCCTTGAACTTGGCGTTCCCTTCCTCACGAGCGGCATGACTTTTCTCAGGATCAATGTAGGCCTTCTTGTCATCCTCAGCCTTGAGACGCTCAACTTCACGTAGCTTGTTGAGGATGTCGGGTGTACGGTGCTCGGTCAGTGATTTTTGGAAGTACTTGATGGCGGACGGGAGATCGCCCTTGCGTTGATAAGCGCTACCGGTACGACCGAGAGCCTTGGCAATGAGCGTGAAATCTGAACGGAGCTATTAGGCGGTTAGGTACGGGGCCACGTGGCTGGGCGCGGATGATATATCTTACCGAGCGACCTTCGTCGACAGCTTTCTCGCAAGTCTCAATGGCCTTGTCGTAATCGCCCTTCTCAAAGTATGCGGCTGAGAAGAGAAAATCAGATTTTTGATACAGATCGCAACAACGAATAGTTACCTCCCGCATTCGTCAAAAATGTGATATCTTTGGGGTATAGATCCCAAGCCTTCTCGAAGTGTGTAATGGCAGCGTCGAAATCGCGTTTCTTGTACGCCTCAGCACCAAGCTTTTTGCTGGCTTCAGCCTCCTTCTTCGCTTTGGCCTCCTCTTCATCTACTTCTTCCATCTCGACGTCTTGTGAAGGTGAAGGTTCAGGCTCAGGTTTCTTTGAAGAAGAGGCCGCCGGGGGAGGAGTAGGGGGACGAGCTTCTTGTTGGGGGGACCCTTCACCGGAACCTTCAGGTCGAGTCTGGGCCTGAATATCAATGCCCATGAGAACACCGAGAGCATCAATCATGCGAGGATCTTGCAGGGCACTGGAATAATCAAGTCAGTCACAAACAAACGGGAAGTGACTATGTCTATACCTCTGGGCGAGGGCGGGATTCTTTTGCATCGCTTGGAACTGTAAGACACGCGATCAGGCAAATGGTGCGCGTGGTCAATAGACCAACTTGCATACCTTTTGAACGAACGAGGGATCTGCGAGGTGTTTCGAGGTCCGTGGATTGGCAGCCAATTTCGCAAGGGCGTTGGGGTCCGAGAAGATTTTTCCAATACCAAGGGGCTCATCGCCACTCGATGCAGCTGTAGTCCATCGTGTGAGCATTCAATGTTCGGTGGGGACAAGCAAGGAGACAAACCTTTGGCACTTTGGACTTCTTGAAGTCCCTTTCTCATCGCCGGGCTGTCTTCCAGCTTAAGGCCGGCTTCATACGCTTCGATTGCTTCATCAAAGCGATGCAAACCATGCAATGCAGCACCTTTGCGTAGATAGCCCTTAGCCCATGAGGGATTGGCCTCTATACACTACAAATATACGAATCTATCAGAAATGGAACTCGAGACCCTGGTGGAGCGGAATGTCTTGCCTTGTCAGCGTCTTCGAGTGCTTTTGCGTACTCCTTCTTGCCCGCTTGTGCAGCGCTGCGGTTCGAATAGAGAACATGATTCTTGGGATCAATTTCAATGGCCTTTGAGAAAAGGCTGATGGCTGTATCCCAATCTTTGGCGGCGAAGGCTTTATTGCCCTGATCTTTCAGTGCGTTTGCCTGAGTAGATGATGAGCAACTGCCGAGTAGGCTAAGTCAGAAATAATGGATACATACATCAGACATGGCTTGTTCAAGAGCGAAGACAGAGTGGAATTAGCTGAACTACTAATGTGAGACAGCGACGGTTACTTATAATCTGAATATGTTGACTATCGAAGCCATCGTTCTAGAAGTTGCTACATTCTTCCTTCCATGATCACGTTCCACCCGCTTACCCCTAACCCTACATATGTGTCTGGCAACCCCTCCAGAGTCCAAAAACATTCCTTTCCTCGACGTCCGGCATTGTTCGACATTCAACCACTATCGTTCGTTTGGGCATCTTCCTGACTCACTCATGCTCTCATACAAGTGTAACACTATGCCCTGAAAACACGCTATGACGTCTTGTTCTCCCCTCATTGCCGTTTAATATGACTTCTGTCGTGGTTCTGCTATTCTATCTAAAGCACTTAGGGAACGCACTAGGGAGTCCGTCCTGTGCCCTTCTGGTTACCAACATTTGGGCGACGCCATACTGTCGGCCTCTTGTCCAGCTACTGTATACAGCCATTCCACCCCGAGTCGGCGGCGCTAACCTGATCTTGGAAAGATACCGTCTCCATCAGCTCTAGTTATGTATAGCTATTTCATGTTCTGGCATTCAGTTCAGCCTCTCAAACATTACATGTCGTCATTGCGCTGTCCACAGAGGTCTAGACATACTTGATGGATGACGCTTGCGTCGCACCCGTTGTTGTTGTCTTGCTCCCTGGGGTCCTCTCTTCTGCCGTTAGGAGGCAGCAGGGCGCCTGCTCGGCGAAATCACTATCTCCAAAGGACCCTATGATGCACATTGTTGTATGGAAAATGGTGGCTACTAACTGGATATGAATCACATTTCTGATGCTTTGCTGAATAAAAATAGGCGGGTAAAGTGTTTTTATTCCCAAAAATCTATTGCTCATTGGCTGTTTTCGGACGTGTGCGACAGCGGCATAGGGGTCTTAACAAGTACCCATGACGTTTCAACGTCATACTGATAGAAGAATCATCGTGTGTCAATCTTCTCTATTCCCGCAAGGGTTACGACGTTAGGGTCCTGCAAAATGGAGATTGTTGGTCACTTGAGCTTTCTTCTGCCTGGGTCTGGGAGAGCTCTTCTCAGTTGCATGGTGTCTGCGATTCAAGACCGTAAAGAAAAGGGCACGGGTGGTGTATACTATCCAAGTTGGGTCGTTAGTTGAGTAAATCATGAAAGGGTCGGCGATGTCGCACCCATTCGTCATCAGAGATCCAGAATCACCAGGCTTGGCTGAATTTGGGACGTCCCTGGATGGCTGACCATACGCGCCACTGCCGCATACGTATCCCCAAGATGCGTCAAATCCGAACTATAAGCGGCGTCTCGGTTGTATCGCTATATCGCTTAAGGCATATTACTATCCGCTAAAAGGGCCTCGATACCGAAAACATAGGGGAATCGTCGATACGTCATAGGGATGAGTCTGTGGCTGAAGAATCAGGCTAGTAACTGTGCGAGCGTTTGTTGATGAGTTTTCGCACGTTCACAAGGCACCGAATGTACCTTCCAAAAGCGTCATGCGTCCATATAAGGAAGGCTTTTCAATCCCGACATCGGGACCCAGCTGACGTCCAAAGTTTCTTCCGGAGGAGAAGCATATGCTTGAGAAGAACGAAAGCGAACAATGTCCATTTGTATCAATGCAGCATGCTCCAAATCTTCTTGCTTTGAATTCTAGGGGGATTCTATTGTGGGGAATACAAATTAGGTCGAATCCTAACTTCTGGTCCAAAAGTTCGGCCGACCTGCCAGTGTTGACGAGCGTGGTTGATGAACGCATAGAAACGAGTATCACTGCGGTTGGACCATGAATTCATTAGAAGTATGCCAGGGCTTTTGACAACGCCATAATGAGTGAGCTGTAAATCCCTTCCGCACATGCTTAATGCAATATGAGAGGGTAACGGACTGACGGCTGATAGAGGCAAGCGCAGCATGTGGTTTCAAAACCCTGGGATCCGGGACGTCTGAGTATCAATCTAGGTTTTGGGCATGAACGGTAACACCCGGGCGATGGGACGATATAGGTATTCATAGCACAATGAACTCTGCTGAGCGCTCCGCCTTTTACAGAAAGGTAGGCTATTGTGGCTTAGAAACATTTGAACATATATATGTCATAGATTGGCAAACGATATGACGACATCGTAGCTATTGACCGTCGTTCACTACAAAGCAAGATCAGCTTTGGACGTATCGGTAATCGCGGAAACAGTTGTTAGTGGCGTGGTTGTCAGCCGAGAGTGTCGGAACTCTATATGACCTTGAAACAGTTCATCGAGGTAAGGAGTATCGTCCGGACTTTCGGAAGATTACGGGCTAGCAGTCATGGATGCTGTTATGTAGGTAGTCTGAGGAAGATATCTTCTTGTTGTACAACCCTGAGGCATTTTGTAAGAGAATTACTGTAATGTTTTATTCCGCCGGCATCTTTCCAGTCAGCCAGGTGATCGTCGTTTGGCAGGCCGGCCGTATTTCCGTCCGGGATGATTAAAATTGACGTGATATTCTCGAGAGAGAATAAATAGACACTGCGGCGACATTGGACCAGAACATCTCCCAAGTGGAGGCTACTAGGGGATGGACAAGCAATGACGTCTTTTGTAGACGATTTGTTGATGGGAGTGCTGTTACACGTCGTTCCCAAAGTGCAACATACATCAATTGATGGACCTAGTTATTCGAGTCTCAACGATCTCGGGAACAGACTCGAGCATGCAGATCGTTAGGTTCGGACAAACAGGGCGAGTGCCAGGGTGTTTGGAAACGAGTATATGGATGTCAGGTGTGGGACACGGGGAGGAAGCTTGTGTTGTAATGACCAAGAGTAACGTCAGATGAGGACTGTGGCGCCAGAAAGGACAGAGGGAAAAGACAGCAGGGATTCATGCAGAAACCATATGAAGGAATTAGCAGGAAGGGGAAGTGCCGAGGGAGTGCCGGGCTCCCACGCAGCGCCGGGGGGAGTGGAGAGGTCCGGCGGCGGTGATGCGGCTGCAAGGGGCTGGGGACCCCGGAGAGCAGGAATGTAAATAATATAATATGGCTGATAAATGTTGGCCTGGCGTCCTCCCCCCAACCCCCACCTATACCACCACCACCCAGATACCCATGGCCGACGACCACTCTTCCGTCGTCTCCCCAACAACTGCCAGACCAAAGGGCAGTAGATCAACCACATCAGGCACTGTTCGCCAGAGAACTTCCCCACCACCAGGTTCAACAGAGCAGAACACTGACGGACGACCTCCTACAAAGCGCGCTCGCAAAGCCATCAATTGTGAACCATGCCGGAACTCAAAGCTGAAATGCGACAGGTACCCTCGAAAGCACACCCCAAGTCACCCTTTCTCACTTCCCTCGCATATAGAAACCGACCATGCTCTTCCTGCGTACTGCGGGGTAAGTGCCTGACAGGCTTCACTCCGCTATCGCAGAGCTTAACGTAGCTTCAAGGTACCTCTGCAATGTGCTATCAGGATGGGAGAGGCCATGAAGGTGAACCTGGCCGTGGAGACGACCATCAGTCAGTTTCCTCTCTCTCACTCTGCCCCAATTTAACCCTCTCCAAGATATACCCGCATCGACCCAGCCCAAGAACTCTCGAGAATACGGCACTCCCTTTCGCTGGTTGAGGCATACATATACCCCCACCACCGTATCTCCCTTCCTCGCCGAGCCCCTGACGCTGTAAGCGTGATCACCCCCAAGAAAGAGGTTATCGAGCCGGACGTAAAAGCGTCTTCGCCGGGTGTTGTGGGAACGCAAACTTCAGGAGGTTTCTTTGCTGGTCCAACAAGTGCTGCGACACATCTACTCATGGTATGTTCTCTTCATCTTTATCTTCTTCCGTACTGACATCGCATTTTTCTCTTTCCTTTTTTTTCCAGGGCGAAAGCAAGGACTTTGAAGAACCCGACAACCGACAACCAAGTCACGACAACGTGGAAGAGTTCGGTCCTGCAGAGTATGATCGCGATCTGCTTGCCATGCTCCCTTCGATAGACGTCATTGACGGTCTCATCAATTTTTACTTCGAGTATTGCAATTGGATATACCGTCATATCAACCAGTCCACTTTCACCCAGCAGTGGGAACGGTTCAAAGGTGGAAGCTCTTCTGACCGAATAACCCTTGCCACCGCCTGCGCCATGATGGCCCTCGCAACACAATACCTACCGGCTCAGCATCAGCTCCTTGAGGGTTTCACAGAAACACCGGAGGAGATTGGTGTCAAGTTTTGGGAAATTTCTGGGACTTCTCTACAACGACGACTCGCCGAATCACGTTCTTATACCCTGGAGTTGGTGGAGCTCCTCCTGTGTCGCTGTCATTTCTTGACTATGCATAAGAATGATAGCGAAGAGATCTGGCACATTAGGGGCGAGCTCGTAACAATCGCTATGGCAATGGGACTTCACCGCGATCCCAGCAAGTGGAGAAGGCGCTGGGACCAGCAAACAGCCGAACGGCGACGCTGGGCATGGTGGCACATAGTGCTACTAGAACGGTGAGTCAGGCTCTATCTGTTTCCGTTACTGTCAAATATGCTCAATCCTAATGGTACTTTACAGCTGGCAAGCTTTCATGTTCGGCAGGCCGCTTGCGTTTGCATCGCACCATTTTGACACCCAACTTCCCTCTTACTGTGATCCTGCTCTCGACAAAACCGGTCGTCTGTATCTCCCCAATATCGCCCTCTTCCGCCTTGCTTTCATTCTCGGCGACATTGTGGATGACGCGTTATCAGTGCGGCCCGTTCCCTACGAAAACGTCCAGGCCAATGACCGCGCGCTGACGCAATGGATGGAGAATCTTCCTGCCGAACTCGACCTGGATGAATACCGCGTTGCACGGAGCTTAGCCTCGCCCAATATAGCCGTACGCCGACTCGGCGTGCAGAGCATCATCATTCGCACTTCCTATTACCATATCCGCTTTACCCTTCATCGACCCTATGCCAACCCCAACATCAACAACGGTGTCGGAACGGGTAAATCATCCAACATTGACGCTAGTAAAACGGCCCAAAGTCTAGAGATAGCTGTTAGTGCTGCAGAAAAGCTGATCACCATGGTTGGTCAGTCTCGACCAGATATCATCGCGAACGCATCTTTGGCAGTTCCCGCACACATGAACTGGGGTCCCTTTCACTGCTTCTCAGCTGCCATGTTTTTCTCTTTCCAACTGATAGCCTGTCCAGACCAGCCGGGTGCAGGCCTGTTCCGTGCTAGTATACGGAAAGCCATGTCAACACTAGAACAGTGCCGGGGTAGCGCTGTTGCCGACAAAGCGTTCAACATCTTGCAGGCTCTTGCCCCCCTTTACTCCCCCGAGT
This sequence comes from Podaxis sp. C-F-92630, assembly GCA_018524945.1. Classification (NCBI taxonomy): domain Eukaryota; kingdom Fungi; phylum Basidiomycota; class Agaricomycetes; order Agaricales; family Agaricaceae; genus Podaxis; species Podaxis sp. C-F-92630. The sequence continues at coordinate 926,782 of JAEUWS010000982.1, forward strand.
TTCCTCACGAAAGCCCCGAGGTTCGCGAAAAGACACGGACGCAAATATTCAGCCACATCCGTAAACTGGCATTCCCTTACTACGACTCGCGTAGTACACGACGGAATAACGAATCGCCGAATGGACGAGGAAGCCTCGAATCACCCTCAAATTCCACTTCTGTCAGCCCTCCGCTAGATTGCATTAACGGCCTGCCTCCACAAGGATATGATGCCGCCCAAACACATAATGTCTCGACCATGCGGTCACCTACTGCTATGTATCCCCATGGACAACCTGTCAACGGCCACATGCAGTCTTTAGATTCACCTCGTGCACAAAATACAATGGTTTCCGGTGTCATTGCACATCCACCTTCCGTAGCGACCGTCGACCCGACTTACCAAGGCCAGGCATATTCCATGCCTACGCAACTTGTATATGATGGGCGGAGTTACAATCAGTATAATATACAACCGGTAGATGAGACGGCCATGTGGGGTACCGTTGCAGGCTTTGGACACGGTGAATGGACACAGATTCTGGATGGAATTCGACCGGAGGTATCGGCTACATCAATGCCTAACAATCATAATCGACATATGCCGACCTCATAGCGACGCTGATTAATATGGATTTTAGTCTGACCTGTTCCTCTATGTATCCTCACTTTTAGTCTACAATTCGCTATCTATTCGTCGCGGACATCGGAAAAAAAATGTATTTACGTTCCCCCGCTTCCAACCATGTGTCATCACGCAAATTGTCTCACTGCTCCTTCATCTTGCCACTTTCATATTAGGTATTTGTATCAATTAGCTATATAGATTGAGTCTGAGATATTCCAGAAGGAACCCACCCAGGTGGAGTTAAGACGTTGTCTGGGAAAGAGGAAGAGAATATATATGTCAAGAATATCAAAGCAACAAGTGGGCAATGCATGGGGCATGGGATAATAAGATCTCGTGAGCTACAGAGGAATGATCACCGGGATTCCTGCGTAAGTTTTTGCAAGCGTTTGAACAAAGCGTTCAGTTCTGAACGTAGTTCCACAAGACGTGGCGGCGGCTTGGGTTGTTCAGCAGCTGCCACCAGCACCTGATCGAAGAGATTGTATGGCAGCCAGATAGCACCCGCAGTCCTCGGCGATGCCCGTATCAATGTAGACTTGGTCTGAAGCGAAGAGTGGATATTTTAATGAATGGGAAAGGGATGGTTTGAACTGACCTTTTGCAACATTGACAAGGAGTATTCCATTGCAAGATCCACTCGTTCATAACGAAGGGCAGCCCGGATTAGATACTCAGGTTGATGTCCCTGGGCCGCAGGTCAGTGATCTGGAGTAGGGAGCAACCGCAATGGAAAGAAGTTTGATGTACCTCCAACGTCTGAATTAGCCAAGGTGGTGCCGCAGAACTCTTGTCATGTGTCAAGATTGTCTCTAACACTGCTTTTGAATAACGATAGTCAGTCTTGATAGAGTCATGCCGCTCAAGCGATTGCTGAAGGTAACTCCAGCCTCGTTCAGCGGGGGTCCTTGACCAAGACGACACTTTGTCAGTCAGCAGCCAGTCAGCCCCATCTTGGCTGCGGGTGGCGGTGGGTCTGGGCGTTAGCTAGAAATAGCTTTGATTTGATGGATGCACTCACAGGACCCCATCGGGATTTCTGGTCAGGCGCAGACAATGTGTGGTCAGTTGAGTGAATACATCGGTCATGTCGATATCCAATGCTCGAGCTGTTGTCAGCGCTTGCTCGTAGAAGTTCATATTTGCCAATCGCAATACAATCAAAGCAGGAGGCATGAGGAACTCTGGTGGTATCGAAGCAATATTAGAAAGTTGGACCATAAAAACATCAACCCATGTAAACAACTCGCCTTGAGAGGACAACAAACTGGGGTCCTTTCGAATTAGGTCTATTTGCGCTCGCAGCAATGTGCAATCGTATTGCATATCCGAGAGGTGAATGATCTCAGCGTCATATTTTCGAGAAAACCTGTTCTCGGGAACGTGGTTGAGAATGACACGTTTGTTGCGAACCTGAAGCAATAAAATTAAGGGAACTCGAGGGAAAGATAACGGCACTATTTCTCACTGTAGTATTAGACTTGGGAACGACTATCCACGCATTTTTACTGTCAACCAGTGAGAGAGCGTTGATAGCAATCATAATTGCTTCTAGCTGCGGCTGTGCCGTCTCGACGAACGACGCCACGTCAACAACACTCGCAGCCAGTTTCTGGGCCTGTTGATACATGACGAGAGCACCTGCAACCAGTGGATAAGAACAGGAAGCAATTAATATCAATTGAAAACTTGCCGTCGCGATAGTTGCCCCTCCGGACATACCAAGTGTACAGTATATGCGCGTACGTAGGTCGAGAGTTTGGCTCAGCATTACGCGCTTTGAAGGATAAGGCCGCTTCAACTTCTTTTGCAATGCCCGCAAAATCGAATGACATAAAGGTGTCGATGGCATCGTTCTCACACATCTGGAAAGTTAATTGGCTGACACAATCCCGTTTTCTAAGGAGTTTTCAGTCGCGGAGATTCAGAGGAAAAAAAAAAGTTAAGGCTGAAATACTCACTGTTTCTCGTAAGGTGTTGCTATGAGCGCAGCATACGCATCGTCATACCGGCCGAGATCGAGGTAGCCTTTGATAACGGTATACCATAACGTGGAAGTGTCAACGCCAGGAGGAGCCGTCGAAATAGCCAGCTGGGCGAACAGAACTTCATAATACACCAATAAATGGTTCTTGAACATTTCAGAAGCATGGATATAAAACGCGAATGGGGACTCAAAGACTCGGGCGGAGGGCATAACCACAAGCAGGGCCTCGCGATCTTCTTGCGACAATGCACAGTCGGGACCTATGTAGAGGATCTCAGTATGCTTCCAAAAGGGCCCCCGTAAATGGAACTTACCAAAGCTCGAGGCAAGTTTCTCCAATAACTCTGCGGAATCAGCGGGCCGACCGAGCTGGAGCCAAGCCGAAGCCAGGACAAAGACGACGCCAGGAGTACGAGGGAGCCAGGCTAGTAGATCCCTGGCAATGTCATACAGACCAAGCAGCCGAACCTTCTCGCATAGGAGAATTTCGTGTTGAGTCGCGTTGGAAGGTGATATCGATCGTAGTAAACCAGTCGAATCTAGGAAATGATGTGCTGCTCCAGGAAGGTGACTTTTTGTTTCCACCTGAGATAAAAGCAAGTGGGTGAGGGAGTACCTGGGCGCGAGGACCGAACCGCCATTCGAAAAGTTCATGTTACGCATCCGGAGAATCACGTCTTCCGACTCTGCCCTTTCCGTCGAATGTGTGTCTTGCCTACTTGGAGGCCTCGCTGGTTGACTTGCAATTTGGCGTAACATGGAGATTCCACGGAAGACAGCGAAGACCTCCGCTAGCAGTGATGGATCCCATGTCGCAAGGTCTTCGGCGATGAAAAAGAGCAAGGTCATCAACGAGAGACATAGATCATAGCGCGCACTGATCGAGGTTGCGACATAAGCGACCGTCAGACCCGTCGACAACTCGGACGGGTTTTCTGTAGTCAACAATGTAGTCGCATCATCCTCTTCGCGTTTGACCTCGTCGTCAAATCCACCGATGACGTCAAGAGCAGTCCGAACAGCTGCGTCCAAATCCCCAACACTTTGGAGGCGTCCGGCAAACCATTCCACTGACCCGTCCGCAAAACTGTCCCTGAATCCAACCCGGCGAGCTTGATCTTGGAGTATATCTGCGAAACCAAACGCGATTTCTTGGTGTAGGATATCCACTACGCGATCCTGCACCGTCGACATCACTTGAGGCCCTATTTCTGAACGTAATTTCCATAGGATGGCTAAAAGGTCGTATTGCGGATCAAGACCGATGGTGCTTCGAAGGGAGAGTCGCTGGAGTTGTATTGGTAAATCCTCATTAACAAGAAGACCTATTCGTTCCCGTTCCATAATGACGACACCGTCTTGGTCCTTAATTCCGAGAGCCAAGGGCCAACGCGCGCTGCGCTCAATTTCACGGCACCGAGCTATGAAACCCTCCCAGTCACGTTTTAAAGCTATCCAATACGCCGCATGCTGTGCAGCACCTGTCTGAGGATCGCGGTTGAGGTTAACTGTGCATCCAACGACGCCAGCTATTTGTTCTTCGACGGTCGCATATATCGTCGTCAATTGGGGTGGTGGGGCTGAAGGAAGAGAAAGGCAGGCATCGGTGTATTGATCAATAGCCGTCTTGAGAGTCAATGAGGAAAAGACCCCGGGTCTCATGAGGGCCTCGAGGTATTTGTCTGTCAAGGAACCTGGAGTAAGAAGTTGCTCCTCCATGTATGCGGGTGTTAGCTCTGGTTCGTTGACGTAAGAAGCCACCCGCCAGCTTGGCTGGAATTCCTCGTTCTCTCCCTCGCCGAGTTGAAGTTCAGTCAGCTCCACTGTTGATCTTCCCTGCCTCTCCCATAACGTGTACAGAACATTCTCATAAACGATGAAGTCCTGTAAGTAGGAATGGACAGTGTTTTTGGAGCATTCGAAGGTTGACACGTCATGCAGGTAATCGCCATAGGTATCAAACAACCTGAAGACGCCTCCAGAGGTGGCGGATGTGGTGGGAATGAACACCAACACGTATACTCTTTCCTTACATGAGAAGACCTTGAGCAGTGACTGCGGCGAGGCATCAAGTAATGGCTGTTTAGCTCCACTACTAGATGATCCAGGTGATGGTGAAAGCTGGCTTCCATACAAGCTCAGATTTCTGCTCGAAACACAACCGGCTTTAGCTTTCCACAGCCGCAATGTACGGTCGCGCGACAGCGTCCATACGTGACCAAGATCGGTTGGCCAAGGATGGCTTGCCATGGATATAGTGTCGCCACTTCCAGGAGGACCAGACTGTAGCGGCAGGAAAGAAGTCAACGACGTGAGGAATGAGCCGTGATGGAAAACCGTCTCCGTCCATTCGTCTGCGAATCACAAAGTTATGATCAGGAACACTTACGAGGCTCTCTGCACTCACCCTCTTGTCCATCATCTCCTACTGAGCTAGCTTCAAGTCGGAGTATCGAAGCATTCGGCAACGCTACTGTAACCGAATGAGTCCCTTCGACATGAACTAACGGTTTCTCGCCTTCGGGGAAGTTGACGATGTGATACTCTCTTGAAGAGACAATATCACTCTGGGATTGCCACAGGTTTCGACCGTCAACAGAAATTACCAAACGGTAAAGCGACCCAGAGGTGGTGATTGCAAGAACGTGCAATATATCCGACTCCGTCAAGAAAAGGCCCAAATTTGGAAGGACTGCCGCTGGGAAGACAAAGCGGATCGGGGTTACTTGGTAAGATAGAGAGAGGAGCTCTGCGATAACTCCGTCGTGAAGCAGACGCAAAGCTATGGTTCCATAGGCAGAGGTAGTGAGGACTGTTGAGAAAGTCGCGTGTTCTGGGTGGACGTCAGAGTCTGAAGGATTTGGTGGCAAAGGGAGTTGTTGACGCGACGTGCGAATGGGAATAGATACGGGATTTTGTGAATAGAGGGGGGAGAGAGGAGTTGAGACGAGGAAACCTTCTTCAATGCCCGCCATGGCCTTGGGCAAGATTGGAATCTGGAGTGACCACTGAACAACAGTGCTCGACGCGTCGATCAAAGTTCTCACGTTCCTACTTGGCTAATCACCCTGTTCGACGCCCTTGTTATCCTCCACCTCCTTCCCACCTAACACCTCCCTTTTAGCTTAGGATCACAATTCATACACCAATTTCACCACCAAAACGCCGATGGTGGGAGTCCTATACCCGCCAATCTTTGGTATCCCCCAGTGCGACTCGGCGACTTCTTCCGCCGCGCTTCACACTGACGCTTCTGCACACACCGATTCATTGCCTTCTATAGGCGGCGCCAGGCGAAAAGGATAATAAGTGTGCTCGCGCCACCACAGGAGGTATAGATTATCTCTGCCTACAGAGTTCGAACAGACCCTAGAGTCCTTGACCATTGCCCATACCAGTCCAGCAACTTTCGGTTAAGGTGGTTCCTCCGAGGGCGAGCCGAAGCTCAGAGCCTGCAACTGCACTTATGCTCTGGCCACCCTCCGTAACCTTGATGAACCTTA